>JBAMNC010001579.1:0-336166 GCA_037902135.1 Cetoscarus ocellatus
AAACCGTCTGCACCAGCATGTTTTTTGGCTTGTTTTACACTCAAAAAGTCATGTTTGAGCATATTTTTTGTGGGCGTCCAAAATGGTAAAAAAGTCATATGTTAGCCTTAGTGTTTTTTCAAATCCTGAGCTGAGCGACAACGGCTTATAAGTCCATTTTTAAGCCGAAATATACCAAACCGTCTGCACTAGCATGTTTTTTGGCCTGTTTTACACCCAAAAAGTCATGTTTGAGCATATTTTTGTGGGTGTCCAAAATGGTAAAAAAGTCATATATGAGCCTTGGTGTTTTTTCAAATCCTGAGCTGAGCGACAACGGCTAATAAGTCCATTTTGAAGCCAGATATGACCAAACCTTCTGCACCAGCATGTTTTTTGGCCTGTTTTACACCCTAAAAGTCATGTTTGAGCATATTTTTTGTGGGCGTCCAAAATGGTAAAAAAGTCATATGTTAGCCTTAGTGTTTTTTCAAAACCTGAGCTGAGCGAAAAAGGCTTATAAGTCCATTTTGAAGCCAAATATGACCAAACCTTCTGCACTAGCATGTTTTTTGGCCTGTTTTACACCCAAAAATTCATGTTTGAGCATATTCTTTGACGAGGTCCGAAATGGTAAAAAAGTCATATGTTAGCCTTAGTGTATTTTCAAATCCTGAGCTGAGAGAAAATGGCTCATATGTCAATTTTGAATCCAAATATGACCAAACTGTCTGCACTGGCATGTTTTTTGGCCTGTTTTACACCTATGAAGTCATATATGAGCATGTTTTCCTTCCTGACAATGTCACAACATATCTCTTTCTAGCAGTATTTTTTTCAGAGTCTGACATGGCAACAAAGTCATATGGTAGCATGTTGTTTTTATTCTATGATTTGACCTGTGGCAAAAATTTCCAACAGTACATTTTTAAGTAGAATATCACCAACCTATCTGCACTAGCATGTGTGAAAGAAATATTCGAAAAAGTGACTTTTTGGAACATTTTTTTCAGGTTCCAAAATGGCAAAAAGTCATGTGTTAGCATGTGGTATTCACGAGCACCTGATCCATGGAGAAATTATGTTAATGTTTTAAGTCAAATATGAAATTTAAAATGTATATGATCAATGATGCTACATGTTCTCCAGCCTGAAAATGTCATGAAATGACACTTCTTAGATGTTTTCTTTTTTGGGTCAGATATGGCAAGAAATCATATGGTAGCATGTTGTTTTTTTAGTTTTCTGGTTAACATGCCCAAAAGTCAATTTTTAAATTCACGTATGACAATACGTTCTGCACGAGCATGTTCTCCTGCCTGACAAGGTGCCTAAACGTCACTACTTACCATTTTTTTGGGGGGGTTCCGAAATGCCTGAAACCTCTCGTGTTATCATGTTGTTTCTCTTCGAGATCTGACCTGAGGTAACAAAAATTGCTTATAAGTCAATTTTTAAGCAAAATTGACCAGACCGTCTGCACTAGCGTGTTCTCCTGCCTGAAAAGGTCCCAAAAACACACTCTTTAGCGTATTTTTTTCCAGATCTGAAATTCCAGAAACGTCATATGTTAGCATGTTCTTTCTTACAAAGTTCTGACCTGAGCTAAAAAACATGCTCATAAGTCAATTTTTAAGTCAAATATGATTAAACATTTGCACCACCATGTTCTCCCCGCCCGAAAGTGTCACAAAAAGTCATTTTTTGGCTTTTTTTCGGGGTCTAAAATGGGGAAAAAAACTAATATGCTAGCATGTTGTTTTTTTTTTACAAAACTCTGATCTGTTGGAAACATGCTCAAAGTTAATTTTTAAGCAGAATATGACCAAACCTTTCGCACCAACATGTTCTCATGCCTGAAAAGGTCCCAAAAAGTCACTTTTTTAATCTTTTCTTAGGGTGGGTCCAAAATGGCAAAAAAGTCACATGTTAGCATGTTTTTTTTTTTTTTTAAATCTGACCCAAGGGAAAAATGCTCAGTTGTCTATTTTTAAGTCAATATGACCAAATCTTCTGCACCAGCATGTTCTCCTGCCTGAAAATGTCACAAGTCACTATCCAATATATTTTTTTCGGGGGCCGAAATGGCAACAAAGTCATATGTTAGCATGTTGTTTTTTTTTTTTTTTTTCAAAAATTGACTTGAGAGAAAAATGGTTATTACTCATTTATTAGGTGAAATATGACCAAACCTTCTGCCCCAACATGCTCTGTTGCCTGAAAAGGCCCAAAAAAGTCACTTTAGCATGTTGTTTTTTTTTCTGACCTGAGGGAAAAATCCAGAAGCCAAATCTCTGACTCTGCGGCCGTGTGTCCCTCTCATCTTGTTGTATTAAAAATCAATAAATTATTTTGTTTTTAGGGAAAAACGTCTAAACAGAAAATAATGTGAAGTATTGGACAAGTTTGAAATGCCATTTATTTTATTATTTATTTTGTATTTATTATACAGTACTTGATCAAAAGTTGGCATGGTGAACATTAATTTCAGACACTTGTCAATAAATCGGCTCATAGAGAAAGCTACCAGACAGGCTCTCTTCTTTACTGAACTGGAACCGATGAGCAGAACAGTTCAGCAGTCCATGCTGAGACCATTTGAAAAGACCAGTGGAAATTTACAGGATTGTTCTCTGTGCAGTTTGGTGCCCCTCTTGACTGTTTGAACCTTCCCTCATTTCTCCTGGGAGCCCACTCCTCCTATACACCGCAGTTACTCTTTGAAAGGATTAGATGAGGGGTTCACCGCAGGGGCATCAGGCAATCTGCATACAATAGCCCACCACGGCAATGAATAAATCAACATTGATGTTAGACAATAAAGCAAATGCAGTGAGGCTATTTGTTTATTCTTATTACACGGAGCCCTACACTTTGGATCATTGGGAGTAAATGCATTACTTGAGGATGAGTCAGATCAGAAACTCCGCCTGCCATCACTGTTCTGTTCTTTTTGTGGTTCCAGAGGCGGTGCGGGCAGTCCACTAAAACAGCCATTAGAGAGATATCCAATCAGACTTGGGTCATTCCCTCCTTCCTGCATTGTCTCCTGCCCCTCACGTCCCCCGGCCATCATAGAGGAAATGAAAGTCACTGATGGAGAATACGAGGAAATGGTGTAGATTGATGGATGGATGACTGGTCTGACTGTGTCCACTCAGCTGACTCTAGGAAAATACATACAATATCCATACCCGGTTGTGAGCAGAGGGTTTGGAAAACAGTATCTAAAAGATACAACAGATGAGGAAATGATGCTGAATGTGTTGCGGTCTACAATGATGCTCACATCAGTTTACAAGGATTATATGAATGATGATGTCAGACATTTGATTATATAAGGAGCCTTTGAATGCCAATCTATGGACACTGCTTTGCTGTAAATGCTTCTTAACCTAACTTTGGATCAACCTACTGCAGACAGAGAACCAAGCTGATGTGGGACTAGAACCAATCAATCGATCGGTATGTATTTGTACTTAATAAAAGAGAAGGTCAAAGCTATAGTCTTCCATTTTTTAGTTTAAAGCTGTCTGACCATTAACAACACTGCACAGGCTAATAGCCATGTAAATTATGCTCCTAACTATCCAAAACCAGGAATCTATAAAGCAAAGCAAGTATGCTATCTGAAAATTAACTCCTCTAATGTGATTGGAAGGCTCCCACACACAATCATGTATCAACCATTTTTATCTGCAGCCAGCGTCAAGAGGACACTTGAGGAACGGCAGTATTTGGCAGTTCTGCAGTGGCTTCATTTAGTCCTGGAGGTCGAACTTAAAAAAATATGCTTTACTTTTATTTTGTAAACCCAGTTTGACACTTTGTCAAGCTCTGATCACCTTGGATTCTTGTCCTAGGTTAGACAGATTCTCTTGTTGAGGGCTCCATGAAAGAAAAAATATGAAACAGTATAGTGTATGAGTTACTCAAAATCTATAGACTTAAGGCCTTTACACACCAAAGGCAATACAAATAAAAGCACACAAAATACAATATTTTGTTGCGATTTTGATGCACCTTTCTAATCACAATAAAAGTGACACCATTTATGTACATGTTGCCTACATTCCAAAAGAAATTCTGAAGTAAAAGCAACAACAGGTGCCTTCCTACAGCTACGTGGCAGAGGGACTAAGTGCACTTGATTGTCTTTTGGCTTTAAGGGCACTGAGCTCAAGCTAATAAAAGGCCGAATTAAGCAATTTAAACCACCTGAATGCTGGATTTCACCAATCATTAATAATTTGTACATTCTGTCCTTTTTTCCTCACAAAATAAAGGACCAGAGAATCTTCCATCATAACAGAAGTCATCACTGCACACTCTCCCCTATGACTGAAAAGTTTATTTGATCTCTGAGCATCTTGCTGAATAAATGTTTGTCTTGTGGTGAGAAAAAATATAATTTCCCTGGAACTGCATGATCTTGTTGACAGTTTGACAGAAGATAAAGTTGAGAGCTTATTGGCTCAAAAAGAAATCATATTTCTGCAACTCAAACTTATGATCAGACTATGCTGTTTTTCTTTCAGATCTGTCATAACTTTTTGCCTTCAAGGGATAGTTGAACAAAGCTGTGATGGAGTCATTCATACACAAGTCACTGTGTTTAAAAGCCCTACTTTAATATGCAAACTTTTAAATCTGGTGCCATCTCAGTGTTATGAGGATAAGTATGTTGACAGAAAAATTAAGTCGGTAATTAGCTGGGTAAACAATGTTGTTAGTTTAACTTGTGTTTAATTCATCATTGTGGTAATTATGGCTCATTTAACACTTCAAACTGAACTTTTTCCTCACAATTTCTGTTTTGATTTGTTGGTGAAGAATTTAAAACTGTTTCTGTGACAGCCATCCATGGGGACACAAAGCTTTTTAGTCAGAGCAAAGAGAGAGTCAATACAGTTGTGGAGATTGTTTTTTTGAAACTTTTGCTGAATACACAGTCTCCCAGACTCAACAGTGCAAATTGGATTTGTGTTTTATGCACTCTGTTTCATCCATCAAGTCAAAACATTTCAGTGTAATAGGACTAAAATTTTATGTTCTTGAAACAAATTAGTTTTTCCAGTAGTTGTTGTGCCTATTTGCTATTACAAGAAAGAACACATGAATAAATAACATTATAAGTGGCTATTTTGCAAATGAAGCCCTTTTCTAGCTTTATTTGTGCTGTCGAGGAGTATAAAGTTGTTTTTGCTGACAAGTTTGTCAAACTTTGACAAAATGCAGAGAGGGTGGTGGAATTAAAGCAAACATCTATTGCCTCTAACTAAAATATTTTACCTCAAATCAGGTGCATATATTCATTTTTGATGACTGAGGGTATGTTCACAATCACTTATGTTAAAAAAGGTCCAGTTTTCATATACGGCATACCCCTGATAATGTTGTGTTCTCAATCTGTCTGTGGCGCTCTGTTGGAGCTCTTGCCTTTTTTTAGCCTCCCTTCTCCACATGGGCACAGTCTGCTCTGAGTGGTTTACAAGTCAACTATGTGATAATTGGTTAGCACAGTGCTGCTTGGCACCATGTTGTCAACAACTCATCATTCATTTTATCATCCAAGATGTGTAATGGGCTTGCTACCTTGAGCCATGAGCTTAAACTTTTAAGGTAACACTGAGGAGAGAAACTGTCTTTTTCTTTTCTTACAATTTTGTTAGTTTAGGGAATAATTTGATATTCAGAAAGTGTAAATGTACACTAGCATGTACGTTAACAAGAGGGATGATATCACTTGATTAGAAGTTGTATCTAAAGCTTGGTTAGCATATCTAAGTGTATGATGAGGAAAACCTCAAAAAGTTTAATTTCTGCAAGTGCACTTGTGATTTCTACACCTTTTTCTTGTTAAGGGTCTTAACATAAGATTTTTTATTAACTCAAATAGAGGATCTAATGTAATGACACCCAGTAAGTAAAAAATGCTTGCCATAGTGGCAAAACTATGTTAGAAATGCCTTGGCGAAGGTTTGACCTCTGGGAGCACTTCTAGTTGTTGATAGCTTTTCCAACTTGTCTCTCCTCATTGTGTAAATGGCTGAATTTGTGTACTGTAGCTTTCAGTAAGAAACCCCCAGCCTCACACAGATTAAATCTGATACGAATCAAAGACAGAATCATACAGAAGACCTTCACAAGTGACCCTGTTTCACACAGCATGAACTCTGACAACTGTACGGCAAGTGCTTACTGTAGTTGACAGTAATTGTTAGCAGGACCATTTACAATGGCTTTATTTACTCTGAGTACAGAAATGTGGAATTGATCTTCTGATTTGATACTTGTCTAGCAAATTATTAAATACATTCCTCACAATGTTTTGCCTTTATATGAGACTGACATTATGAACTATTAGCTTATTTTCCAGAAAGCATGTGCAGAACCTGGTGAGCCAAATAAGCTGTGTAAAAGTATGGGCCGATAACTGTTGTGATTTAGCCAGGTGAAAAAATCTACACCAGACCAAGATGCAGCATGGGGCAATTCTGATAATCATTCCCTGATTTAATCTGTCTTGACTTATCCCTGCAACCCTGCACTCTGACTGGTGGGAGGACAGGAGGGGGGTTCACTTTACCCTCCGTTTTCTAGTTTGAGGAGACAGATTTGTGTGTTGGTGTGTGAGCGGTGTGTAACAGCAGGGATTATTCTGTCTGCGTTTACATTGACATGCTCTGACAGGTCAATCAATGAAGACGGGATGCAGTCTGCTGTTGGTTCATTGACCTGCTGTGCTTAAAGAGAATGCACAAGTGTCAAATCATCTCACTCCTCATGCTGCCTGCCATGCTGTCTAACTGATTTCTGTTTCTGCCCACTGACCTTCTATATTTTTAAGTTAGCAACTGCTAAACTGAGGCCAGAAATAGCTGAAATATCAATAAAGAAGCCTCTTCTAAATCTATGGGATTATTATGTAACACAGAGTTGAATGACCCTGCTGCTTTGAGAAGCCTCCCTCAGTCTATAGTCTATAATATTCAGAATGTTATTTATTAAGCTGTATTTTGTTGCAAGTGAAACATCTTCATCAGTTTAGTCAAATGAATGCTTGTGCCTTAAACAAAGTCTGAATGTTAAAAAAATGTAGATGTAAAACAAACACAAGTGTCTTTTATGTGTACACTGTTCAAACTGGTTCCTACATTGTGAATAACAAATCCTGTGTGGGTTGTACAATGCACCCTGGGCTTGTCATGTCTTGGGATGGGAATTGACAAGATTTTATTGATACTGATGTCATTCTTTTTGATTCACTTATTGATACCTAAAGATTTTCTGTGTAGAAAAAAACAAGTCTGCAGAGGTGGTTCAGGTAAACATTGCCAAAGACATGGCTTTTCTTATATTGATTGCTATTCTGCAAAGACAGATGTTTCAGTATGTTGTTGGTGTTTCCACTGTTGTTTGAAATCACAAAAGATGTTGTGATTTTGGCATCATATTGTGTTAAATTAAGCCACACCATTGACCATTGCTTATATTTCCTGTCCGCCATGACTACTTTTGACATCATTTGGCCTGAATGTTTGTGATGAGAGCATGATGAGATTTTGGAGAGAGCCAGATACTTGTGGAAGGAATTGATAAGGAAGTTGTTCAGCAAAAACACTAATGATATCATTTTTTTTTTAGCAATTTGTTCTCAATAAATTCTCAGTTGAAATTCTCAATTGGAATTGGTTTTCAGTTCACATCCCTTGTAATGTCCAGTGCAATGCATTGTTCCTATTTGCTCATCTTTCTTATAGTGTCATCCTTTAATAAGCTCCTTTTATCCAAAATCAAGTGCAATTTTAAGAAAGAGGACAACAAGTTGGAAGCTATTGTAATGTGCGTCAAGGTCAGCAGAGGTGTTCTTTAACATTTGGCAAAGATCAGCAATTGCCTTTGGCCATAAACAGGCTCCCTGAACATCCAGAAACTTGAAGTTAAGGATTTTTTTACTCTTTATGAATTATTCTCATTACTTTTAAAACACATATGCTAAAATGGCCTCTGAAAGCCTTTAATTCATAATTCACTAGTGGTTCAGCAGCAAGTTTCATTTTAGGATGATACATACATATATATTTATTTATATCCACAGACAGAAAGAGAGACGGGCAAGTAGCACCAACAGAACACCTCAGACAGACAGAGAATACAGATGGATCAGGAGTATTCAGTATATGACAAGAAGAAGGTTTTTGAACATTAGAGATTGTGGACATACACAAAAATGAAGATATGAACCTGAATTACGTCAAATAATGGGCTGTATAAGTCTCCAAAACACCTATTACAGCTGCTCACCTGTGAGTAAATTAAGCCTGTCCTGTTCAAAAGATTTTTGATAATTTAAAAGAAGAAGTAATGCACATTATGTTTGTGGAGTGGCATCATATATAGCTCACAAATTGAAATATAGTAAAAGAAATTAGGAAGTATGAAATGAGTGTCTTATTATACTTCCATGTTCATTACATTTGTAGCTTTTGTGCTTGTTTCTTTCAATCAATCAATCAATCAATCAATCAATCTTTATTTGTATAGTGCCAATTCATAACAAGTGTTATCTCAAGACACTTTACAATAGAGCAGGCTGAAGACAAAGTCTTCATTTTGTAGATACACATATATGCACATATACAAATATACATACAAAAAAAACCACATTAACATATATACACATACATATATCCAATCCATCATGAGCACAGCATGCTTGAAATTGAATATAATGTCACAACTTGTCTCAAAGTGGAACATGTATGGAGCATGTGGCAGCAGCTGTCATTGATGTGCCATTGCTTTGTGAATGTGGCTAAAATATCTTTAGTATATAAAGCCAGATGTTAAGTGGTTGCAGAGAAATATGCCCTTGCCTGATGACAGCAGATCTCTGACAAACTGCTATTAGATTTGGATTGGGAAATTATTTTCCAATCTAGCTGTTGGCCAGTCATCATCCTGTTAAGAAGGCATGACAGACTGAGGAAAAAGCTAAGTGGGTGTTTGTTCATAGCCCACACAGCATAGAAACCACCAGAGGTACACGCTTGGGTCACTTTCCAAACAAACATGTTTTCCCTCTCACCACAGCACTTTCTAGCCACTCAGGTAGTTTGGGGTTTATTTTTCCAGATTGTGTTTTCATTTTAAGTCCGTCTGTCTCTGAGTTTCGTCAGCTTCTGCTGGGAAAGACTTCATTATTCCACCTTGGAAGATGTCCCTGTCAGGCACAGTTGACAAATCAACAGCCTTAATTGCGTTGATCATGTGAGCTTATGTTTGTTCATGGCTGGCACTGAAACTAATTTGGAATATGAAACTCAATCATCTGAATATTGAAGCAGTGCAAACACAAATGCATCATAATTTCAAATTCTCCTGATTGTGACACTGTGGAAATGATTCCTGGAATAAATTATGATTTCTGTTTATGCAGAACCTGAGGGATTATTTCTGTGTGAGGTACAAGCTGTGTGTTATTAAGATGCATGGCAGCAAGTAAGCTTTTAGTGCTTTACATACCTCTGTTCTGTGGATATCATATCTTTTTAAACTGTTTACTGTGAAAATCAAAATTAAAAAATCACAAATTTACATCATCCTCTGAGAACAGATGGTCCAAATGTCGGCTGTTGTATTCCTGCTGTACGATCAAGTAAACATATTATTTTTTGTATTCACTAAGGAAAGCCTTTGTCTCTGCTCTGTAAAAGGCCTGGGGCACACATCTGAGCAGAATCTTTGCTGAAGCGATACTGCAGCAGCCTGTGCAGTCTTGGACATTTATACTTGTGTGGTGGTGTGTCCATGTTGCGCTACAATACTTCACTAAAAGGTAGTGCAATTTGTATTTCCTCTGTTTGTGTACAAAAAACCATGGTGACAGAAATGGAGCATATAATGTAAAGTTATCAAAAAAAAACCCATATGTCAATACTCCTTCAATACCATATCACTAAAATGATACAAGACCATACATGTTTCCATTTAATTGTATTGAAAATGTCATAGCATACAAAACAGATCTTGAATCAGATTTGTACGCCTGCTGTTCACACTGCATCCATGAAAAATGTAATTCCATGCCCTATGTTCCTCCTTGTAAACAGTAAAGTGCTTTAACTTTACAACTGGAGAAACAGACATATAGTGCTTTGATCTGAGGAGGGATGGTCTCAAACACTTATCAATACACAGTGGTCTTAGGGAATTATTGTACTGTCCAAAATAGAGGAATGCTTCACTTTATCCTCCATGTCAGGCAGATAAACCAGCTCTGCTGAGTGAGAAAAGCAGAAGAAAACCAAGAAAATCCCTCCCGCACCTTGTCAAATTCCTCTTTCTACGCTCTTCCTCCGCGGGGGAAAAATAGAGTTTTGGGCGTTGTGGCAATAACATTGAGCTGTGATGCCCAGCACCATGCTACGTCACTTGCATGCAATTAGGACACTCACATATGATTCAGTGTAATTAACTTGATTTTGTTGCTAATGCTGGCTTGTGTCACGTCCAGTTCGGACACGGTGTTAGACAAATAATGTTTTTATCTACAAAACAAGGAAACTGTTAAGAATTTACTAAAGAAGTGTTTTCATTTGATTAGTTTCTATTCCTGAACCTGCACTTTTGCAATGCAGATTGCTAATAAAGAACAGATATTTTTTTAAGGACTTTTATTTTATTTTAAATTTTGCAGTGATATTAAAACAGGTATTCAGGCTACCTGCATGGCCCCCCTGCTCCTGTCTAGGGCTACATGGACATAGAGCACAGACTAATCGTAGCATGGATGAAGATGTACGCATGTGACTTTACTGGGTCACATTTGTTACATTGTACTCAGAAATGGCAGCTCTCTGGTGCAGGCTCAGTGCTGTTGCCCAAAAAGAAGGTTCTTTGTTTTCAGTCCCTGGTTGGACAGGGCCTCCAATGAGGAGTGTTGTCCCTGCACATGTATCCTTGCCCACTGGGGGCACTCGCTCACGCTTTTACTATGTTTACATTATAAACAGCTTACCAGAACCTAAAATTGATGCAGATTAAGACTAAACAAAACCTGCAAAGATTTTAAGACTGTAACAGTGCAAGAAAGCCTGTATACAACATTTCACAGTCTAACCACCTTACTTGTAGGGTAAATTTTCAGGGTAAATTTAGAATCAGAATGATTTTTATTGCCCAGTAGCTATGCGATACTTACAAGGAATTTGACTCCGGCAGTTGTTTTCTGTAGTACAAAGGAAGTACAGAAATAAAAGTAAATATAAAAATAGAGAATGATATTAAAATGAAATATAAATGAAAATTATTCTTAACAAATGCGCAGTACATACAAAATGTACGTCAGGAACATATACAAACATCCGGGAATATTTACACTGATGGGTGGAAAGTGCAGCTGTGCAAATGAATAGTGCAGCTATTAACTGTTAACATGGTGACTGCAGATGGAAAACTGCTCCTGTGCTGGCCCGTCCTGGTCCACAGGGCTCTGAGGTGCTTGCCGGATGGAAGCAGTTCAAAAAGTCCATGAGCAGGGTGAGAGGAGTCCTTCACAATGTTCCCTGCCCTCCTTCAAGTCCTGGAGAAGTGTAAGTCCTGGATAGAGGGCAGGGGGGCACCACCTCATCACCGTCCTGGATGAGACCGATGACGGTGGTGTCGTCTGCGAACTTCAGTAGCTTCACAGAGGTGTCCGTGGAGGTGCAGTCGTTTGTGTAGAGGGAGAAGAGCAGTGGATTGAGGACACATCCCTGGGGGGTCCCTGTGCTGGTGGTCCAAATGTTCAAGTCAGTCCAGAAGCTGTAGATCCACTTACAGAGCGCAGGTAGCATGGTGAGCTGGGACAGTTTGGAGCAGAGGGAGTGGGGGACGACGGTATTGAACGCTGAGCGCAAAGCAGCTGGATTCACAAGATCCATAGATGTCATGAATATGTAAACCACTCCATTAAGTGTGTCAGATTAAGACCTTATGGACATCCCATCATGTGTTGAAATATCTCAAAGATCTACCAGGAGATCAAGACCTACAGGTTGCTGAGTGCTGTTCTAAGCATTACTAACACAGCACTCTGATAACTAGAAATAAACTTTAATTCACACAAATGTAAACTGTTCTTGTGGACAAAAAACAAACAGTAACATTGTCATTATAACTATTAAAGACTGAGCAAACTATCCATTTTTATGCTATATTTCTGCACAGATACTGTTGGACATTGTTTTTACGTCTCTTGGCAGGAATGCTGCCCTTGTCAATGCTATTTTGTTTGCTTTTTAAGCTTTATGAGGTTGCTGCATGTGCTTTAAAGCAGTTAAAGTAGCTGCTGAAATTTGTCACATTTTGGTGTTTAATTATAACTTATTCTTGAATATCAAAAGGTTTTACATATTAGCACTCTGAGTGGTGAAATGTCCATTGCATGCCTATACACAGGAAGGATGGACTAAAGAGAAGAAGTAACGAAACATGCTACACATCACATTTTACACGATGATTCATTTTGTTCCTTTTGCTTATCTTTTCTGTCTTATGTTTTCATTGAAGGATGCTATGAAGAGCTCTCCTAGGATATTAATATACAAAATTGACTACATTTAAAGACTCTTTTAAAGTTGTTTTGGTAAAAGAAATAACCAGACATGCAGAAACAATACAAGTGAAAGGACATGCATTTCCTGCAGGAAGAAACACATGTCAAAAAAAAGACAAGAGGTAGCGTTCTTATAAGGAGGGGAAATTTTATTTATAACACATGGTGCTGACAGGGAGTCTCCAGCTCAGCGTCTATATTACATAGTTGATCTGCAAGGCTGCGCATTTACTTTACGGTATTTGGAAACCAAGATTGCAGTGGCACTATAAACACACTCTCAAAACAACAGACTCTTTCCCATTTTTTTTGGTTCTTTTTTTCCCTTCATTTTCTTACAAAATGGTACAAACAACAATACAAAATATTTGTGCTGTTGACAATTTACAAAAAAGTCTTTAGACTCGATAACTGTGCAATCATTTTTTCATTTTTTTTTCTGCTTCATTAAAACTATGTGAGTATGGTACACCAGAATCCCCTCTGGACCTGCAACCTCGATCATGCCGGCTGCAACACGTTTTGAAATGTTGTATGGTTACTGTAATAGAACTCATCTGTCCGTTATAAAAAGACACATGCAAAAAGCTCCAATTGTACAGGTACAGTTTGCCTAACTTGATCTGTTTAGCTTCAAGCAAATACTACATTATGTACACTTAGACTTGAGCAGTATTTGGAGAACTCATATGACACTGCTGCCTGTCTTTGCACTTCTGGACGTAACAGAGAAAAAGAAACAAAATGGCTTCTTTTGAGGCCTCCCGTCATGTGTCCATGGTCAGGCAGTGTCCAGTAAGAGACCAATTGTCCGTTAGCAAACACAAGTCAGGGAGGCAGATAAGCCAGAAGACAGCAGCGAAGTCTTCCTTCATTCTATTGTTTCTTCCCCTGTTCTAGCAAAGGAACTTCAATAAGTGGACCAAGTCTGTAACTTAGAATGATCAATCTCCTTTCATTTCTCCTCTACAAATTGCATTTACAGTTTTGTGAAGTTTGACCGACTCCAGGGGTCATTTTCTGCCATGTGTCATTGAAACATTCAGTATCATAATGGCGTTGTATCATGTTTGTATGTATGACTCAGTTATTGATCAGTTACCTTGTGTGAAGTGTGTGTTTGAATGTGTGTATGGGCCTCCTGCTTTGTTTGGCCCTGAACCCAGTCTGACACCACAGCTCAGATCTTGTCTTTATTCGGTGAATGCTGGATGGCCTTCAGTAAGGTTGGAGCCCCTCAGCTGAATAAGAACAATGCTGAAAGGGCTCATATAATATAGAACACTCACATATATACAGTAAGGCCTAGAGGAGTGAGTGTGTGCGAGTAATGACTGTACAACTTGGAGCGGAAACTTTTCACCAAGACGAAGCTAATCTGAAACAGCGACAGAAAGTATGGCTGTAAGCTCACACAGAATCGTACAGATTCTCATAAATGCAACATGGCTTTTAGTGGTGAGATATACATTACGGAGTATTCACTTGAAACAGAACTGAAATGGAAGAAAATGCCACACAAAAGCAAAAAACATGTTACCAAATGTATAAAAATGTTCTGTATGTACAGTACAACATTAATATGTCAGAAATTATCACAAAAGCAGAAAGTAACAGCTGTGTTTATTTTGTGAGGATTTTCTGTACGCTGAGGAGCAGATGGAAGAAGAACTTCTCCAACAGCAGGCTGTGGAAACTGCTCTCTTCTCACATCAGCTCTGTCTCCATTTTGAACGAAGCTATGCTAAAATAAAAGGGAAAATTACCCTTAGCTAGCTCCCACCGGTCAGCTGATCCACCAGACTGGGAACACCCTCTCATAACAACTGTTGTTAGGCTTCCTGTGGTTAGACAAACTTTTGCCTGAGCCAGGTCCTTTTGGTGTGTCACATTAAATTATGACTGTAATTTTTTGTATGTTAGCTTGGCTAAAAAGTGTCCTTGTCTGTAAGAGCAATTCAAGATACCCACATGGGGTATTTTTTATCTTGTCACCTAAAAAATTTGGACAATCACACTGGCAACTGAACCTATTGACAAAACAAATAACACTTACCTATGATATTTTTAGCTCTGATGATGCTTGATTCTCTGGTGGGTTGCTATTGTTCATTTAAAGCCAACATGTAGCCTACGATACATGGCTAGTAAAATTAGCACAATAAAGTGTTGAGGTTGCAGCTCTGTAAAGTTGGCACTGATGTAAATGCTGGTTTTGTTGAGAAGATCAGAATGATTAACAAATCTAATACAGTGCTTAACAAATTTATCAGACCACCACCCACCTTAAGGTTTATGCCACATCTGCCCTTAATTAACAACACTGGTAATTACCAAAACATTTTTTTTTTCAAAAATACAAATATTATTGTTATCTCTGTGTTTTCAGATGTACTGTTTTAGGAAAAACAGCAAAACAAATTATTATTTCTTGATTACAATGTGAAATGATATTATTTACTTGCATTCCTGAACAGAAAAATAATTTTAGTGTTAAATGTTTTGCTTGATTAATCTCTGATTCCTCAGAGAAGCCCAGTGAGCCGGCTCAAAGTTGGGTATAAAATTGGATGATCTCAGTTGAATTTAATAACAATAATATTTTAAGTTTTAAACATTTTTTTCTTTTTTTGATTGTAATATATATATATATGTTTTCTCTTTTTTATGACTGGAGGTCTTATAATTTTAAGCACAGTTAAGCCATGTATGTCTCCTTCGCAAAACAAGCACTTGTGTCTGCTAGAAGGTGGCTAATGTTAGCCAAAATCATTAGTGGGGGTATCTATTGGCAAGTATCTGGCGATACAATAAGTATTGTGATACAGGGGTGATGACACAATATGTCACGATATATTGTGATACTGTAAGGACCATGATAACTTTTTTTAAATAAATAGTCTTTTTTACAGAATTGATAGTGCCCAATTTTTAATGCAAATCATTGTTATTTATATAATGAATGGCCTATGCAACAAGGGTCGACATTGTCTATATTGTCTGTCCCGTGCGTACAGTGACAAAAATAATAACATACGTAACAGAATGACAAAGTCAAATGGACAAATCCTGCTACTAATTATAAGCCAGAGGCTGAACCACAATACAAAAAAAATGTTTCAAATCTCTGTAAATTATTGGAGTTTTCAAAGATTTTTGAGATGGCCTCAGTGTAAGAGTAAGACAAGGATCCAGGAAAAGTTAATAAAAATCAATTAAATCAATTGAAGCTAATCAACAGCGATATCATGGAGTAATTTTTTCATCGCAAAGGGAGTGTGACCCAGCAAAAGCTTTTGTCTAACCAAATAACGGTAACTGAAGAAGGCAGGGCATGACAATTCATGGCAATCCAACTCCACAAGATGAAATCAGCACATTTATCTGTTGATCTGAATGATAAACGCTAACCCTGTTAACCTTGAGAATTATTCTTTGACCACTCTACATTTATTTACAGTGAGATCAACTTACATCCCACTTTAATTTGGCATGATGAGCATCTTCGCACGCAAGGAGGCACCATTCATTTTAACAGTGTCATGTGATTCCTGTCTCTCCAATCCAAAAGAATCAAACTCTTACTTTAGTTCTAGATGCTGAGGAGTGTTTTTATCTGCAGCTAGTCTCAAGTGAACCACCAGAAGGTGGTTGAAAAGCAGCAGGAGGAGCAGGAGAACTAAGGCACCCCTCTCATCAAATCACAACTAAAGAACATTGTCGCCACTGAGATTTCCTCCAAGCATTCAGCATATCCATAATTAATAGAAAATCTGGTCAGTCCACATCCAGATGAAATGGCCTTCAACTGAGGAACGTTGCAATGAGCACTCAGAAGATGAGGAATGATTAAACCTTTCTATCATTCACCAACATCTCCCTGCTTCCCCCTGTGAAATGTTTTTGCATAATTAAATAATTTAAGACAAATACTAAAGCTCCCTCTCTCTTTTCTCTACACAAAGTTCTGGGGACTGAAATATGATTACAAAAGCCCATGGGTAGTGCTGATTTTTTTTTCTTCGTTTAGACACAACAAAACTCTCTCTCACAGCGTTGCCCCTTTAAAGCGCCATTACTGAAGCTTTAGCTCTGCAAGTTGGCTTTGATAAAGTGCAGAGCTTCACAACAGACTTTCCTTTCCCCTCTAACTTTGTCTGTAAAAACCTCTTGAACTTTCAGCCAAAAAAATTTCCAGGAGAAAATTTCAGATGAATAAAACGTCGCCTGAAGAGAGACAGATTGTGAAGGCGCTAAATCCCTGGCTGAGGCCCAATTCCCACAGTTCCCATGGCAGGGACCAACACCAAAGTTTGTATATTAAAAGTTTGCAGAGCTACAACAGAGTATTAACAAAAGGAAAAAAAGACTAAAGAGAGAGAGCGAGGGGCTGAGAGGAGGCTTTTACCCGCTCATATGTTACACTTTCAGAGGTGTTTGAACTAATCCTGTATTTCATATCCTGTTTGTTTGAACAGTACAGCTTGTTTGCAGTAGCGTGATCTTTATGACTTAAACAGGCAGATGGAGGGCAGGAAGGGGAAAACACTGGCTGTGATTTGTTTTAAATGAAGTATAGTGAGTATACTGAAGCTTTAAATCAGGGATGGGCAACTGGTGGTGCAGGGCCACATGTGCCCTTACTTATCTAATACTCGCTGCAAGTAGATTTAAGATAAAACTAATGTTAAGATGTTTTGTTTCAACGTTTGCCATTAAAGCAAGGGACAGTGGATAGTGAAGCAAACTGGTGGAAAGAGAGGGGGTAATGACATGCAGGAAAGGAGCCATAGGTCTGATTTGTACTCAGGCTGTCTGTTTGGAGGATTTTAACCTCTGTATGTGGGGTCTGACCTTTTCAAAACTTAAAAAAAATTGTGGTAATAACTTTCTTGAATGTTTTTACTTCTTTGCAAAAAATTTCTAATTTAGTTTAGTAATCCGAGTCTGCTGCTGTTTATCATGTACCTTTAAGATTTTCACCTTTATGTGTCTACTTCAGGACTAAAAGTTAGCTTTTGTTATTTGGTCAATTTTAATGGTGGGTACAGCTGTAAACACTTCAACTTTGGCATTTATTGCACATCTCTGTGCACCAATCCCTTCCTGCCACTCATCTGGAGTTCTTTGGAATTATGGGATGACAACTGCAACATGAAGTTTTCTATTACACTGTGTATTTATGGAACAATAACTACGGCTCTTTAATTACCTTTGGACAAACATGCAAACCCATAAGATCTTAAAGGCAGAGTTTCCTTAAATAACCCTCATACGCAATTCATATACAGCATCATCACAGAGGTAACAAACATGTCAATCCAAATCAAGAGAGCTCAAAACAAACACAGCTGCTATTGAAGCCACAATGAACAAAGACACATGATGCATTTCTTCTCTAGCACAGTCCCATTCTGTGTTTTTGTGATTTCACTTATCACATTCAAGTTGGCTGTGACCTGGGAGCACAGAAATGCCTGTCTTTAAATGTTTAGGTAACAATGTTCAGACACACTGTAGGCCTGTGAGTACAGTATGTCTACATAAAGCGCCCTCGTAAGCCAGTTTATGCTCCTGGGATATCTCCTGCAGCTGCCACAGCACAGCAGGACCATTGAAATGACAAGGGGATGTCTGAGTTAAAGGGTCAGGGGTCATACAGGAGGGCATGTTAGCCCAGTAAATGGCAACCAATCCTGAGTTAGCGGGAGTCTGCTAAAGTATGCACCACTGAAGGCACTTTTTAAACAACAGTGCTTCTGTTCTAAGTAATTCAAGTTCAAGAAAGAATAAACCAGGACCCTCCGTGTGAGAAGGACTTTCATATCTGTGTTCTTGTTCTTTTTTTTTTCCAACGTTTGTTCCCCTCAGACAAAGCAAGCAGCTCAACCTCCAGCTTCTGCAGTGAGAGGCAGGCAGGGGCTGACAGCGAGGGGAAAGTGAAAACCCTCAGGAGGAGGGAGCGACTCCAATTGAAGGCAAACAGGGACAAAAAAAAAAAGAAAAAACAAACTAAAGACTAAACAAAATTTGACTTGTGAAAACTAAAAACTACATCAAGCGTAAAACCTGAAACAAAACAAGAACACAAGATTGAAAATACAAAGTATGAGACGCCTGCGATCCAGAGCTTCTGTTTCAGTCTCAGACAGGCTTAAAGCAGGAGATTCATGGCAGGGGTCCTCTGTGGTGGGTCTGTAGGTTTGTCGGTTGGTTGGTTGGTTGGTTGGTTGATATCATATCATTGTTATCATGTGTATTTGCCCCATTTGGGACAAAGGGACAGGGCATGGCAGGCCAGCTGACAGGACAAGGGTGTGTGTGTGTGTGTGTGTATGTGTGTATACATGAGAGTCTGGGTGGACTTAATCCTCGTCCCCTCCTCCATACATGTCGGCCAGCTTTTTGAAGCGAGGACCCCAGTCGTTGAGGTAGTCATAGTCCTGGTCCCCCGTGCTGGAGGAGTTGAGGGAACTGACAGAGCCGGCTGTAGAGCCGCTGCCCTCATAGTCAAACACCAACAGGGAGTCGTATGGAGGAGCAGTGGGGTCATTGTCTGCCGCTCGCAGACCCTAAAATGGAAAAAACACAGGGGCAGATAGTGGTCAGAACACACATATGTACAGTGGAGAATATGACGGAAAGGCAAGATGATCAGGGATGGACTAAGTTATCAGTAGTCAGTACCAATAATTTAGAAATGCACGAACAACAGTCAGTTAGACAGAAAAGTGATTGAAGCATCCCAAGTTTGTGCAATCTAGTTTTTTAGCACTGGCAGAGAACCCCTTTGACCACATCACTGTGACAATTTACAATTAAAAGATGCTTTCTTGGGCTGAATAATGCTCCGAATGGCAAATTAAATGATTGTATAATGAATAAAAAAATATCTAGTTTGTCTAAAATATCTAATTGTTGTACTTACAGTAGGACCTGTGTTCAAAGCTTTTATCTATAAAGCTTTAATTTTAAGCCCTGCATGTATAATATTTGTCTTTAATCATGGGAAAATCACCCACAAAAAAAAGAAAAACAAAATAGGGGAATCGTGGAATCAGCAGCCAGAGACTTGGATATTGTTCCCTCTGGAGGCGTGACACTGAAGAGTTTCAAAAGTTGAACTGTCTAAGACAGAGCTCTGATAAAAAGCCACTAATGATGTGGGCATCCAGATGTTAAGCACTGAGAACACTAAATGGGTGTTTCATTGACGAACTATACTAGCACAGGAGGCCTTAAACTTAACTAGCTCATTGGCTTTAAACCTTTTCCCTCTAAACCTGCCTTAGTGCATCTAAAAACAGCTTTGTCTCACAGGGGATGCACAAAAGTAAATGAGGAACAGTACTAACAATCATACAAAATATATATTTCAATCAGAACCTACATTTATGATGTGGCTGGCTGAGTAGCCAGATATTTATCAGTATAGATACTGCTTTTGTATACTTCTATTTGCAAGCCTGTGGATTTACAACATATTAAGTGACCTTTTGCCTGCAGCCCCAGCTTGTTACTAAGACACAATGAAACATTTCTGTGGAAAGTTAACATCTATATTGTTCTCTTTCGTAAATTACATACAAACATAATAGGCCTATGCACCATGCCCATGCAGTTTTGAATTTCTTTCTGTTGCGTACTTCTTCAGATCAATGCTTTTGTATGTCCCTTTCTACACACTTACAAAGACACTCGTGGTAAGTGAAGATAGGCTAAATTACAACTGAGCATGCAAATTCTGATTTTGCTATAAAGTATTTGTGAATGAACACAGAAATCAATACTGTTTTTTTTGCTTATTTTTAATCAAAATTTTATCTGCTGCAAAAATGACAAAATTATTGTCTATATATATATATATCCTAAGCCTATCGTAATTTTTTTTTTTTAACTCTTATAACAATTTCTTTTAAGACCAAAATAGAAGATGCAAGTCTACAGTCACAATTTTATTTTATAAGACAACAAAGATTGTCACAGTAACTACAAAGAAAGCTTACTGCAGCTTGCTGTTACCAGCTCATACATGAATCCCTGCTCTGACGTGACCAACAGCCAAACACACTATAGAATTATTAATTGGCTCTTCCAAGCCATTCAAAGCTCCTATTTTGCTTTTCCTCTGTCCAGACAAACCATGCAATCTTTAAGTTTTGCCGCACCCTTCTTTGAGGCCAACCTACACTGTTCAAGAAACAGTGGTTTAAACTATCAAGGAAGTGTTTTGTGTTAATTTTAGTCCGTTTACAAATCTATTTTAATAACTGGGCAAATCTGATGAAGCCTTGCATGGATGTGCTGGCATCAGATTGGTAGACAATTAAAAAGCTGAATAAAGCTGTGCAAAAAGTCAAAATGTAGGAAAATGATGAGGTAATTAAAGAACAAAAAAACTGAAAACACACATTCTCCAGATTTGTAGTTTTTGTCATGTTCATTTATCAAACCTGTATTTCCCTGGTTTGGATTTGTAGCTTACTAAACATTGTATACAGGTATACTAGTGTCCTGCAATACTTAACAATGAAAACACTCATAGGGTCCCATCAAAAGTTCTTTGGGAAGAGCAGTGTGTAGTACTATATTGAATCAACAGCCACCTTGAATTGTGCATAGGGGGGACCAGAAAGATCAGGATCTCTCATCAGCCAAGTAGGGAAAAAATAAAATCAACATGACACAATGCCATGTAAACATCTTAACTAAACACTCGGGTTCTGCTTTTTTTCTGATGGAGTTTTCTTTAAAAAATGTCCTTAAAATGAATTTAATGGCCAGTTCACTGTTTCTGTTTTAGATGTATCACTGTGTTTTTAAACCCTATCCTTTAACATATTGTTCAGTTTCATAAACAAGATGTAGAAGCTTTGTGACAAATGAGGGTCATTGACCTGAAGGTTAGGCAGGCAAGAACACTGGACTTCATCCACCTCACTGGAATACTGAGAGAGCGATGCTATGGATGGAAACCTAAAAAGCTTCAACCCTCAGGGGGACAGAGCATGGCAGGAACACCATGTGTTTGCTGTGTTTGTGTTTAACCAGACTGCTGGAGCGAGATCAGGTGAGTACATGTGTGAGTGAGGGAGAGAGAAAGAGAGAAGAAGAGAGTGAGACAAAGACGGAGAGAGAGACAGAGAGAGAGTCAAGGCTGGATGGATCAAAGCTGAACAGCTGCCAACACCTCTCGAGTGTGAACGTGCTGTCACGAGTCTGTCAATCAGCATTTTCTCGCATCAGTGTGCCAACACTTGAGTTTGTGTGTTTGTGTGTGTGGATGAAGCTGGCAAGGTGAGTGCAGCTGTAAAGTAAAACAAAACTCTGCCTTGTCTCCATCACTCCACTAAAGTTTACTTATTGAATGGCATCCAAAAAGAGTAATCACATTAGATGTCAGATCGATGGAAAGTGAAAGTGAGAGGCCGTCTTGCGGTGGAAGAAACAATCTAATGAGGGGTGAGGTATTACGCATGCCAGATGTGACGAGTGTGTCCGCTGTGTCGGTGTTAATTCACCTCGTGGATGAAGTCCCCAATGTCTCCTGGGTGGGGCACGACAGGTCTGATGGGGAACTGGGACTCAGGGATGATGGGACGTTCATCCACCCTGCGGACGCCGGGCGGCTTGCTGATGATGTGCTCCAAGGAGTCTGGCTGCTGCAGCTGGCTCAGGTCGTAGTCCTGCACAGGAGGACACAAGTAAGTTGATGCTGAAGGTGAAGATAAAGAGCACACTGCATGTGTAAAATCAAGTATCTGTTTTTACCTGGTCCTCCTCTCCTCCGCCCTCCTCATCGTATTTTAGGATGTTGTCCCTGACGTCATCTTCAGGATCGATGAGCAGCTGCTTGGTCTGCCTCTCCTTTTCTCTGCGCTTGATCCAAACCACAAACAACAACACCATGCCTGCAAAGACACACAAGAGAACTGGATAAACTTTTGTGTTTACACTGACAGTCTGCATCAAAAACACGAGGTGAACTTCACCATTATCTAACACTGTACAAGCTGCAAGTATGAGATAATGCTTACACGCTGACTTAAGCAGGAATTATGTTGAAATGTTTACAGTTTGGTCATTGCATGTGTAGATAATACAGTCTGGAGCTGTATGTGGTGGTCACAGGTATTTGTTCAGTAACAGGGGTACTGACCTTGTGACAGGTTTGCAGGAGGTGCTGTCTTTAACGTATGATAATTAACTCTCCATAATGCAGGATCAGCAGGAGCCATGAACTAAGTGTATTGCATGAGAAAAGTGTATTGATTAAACCTCTTACTGTGTAATCTGGTGACTTTTTTTTCTTTTAAATTTTGTACTTTGATTGATATTAGGGCGAGAGACAGTGGATAGGCTTGTGAAAGGGGGCAAGAGAGTATAGGGAAGGACACTGTGCAAACTGGCCACAGGCTGGATTCAAACCCCGGGCCGGCAGAAGCTTGTATATGGGTCGTGCCCGGTTGCTTACCACTCCAAAACAGCACCCCTAATCTGATGACTTTCATTCTGGCTGCTTTGTATTAGTTTAGTATATCATTGATTACATATATGTTGAGGATACTCTTACATTCTAATGAAAAACTAAACAGACATTCATGAGAACTCACCTGTGTTAACAGCTGCTGTTAAAACAAGATTTATGAACACAGTCAGCTAGAAGTAGTAAAGTCACCAGTATAACACCCAACCACTGGAATGTTGCATCTACAAATGGAGGAAAATGTTGTGGAAACAGGATGCGTACTGTGTTGACAATGTTTCATTCATTTGTTGTTAGTATGAGCTGTTAGATATTTCTAATGATAATTGATAGATATTTCTTAATTCTGACGTCTGAACTGTCTTTCCCTCACAAAAAGAAGTTGTATACAGCCTGAGCGCCCTTGTGTGCCTCTGTATCCTCCAGTTTCACACATTGTGCACAGTCAAATATATTTGCAACTGTCTTTTTAGCACAGGTGGACAAGTACGTGGACATGAGATGAAATGGGGAGTTTATTTCAGGCCTTATTTTTTTGGTCATCCTGTCTGTGACAGAGACAGAGATCTGTGAGGAAAATCTTTAGCCAAATCAGGCCAATATAATTATTATCTCTGTACCAAATGATCCACAGCCTGCTAACAGTCTGTGGCCCAGTGGTTAGAGACCCTTGTTTTACAGGGAGGACAGAAGTAGAAGAATATTTTGAATTTATGTATTGACATTACCCTAACTGATTCCAACAGAAAAATTCTCAGTTTCTGTAGTTGTGATAGTCTGAGTGAACATGGCAGCACTAAGATAGAGCATGTTTAATGGAAAATACTCAATGTGGCATCTACAAAAAGAAGAACTGCTTATCAAAGCTGCTGCTCTGTTTCATTATCCATTTATGTTTGTGCTGCTTGTGTAAGACCACAATCATTCTCTGCCATCAGAATCACATTCTGTTGTGCTGGCTCCCTCCATGCTAGTGAAACAATATCTATAATTTACTGTTTAGTAAACCTTATGGAGTACATTTTTTATTGAAAAGAGTCCTCAATTCAAAGCAAAAAGTTTGTTACAGAGGTGGGCAGGGCTGATAATGTCACTCTACATGCCATATTCATTATTGCTTTGACTGAGACCTCTCTCCACTATTTATATTTTCTGTGCATCTAAAATATTATTCATTAATATTACACAATATTTGAGATAATGGTTAAGATGTTAGGTAAAGGTTATTGCAAAGATGTTATCATATTTCCCCTGCTACTACTGTTTTATGGATGCAAAGACAAAATTCAAGGGTGACTCAAATATCACTTCCTTCCTCTTGTGTTGATACAAGTACACCTACAGTTTGATGTTAACAGATTAAATATGTCTTGTAATAGTTCTTTTAAAATAAACAATTTAATCATCATGACAGTTCTAGAGAAAAGGTCATGCAATCAACAAAATTATTAGCTTTCATATCAGGGAAAATGAAAGTTTTACCTATAGTTTGTACCAATCCATGTGGTTTACTTTGAGATACACTGAGGGACAACAACCTTTTTCCCCTGATGAAATCTAGACAGTAACTAATAAAAGAAAGTGCACACTGGTCCCCATTCTGCTGCTTGATTTAAACTTCACGAGTTGGTCCTTGTGGTTGGCTGAGTAGCTATTTGTGGTAAAGGGTATTGGAACAAGTAGAGGGGTCAGTGAGTGCATATTGCAGAAAAAAAGAAACATTTGTTGGACCAAGGTGAACAAAGTAAATAATTTATCCTTGAGGAGCCAACAATGTTTGTACATTTCTGACCTAAATCTAATGAGATATTTTAGTTTGAAGCTGTCTTACTCCCTTCCTCCTCCAGTTTTCTTTGCTTTGCATTTTTGCCAGCGTTAATTGATGTTAGCTAAATGTACTTTTTCAAGCCTTTTCAGTTTTTATAAAATACGTCCTGTGTGGTCTTTCTGCCTTAAGAGAGAGCTTTAAAAAAACTGTTGGTCAATTCAGGATAAACATTTTAAAGCATGTTAGAAAGTTCCTTCAGCTGCAGGAGAGTATGTCTATAGGATCTGTCTGTATGTACAAATTATGCAACCCCTCAGCAAAAAAGTAAGCCGGTAGCATAAATCTGACAGCAGCAGATATTTACCCTATCTGAAAAAGAAGACAAAAAACTCATTGTTGAGAAATGTCGGAGAGGATTCTATGTAGGGTTTAATACATTATTCAAACTGCTGTTCATGTTATTGTATTATAGCATGGTAAATGTTTAATGTCTACACCCAGAACAGTACTCTCTACATGGAGGAGTGTATCAAAGTGAACCATCAGTGGTTAAACTTTTTGAGTTGTTTTTTGCAGTCGCAGTGTGTGAATGATCCATGAACAGCCGATACTCACTGAGCAGTATAATGATGCAGATGAGGATGGAGATGATGGCTCCTGTTCCTAAACCAGCAGCTGCCACAGCACCGAGGGTGGTGCAGTCTCCGTTTTCGTCACATGGACACACCTTCACCTTGATGGTCGACCTGTTGGATAACGGAGGGTTCCCCGAGTCGGACACGCTTATAGGGACCTCGTAGACCCCTGGCTCTAAGTATACCTGGTACCGCAGCCCTAGACGAGCATAATCACCTACAAGGTGGAAAAAAGACGACTTACTAGATATAAATAATCACATGTTGTAGTGTAAACATCAACAATCTACTGACTGGGTTTCAGGTACGGCAAGGTAATACAGCTGAAATCACCTACAGCTTTTCCAAACACATGATCCACTATAATATTATTCTAGCCATTACTTGGATAATAGAATATCAGTTTTAATCCCTTTCCATTTATACTTCAGGTGATAAGGCCCTATGCTTGAAATAGGATTGTACATGTCAGTAGTAAGAGCAGTAGCTACAGCAGGTCAATTCAGCAAGAGACTGAAATGTGTGCAGACTGAGTGGCAACCCCCAACAATGAAGAATAAAGTCAGTGTGGAGGTGGAAAAAACTGCAGTTTCTTGAATGTCCACTCAAGACTGTCAGCAGAGTCATTGGAAGTCAGATAAATGTGAAGAAGTGGGTAATTATTTCTACTACTTCAACTGGATTTAAAGAGAGGTGCAGATTAAGTATATAGAAGCAATAGAATGCAAGCCAGCACGAAGTGACTGTAAGTCAGGGGGTTAAGGCCCGTCTCAGCTCCATCTCAACATTTTGAAGCGTACCTAAACTGGGCTGTTTTTCCCGGTTGTGAATCCAGGAATTAATTCAATGATCTGTAGCAATAGCTAATTTTTCCACATTTTTGCTAATAACTTGGCTGAGCATGTTAGACATTCCTTGGCAGAGGTTTGTACTCTTCTACTCTTTTGGCTTGTTAAGGTTGAGAGCCCCCCTGGTGGTAAATATTTCAATAATATGCATTAAATTAAAATTTAGCTAAAAAAAACAATGTTGGGGTAAATGCATGAGAAATATACAGTGCCTAACAAATTTATAAGACCCCCGTCATAAAATCAGGAAAACAAGAATATTTTAGAAGTCTTACTAAAACTTGTCCAAAACTATTATTATTGTTATTATTGTTGCTGGACAGACATTTTAAAAAGGACTGAGAATTTAAAAACTGAATTAAATTTTTTATACTAAAATTTGAGCCAGCTCATAGGGCTTCTCTGAGAAGTCAGACATTTGTTTAGCATACCATTCAACGTCTAAAAATAATTTTTCTGTTCAGGAATGCAAGTAAATAAGTGTAATTTTACATCTTGATCAAGATATATTTATGTACTTTACTATATATTTCTTTCTTTTGGTAAAAAGTAAATTGTCCATGAAAATTCATGGATAACAAAAATAGATTTACTTAGGGCCTTACATGGGGTGGTGGTCTAATAAAGTTAGAGTGGTTAAGCACCGTATGCTGTACGTATCATATATATAACTCATGGCACTGTACTTTGCTGCTCTTCTTGCAGCATACTACAATTTAGTCTGTAGTGTAACTCAACTTTTTAGACTAAGAAATATCATGAATTTTGAAATGATTCCATGTTAGTTTGTGAAGTTTTAAAATCCTCAAATTATTTATTTTATGTGGACCAAAAAACCCTCTGTGCATATTCATATAACATAGCTTTCATAGCTTTCATGCAGATGTTCATGTCTCTGATTTGAAGGCATTTTCTTTGTCTAATATTTTCACTTCTGACAAGTACCACATTTACATAACATTACATAAGAAATACTGAACTGTAAGTCTGACACACCTGTCCTGTTCCTGTTGGTGGTATTAAATCAATACAGTTTGGTTTGCTGTTTTAAGTTATATAAAGGCATCAATGTTAACTTCAGCCTGTATAAAAACCTGCTTAAAACTGTGATTAAAATTTGAAATAAACTGAGATTGATATAAGAAGAATGAAAAAAATAAAATCTGGTCAGATCACAGTGTATTACTTTATATACAGATGTTTAAAAATGCTGAAATGTATTTGAATGATGGTTTGTGACAGATTCATTCAGTGTAACTTTGAAGCCATTAAATGCTATGATCATAAATGTATTTTCATTTGTTCACTCATGCCGTCTTCCTGCTCTGTCGCCTGCTTACCGCTGATCCGACTTATTGTCCAGTTGCGTCGGATGCTGCTGGGATAATTGGGCAGCTCGAACACAAAGGGTCCAGCGTTGGGATCTATGTCAGCATCAGCAGCAGTTATGTTGACACCATTGACGTTTCTGTTCATCCGCTCGCAGATTTGAGACTCCTTGGGTATCAGTGCTGGGGGGTTGTCATTAATATCTATCAGATAGATCTGCAGGGTGCCCGTGCCGCTGGCTGCAGGAGAGCCTGGGAGCAGAACCAGGAGAGAGAACATAGTATCACGATGGGAGGAAGAGATGAAAAGAGAAGTGAGCAGTGAAAAGGTTTATTGAGAGGGAGGAGGGACAGGAGTTGAAGACCAGTGGAGGGAAATAATGAAAGAGAATAAAAGAAGAGAGATTTAAAAAATAAAAAGAAGAGGTGAACGTAATGCTGTTTAGAGGCAGGGATGCAGTACAGCTGGAGGACAATTTCTGCCTCTGACAGAAATGCTTCTGACAGTTATGCTCTCCAGCTCCTCTTTTCACCTTGCAGCCAAATCAAAGCCATCAGAGTCAATCCAGATGCAGGCACAGCAGCTCCAGTTGCCTAGAGAGGGCTTAGGTACAATAATGATGACTGTAACACAATCAAACAAGTCCTTGTCTGTGTGCATTTAAACAACACTAAAAGAGACATCTATGATTCTGTAAATAAAGGCTCCACTGCCAGCAGTAATATGCACTCCTGAGAGGAAGATGCATCATTCTTATTGTAATACGCACTTCTCTATTGTTACTCACAGAAATTCACAGAACTGGGAATCAGGGGACCTTAAAAACCCTCAGCAGATGATTGGTGGCAACAATCTTGTTTTATGAATTTACTCCTCAAAAAGAGTTTGAAAATGTTATTCGGTCCATTATTCTCCTCTTTAATGATTCCAACTGGTATTACATAGTTGGAAAGCCGGATTAATCACCTTTACAACATGGAACAACTTTTAAGAGTTATGCATTTGTGGAATTAGCAACAAAGCTAAACGTGTGGGTAGCGTCCCCCAAAAAAGTGCCTAAGCCCCCTCTTCTCCTACAAGAAAGCCTATAGTTCCTCGGTGCAGCATGGGTGAGGAACGAGTCTTCTTGGAGTGTTGGCTTTCTGGGGGCGCCCACTTTGCGATCTGTCCTTGACTTCACTAATCTCACAGAAATTGGTCCTGAGTTTGGAAATGGTACCAGGGCTGACATCAAAAAATGCTTTGCATACCGGAACACCAGCTTCCCGTTTAAGGGGATTTTGGTACATATTTTTATGGCTGTGCTAACCTCACGTTAAGCTGTTTTGCCCATTCCAGGTTTGACGAAAATGTACTTTGAGGTTGGTTTGGTAACACAGCTTAAAGGGGCTGGTGTCTCTTGTCTCTAGAGCATTGGTGTGTAAGGTTTGCACTCTTGTACTCTTGTGCTTCATCATATGAATCAAATTAAGTCCACATTGCTGTTGGTGCAAATGAGTGGTCAGGAATGATGAATGATGAAGTGCAGACTCAGCATGTGCTCCCTGATCTGACCATCAATCTTTAGACTCCAAGAGGAGTTCCTATCCTGCTGTTGGCCTCACTACCCCTCAAATATATAAGACTTCACAATGGAATCTAAGCACCAAAGACATATTTATTACAAAAGACATTGCTTATTTGTTATTAATCCAGAATCGTTAAATGAATAACTGTTCACTTACGTTTAAATCTCTCCTAATTGAAGTGACAACAGCTACAGAGGATGAGGCCTAAGGCCATATGCAAACATTTGATCTGATGCTATTGACAATCTTAGCAGGTGCTGCTTCTCTGCAGCACTGTATGCATTGGACTGGAATGACATGCACTGATGCACACATACACATCTCATCTAGAGACACAATCCTTAAGTCTTGAGTATTGATTAAACAAAGTGAAAGACCAACAAGAGCCCAACATTTATGGACAGCTGAGGGCAAAGAGTAAAAACTTTAAGAACCAGACAGCTGAGAAAGAGGAAGAGCGTGTAAATGTAAAGAGTGGTATGAAAAGTAGCTGAGAAATTTGAAAAAAAAAGGAAAAGCACATAGCTGTATCAAGCTCAGGGCTGTTTATTGAGTGTGTGTCAGGAGGTGACGACCCTTAGCTGCCACCAATTACAAGTCATTTCCCTGCCATGCCCCGCTGGCTGAGCCATTGGATGGAATCAAGCAACCTTTGGGCCCATCTCTGGGATGAGATAAGGGCGATGTAATTTAGAAAGATTTATGCAAAGCTGACAGATCTGCCAATTAAACACAGCAACAGAGCAAGACATTTGCTTCAAGAAGAGTGAGGCACAGTCTGACTCAGTGTGAGAGAGTCTGTTGACAGTCTGAACTCTGTCAGACTGGTAATACTACCATCACTTAATGTCATGAGCGTTTAAGAGTCTTAGTAAACAAATACATAGACTGCATTGCAGAGGTGGATTTAGTCACAGTTTCATCATGCATTTGTGAACTCTTCTGGAGCCTTAAAGCCTTGTGTTTTAATACCTGAGCGACCATAACTGAATAAGACTGAAGATACAAATTGGTTCTTCTATTTCTTGGTTGACAGATCACTGTGCTGGTATCATCTAATATGCAGGGGGCCACACCCATTTTTTTTCTTATGGGACTATTATTTACAAAATGAGTGATATGTTATGTTCTGGAACACTTAACAAATGACTTTGTCATGAGAAAAAATGTTCATTGAGATTATACATTGACTGAAAAGAAAGAATCATATTTAAAATGGTCTTATACTATGAATGTTTTTCGACAGTTCGGTTGCTTTATTCCAATTCAGTTGGAAACAAAACAGCTACAAATCTGCATATTTCCTTGTCTGCACTTGTATTAGAAAAAAAATCTTCAAAATGACCTTTGTGTGAATACAACCTAAGTTAATCATGCATGGTCTCAACTTTTGAAACAACAAAGGCTGTGTCATCTATCCCTCGAAAAATGCTCATGTATTACTTTACTCAATTAACTTATAGTTAACTTATCACATATACATATTTTCATTATTTAGATTCAGTCTATCACTTCATCATAATATTTTCCATTTTAGAGGCTTGATGTCACTTATCGCTGTTGTCATGCTCGTGGCTTTCACCTCTTTTGCCTCATAGCACACTGACTGGACCTTGCGCTAAAATGTTTCAGCTTGAAGCTTGGCAAGATGGATCTACCTGATGTTGGATATAGAGTCTGGCAGATCAGCTGTTTGGCAAGGTAAGGTGACATCTATACTTACCTTTTTACATCTTGTCAGGCTAAAGTCTCCACTGTGTATTGTTGTACAATCCACTTTCTCTGCCTAGCTAGAGTGCATATTCACTGGCAGGAGTACTGTCAACACCAGGCTATTTCAAGACAAGTTTCTCATAACTATGCTGGCAAAGCAGATGCTTCAGTAAATTGGATGTTTTATTATTAGAAGTTAAAGCACTTTGCTGCTTGCACAACATTTTACAACAGATAAAAATGTGCTGAACATCTTTTATGGCCAAAGACTCAAAATAAAGATGATACCTCAAGCTGTTAAATGTACTGTTCACTCTTTCTTTTTTTAATCCTTCACAGTGTTGAACTAACTTGTAAACACAACAGCCTACCTACCAAGCTTTGATCCGCTGCATGTTTATGTAATTATGATAAAAGGACAAAAAGACCACACTTGTAATTCAGTGAGTATTTCTACATTACTGGAATGAGTACCTATAATATCATCATTAGTCAAAGAGCTCATATTTGCCTTAAATCAGGTTTATTTATTCATTTTTGATTACTGTGAGAGAACATTTACAATTCTGAATGTTCAATACATCTTCTAGTTTTCATAAACTGAGTACCCTAACAGAAGTATTCTCTCTCTGTCCGAGCTCCTACCCTTTTTCAGTTTTATGTGCTACTTAGTATGTTTAACAAGTCTCCCCAACAAGATGGAGCACCTCTGCGAAAAACACAAAACCTCTGCGGTACCAGCAACTGCTTAAAATATCTCACTTGAAACAAACCCTCCTCCCCCCGATAGAGTGGTGACATCCTACCATTGTTTCATTGCGAGCCCATGGCATAGCATAGACATTAGAATGAATGCAGAGTTATTGACAATATGGTGCTGAGCAGAGCTGAACAGACCAAGTATCCCACCCCAGCAGTCAGCAAACATGAAAAATAAACTTAATTTAAGGTGAAATATAAACTCTTTTAGGATTCTTTCACCACATGGGCCCAGTCTGCTCTGATTGGCTTACATGTCAACTCTGTGGTAGCTGGTCAGTTCAGCTCTGTCCAGCGTCATGTTGTCAACAACTCTGCATTCATTCTAACATTTACATCTCTGCAGTGAACTTGCTTCGGTGAGCCAATTAGCTTAAATTTAAGACAAAACAAAGGTAACACTGGTAGGTCTAATTGGGGGAGGAGACGTTTTAAGCAGCATAAACAGGGGTAGAGGAAGAGGTCCTGATGGCGTACATTTTTTCAAAGTGCTCTGAAGTGCTCTTTCACGCAAAGAAGACCAAAGGGTATATAAAACTCAAAAAAGCATATTATGGGCTGTTTAAGAAATAATACTACATAACACAAGAAATTAGTTACTAATAACACTGGCTATTTTACTGTTTACTGCACCCAGCTTAGTTGGGTGGATACGAACATACAGTTGCACTGCTAATGGCTACTGCTGCTACAGTGTGGCATTCACCTGTGATTTGAAAAAAGGCTTAAAAGTGATCCATTTGTTTTTAATGATTTTAATGATGATTTTCAACTTTGAAGACTGACACTCATGCAATAACTCAAAGACACTGAATCTCTCTGAATTTATTTGCATCATATATAATGAAATTATCACTAATGCTAATGCTAATGAAGCTAATGATGTTGTTATCTGCCATTTTGACCTCCATCCTGCTTGAATGTGTATTGTAGGAGAAAGCATATAAGGTACACTGGTCTGTTGAATACTGTAGATTTTTCTTCCAAGTTAGTACACGCTTAGGTATTTTGGACACAGAGAAGATCTGTCAATTTCTTACAAAATCAGGTTTGGCTGAATCAGTAAGAGCTGTAAGCCTAGTGGGTGGTTTATGATACAGTCTCTGTTAACACGCTCCTATAAGGAACATTTTCATCATTCACACATATTCCAACAATTCTGTCTCAGCTGGCTTGTGGTCCACATAATATATGCATGTACATAATGTAAAATATGAGAATGCAAGTGTAGCACATTTACCTATTTAAACACAGACACGTGAAGTAAGCAAACACACCGGTTCAAACACACATTAAGCACGCACAGAGGCTTTTCCGTTGTGCTGGTTTGTTAATCCCAGCCATGTATGGGGGACATGTGGAAGCAGCTTGCCACAGCTGATAGGAGAATTATGTGGGTTTTAACCAGCTAAATAAATAATTATGTTTGTGTAAATTCCTCAAAAGGATTTGTATTAACTCCTTTTTTTGATGCTGGCTTAGAGATGTGAGGCATGGTGAAAAGACTTGTAGCAAGGCTGCTGTCATATGTTTTTTTGAAGAGCACACAGACACATAAACAATGCCAGAGGTGCTAAGAAATGGGGGAAAACTATGTCAGAGGGGTCTGGGCTGTCAGATTGTGTCAGGGGAGGGCAGCATGGAATATGGTCGCACTTCACTTCACGCTGTCACCACCTCAAAAACACCCACATTTACTGACATACAACAAACATGCAGACACAAAGAGAATTTGAACAGCTGGATTTTCATCTTTAGGACTTACAGTTAGTGCTGGGAAATATAACGAGTTTCTTATATACTCTTGAATTTCACATACAGTATAGGGTGAGACAGCATCCTTTCGATTCAGGATTCATACATCTTATCCAAGGTTGAATACACTTTATAAGTATTTTTAGGAGCTTTTCCAAGTATAACTTGCAGGTTTGTTTAAAGGGATAACAGGTTTACTGCTCACCTTTAGAAACTTGTGTCTGTTGTTACTTTACCTTACCTTACTTGAAACAGATGTTGATACTGCTAAGAGTACGTACAAGTGGCTGCTTCTCATTTTTTCATTACAGTATCATCTCTAGCTCATCAGACTCTTGAATAAAGCTAATTGAAGACCCTTTCACAAATTAGTATGGTCATAAGTTAAACCATAGCACTAGTTGAACTTAAGGTTTTTAAGGATTAATTCTTAAAATAAATAAGGGAAAACTCTTTGAAGAAGTTCCCACCATGTGGACAAGGCCACAGACACCAGGTGGATTATCAACTTTATTTGAAAAATCCTACTTGCTGTTTTTATCCATGTCAGAGCAACATTTAAGTTCCTATAGATAAAAAAAAGTCTCCCATTGTAATGGTGGTGTGAATAACATTTGATAAAGACTCTGTAAAGGAAGAGTAAGAAAGGTGGTCCACTATTGTAGGCCTACTTGCATGTTTAGAGTAAAAAATTTTTTTTGATATCTAACATTGTGATTTAAATTGTTAGAGCAGGACAGCAGCACTATCTAATTCACTGTCCCTCTCCTGTTATAAAGCTATTAGACTTTGTTATCAAACTCAGGATAACAGTTCAAGAAAAATCATTTTTTTGCTTTATCATCATGGGTCTCGGATTAAAACTTAATAAAATATTAATGTCATAAAAATCTGCACAATCAAGACGGATTTATTCTTTTTCGAGTTAAGAGTTGCACATAGAAATGTATAAAAATAACTATTTAAGTCTACATGTATATGAACGTATTAAAAACAATTGAAAAAAATATTTGTAAGAATGCAAGACTGGATCATGAATTTAAGAGGGTGCAGAAAAGGTACATATTAGTGCTTTAAATTGATCAGAATTTGGAAAAAAAACTATAGTCTGTCAAAAAACAAATGGCTGCTGTTCAAACAACATTTTCAAACAAAAAAAGCAATTAGCTGAAGGTGAGAGAAGTCTCTTAACATTTACTAATTGAATAACAAAAAGTGCACCAAATCATTTAAAGTTTGGCACTGTTCACACTTGTAATATGCTTATTTTTATTTGTTTCAGGAATAAAGACATTTTTTTTATATGACATTGTCATATTGACAAATGTATTCATCATTGTTCAAGTAATGAATATTTTGTCCCATCATAATCTTATCATATTGTATAGTATATTTTCCTTTTCTATTGTATCATATTGTATTGTAATAAAACTGGTACACCCCTGCTATCTTTACATGCTTTCACAGAATGGTACACAGTCCCTGCTTTTGGTCATTAACATTGGCAAATGCAGCACTAAGGAGCTAATGCACAGAAAGTTCTTGTTGATTGTCCAGATTATTTCAAAATATATGAACTCAAATCTACCCTTCTAAAATGTAGAGGGCCTTATTATGGGTTTGTAACAGGGCTATAGATACCCCAGGCTCCAATATAAAGCTTGCCTTTCAGTGAAATACCAGGGAGTAAATGAGATGTTTGAAAAGTCCAAACGACAACCCTTAATCTTGTTTCCTCTTCCTTCCCATCAGCACAGCAGGTTAAACATCATGTCTGACACTGTCAATCATCCCACAGAAACACACTCATATACCCGCATAAATATGGTTCAAATTAGAGCATTGAAAAACGTTTATCCGCAAACCTAAAAATAAACCAATGTTTCAAAGCCAGCACAACTTTAGGTAAACACACCAGCGTACTGCTCGTTACAGATAAGGCAATTTGGGAGGAGGAAGAAAGCCTTTCCCTTTTTACTGGAGGAAAAGCACCCGCTCCTACTTGAAGAAAAAGGGAATTTATTTACTTCTGTGATTGAGTTTGTGCTCAGTTAAACATGAGTTTCAGGCAGAGTATATACTGTAGTGTGGATACCACATTGTGGGAAAGGAAAGCAAAGGCGGTCATGGACTGAAGATAAGAAGTTTGAGAGGAGAGGAGTGAAGAGAAGGGGAGAGGATCAAGAGTGTGACCAGTTGTGTGAATCCAGGATTTTCTCTAACTCGAGCCCAGCTGTACTGCACTTGAATGCTGCAGAGCTTTCACTTTTTTATCCCTCTAAATCCACACAAATGTCTTCATTTCTACCGAGTACTCAACAACATTTTTGACATTTTTCCCTCTAACCTGTATTTAGTTTCACATCCGATCACGTCCAACAACGACTCAACTTTTAAAATTCCATGCACTTAACCTCAGCACCACTGGAGTCAAACATGAGAGGATTAGGCTGCCAAAACACTAGATCACTTACATGTCTTAAGTGATTTTTAAAACACAGACGTGAGAACAGTTTCAGCTGAGTTTTTAACTTATAATTCTCAAAACGCACACCTCATACAAGACCACACACTCAACAACAGACACAAGATCTAGAAAAAAACGTAAGGATCAACAGTCAGGGTACCAAGTGAAAAAATACAAGTTTTTTAGCTTTAGTTTTTTCCCTCATTTTTGGTCCAACAGCAGATTAAACTGCGGCACCATAACCAACAAAGTCCTGGTGTGACTTCTAAAATGCAACAAGACCAAAAAAAAAAAAAAAAAAGAAAAGATAAGCCAAAGAAGCCAAATTCAGAAGAGTAAAAGCTTATATGTTACCTTATATATGTTAAACTGCCTTTTTTTTAAGATTTTAACTTTTTCTCCACATAAAACCTTATGCTTAGGTGGAATGGGTGTCTAGTAAGAGGGTGGGATGGGCTGTTGAGAACCACCTCACTTGGTAGGGTTATGTTTTTGTGATTCTGCTCTTTTGACAGCATTCATTGGCAGTGCTTTTGGAAAGGATGCTCAAATAAAAATGCATGTGTTTTGAAATGATTTACTTCACTCGATATTACTTGTATGTGATTATGTAGTGATCTGTAAATGTGGAGGCTTACAGTCAACAATTTAACGTCACTTAAGAAAACAACTGCAGCAAACTACTATTGGAAATGTTTAACTCTGAGATAGGATGGTACAATATATGACATTAAAAATTAGGGAAAAGTAGTGGGCATCCCTCATGTGCATATGTTGATGGATTCAGATTATTTTAACAAAGAAAAATGAGCATCTACTTGGAAGGGCTGCATATATACTTTTTTGGCCTACCAGAGAATGTTATATATTTATATTTAGGGTAATCTGCCTCCATTTGATGGGATAGGAAAATGGTTTCAGAAAATAGATATAAAAAATGGGGGATGACATGCAGCAAAGAGGCCACAGACAGGGTTTGAACCCAGACCACCCGTGACATGGGGTGCAAGGACTTGGCTGGTAGGATATGGGCATGCCTGAAATGCTCTTTTTTTCCTGTAGAAATAAACATGTCTACGGCCTGGTTAAGAAATAAAATAAAACAAAATAACTTTTCCTCAAAATATTTCACATCTTCATGGAAATTTACTTAAACTCATCCGTTTGGCTGATATGACTACAAGCTGGCATGTTGTATCTGTTTGTCAGGAAGCTTAAATCTTAAATCTTTACTCAACCACTTCGTCTGTTTTTGGGTTGACTGCAGGTTGGTTTTGAGTTAGTTTTGCATTTTCAACACTGAAACCTCTAAAAGCCATCGTCAGTAACTATAGGCTGGACATCTCTCTGACCTCCTCCAACATTTTCTACATTTTAGGGGCTGAGCAGTCTAAGATTACCCCTTTATGTCATTGTTTTGTACAGTCCTGAGAGATTTTTACTTGATTTAAAACAAACACACCAATGGAAAAGAGACAACAACTCGTGACTCAGATATTAAATCAGAAACAAAAACAATTATCTGTAGTACAATATGTATAAAACAGGCTCTTACCATTGTCTGTTGCCAGAAATGTAGCTTCATAAATATTGTTTTTGACATAGACAGACTCCCTGTCCAGCATCCCCGTGGTTATGATCTGACCATTGGTCCTGTTGATGGACAGCCAGTCTGCAGGATCATTCAGCTTCGAATACCTAAAAACACACAAGGACAGATCAATGCAGGGAGTTAGCACTAGCATTTCTGTGTTTACAAACAGTTGTAAATGCTCTCCAGAGTCTATGCATAGATAGATTGCCTGCACATACACACTCTCTCAAAATCACAACAGCCTGACCTTCACACAGTTTAATTCTTCATTGACTTCTCCTCTGGTGCCTGCAGCCAACAGTCAATTTCACCTCATTTTTCACTCCTGTGTACCAGGCATTGAAGCCAATTACCTCCCTGGTTAAGCACTGCTGCAGCTGCCTCTGTGTGTGTGTTGAAGGCACATATTTTAGGGCCAGGGTTGGGCAATTTCTAGGAGGGCCATGTTCATTTTTATTCCCACTGCCAAACGGCCAAATTGTATATATTGTCAGACCCTCCTAAAATGGCAGTTACAATTACTTATAATTGTAAGGAACTAACATAAAGCTGTTATCAGAATTCCTTATACCAACTTAAATCGAACAGTGTTACTTGATTTTATAATTAAAACACACAATCAAAGCTGATTTAAGCTACTACTCAATGCAATATACAGAATATTTACAGACTATTAAAATGCATCAAATATCTAATAAAATGGGTTTCACAGACACAATAAGGACAGATTACCCTTGTAACTTCTTGCAAAGAAATGAACACATTCAAGGGATGCAGTGTTCATGTCTATGCTCAGTCTTTAGTCTACAGATGAGAATGGTCTTCAGTCTTAGTCCCATTGTAGTCATTTTTGCCCCCTGAAGCTTTAGTGAGATGATGGTGAGATGCAATTGGATTAGTATTTTAACAGCAGAATGTGGACACTCAAGAACTGATATCACATGGACCACCATAACTTTGTTTAAAGTAAAAAGTACGAAGTTGCAGTTAGGTCATGCCATTTACAAGACGCATTAGAGGAGTGAATGTACATCCACTAGACCAAATACACTACTGGGATTGTTCCAAATGTTTTATGTGACCTGTTTTTAGCCGCGTCAGTACGGCTGGGATCAGAGATCTCTTTTTCAATATACAATAAATAATAGGATCTGTCATCAGTTAAAGCAAGGCTCAGGGCATGGTGGTGCAGCAGGTAGTGCTTGTGCCTCACAGCAAGAAGGTTGCTGGTTCAATCCCTGTGTCGGTCATGCATGGGTTCTCTCTGGGCACTCTAGCTTCCTACCACTGACCCAAAACATACTCATTTAGTTGATTGGTGACTCCAAATTGCCCTTAGGTATAAGTATGAGTGGGAATGGTTGTCTGTCTCTCTATGTGGCCTTGCAATTGGCTGGTGACAGGTTCAAGGTGTACCCGGCCCCTCACCTAATGTCAGCCGGGATAGGCTCCAGTCCCTGTGACCCCAAAAAGGATAAGTGGTATAGATAATAGATGGATGGTTGAATAAAGTAAGGTGACTATTTATAGTACACCATTCATACATACACCAGTCCATAGTGCTTTACAGAGATAAAGCAAATACATTATGACGTTAAGAGCAACAGAGACATAACATTTGATTAAAAAAAAAATCAGGGTAACTAACTATGCAGCATGCACAACAGCAAACCCCCTTTACAGTTTAATATTAGTGCATTTGTTGATGCATTTAAATTAATTTCAATTAACATGTTCAGAGTGTCTTTTTGATTATTTGATGTTTTTGGAATACTGTACAGAGATATAACTTTAATCTAAGCATCAACATCATATGATTTCCTATGTGTTTTATGTGTGTTTTACTGTACAATAAAAGAAGACGAATCAAATGATCCGGCCAGACTTTCTACTACATGTTATCAAGGCACATAATCCATCACCTTTGCGCAGATTTTGCTGGTTTGTTACTTTGTTGGTTTGTTTGTCTAAGAGCAAGATAATTCAAAATTTCTGAATGGATTTTGATTAAACCTTCAGTAGATTTTGGCCATGGCACAAGGAAGAAAAGATTGTGGTGGTGATCCGAATATGGGTGCAGATTCAGGATTTTTTTTAAGGATTGTTTTTTAGCATCGCAAGACAGGGCAGTTTTCCACATTATTGCTGATCACGTGATTAGTTTTCTATGGATTTTGATGACATTTACAGTGAATGTTGATCATGGCACAAGGGAGAAGTGATTAGATTTTGGGAGTAGTGAATCTGGATATGGATCCAGGATTTTTTTCAAGGATATGTTAACAGTGTATGATATGTTATTTTTTTTTCACATTTCCATGGTTTCAGAAATGCCTTGGTGGAGGTTTGCACTCTTAGAGCATTTTGAGTTGTAAATATTATTTTTCTAGATGAATTAACCCAGCTGGATTATAATAAAAATACTCCTAATTTTAAGTTTTAAGTGATTTTTTCTTCATGTATTCTTCATATTTACATTAATTTTGCTGTGCAGCATTTTGGTAGACTTAATTGTTTTTAAATGTGCTTTATAAATTAAGAGTATTGGACTATTTTGTGATATCCTACACTAACTAGCAGGTTGCACTGAGTGAGGATGATGCCCAAGGACCACTTTTAGACTCCTTGCTGCTGCTGGTCCACCCTAGCACTAAGTTATGCTGCTGAGGGCAGGACTGCATGAAAGGGTTATATACAGCACATGAATGTTTCAGTGCTTGAATATCTCCAAATGTCACTGTGTGTATGTGGAAGCTGTACACAGGGTGGAAAAAGGATGATAGGATCTAGGACCAGGTCGTCAAACAGAAAAGTGGATGTGGTAGCGGGCGGTGACACTCCCCTGGGATGAAGGGCAGGGGGGGAACAGGGGATCATCTCCAGGATTGAATCCCAATCTCCCTCTGATCTAACTGTTCTTGTTTCACAAGCTTTTGTAGCTTTGGGCTCATTCCACACTTGCAATTCTATCTGATCTCTCTCGACCTGTGGTGCCTCGCCTCATCTTGCTGTGATTTTGTATTCATACATTTTCTTATCCTCCGCCTGTGTCGTCTTATCCTCCGCCTGTGTCGTCTTATCCTCCGCCTTTCCCTCCAAGATGCACAGTTCATCAACTGCAACCTACTCTGACTGCGTCCTCACTTTTGAGTGTGAAACCTCATCTACGGACATCCTCAGCTTACAAAACAACTTTCAGTTTCAATATGATTTAATTTACTGAATGTCAGTCAGGGCAAAAAGGCCATGTCACTGTGTGACACACACATCCAGCTATTAAATCGATCCAAACTGAAACAGATTTGGCCTTAACCTTCCTTTCATGTTTGTGGAACTGAAGAGTGCCCACTGTCATTGTGCAGCCCACTTGTTTATTAACTCTGAATTCTACGTGTACATTTTCTACTTAGGCAGCAGGGATGAAAGCTCTAAAGGGGTGGGTGGCGGGAAGGAGGGGGGACAGGGAGAATAATCTCTCTCCAGCAGTGAGGACGCTGGGATTTCCCCAGCAGGCAGTGGGTATGATCCAAAGCACAGCGCAGCGCGGGGAAGGGATCACAGAGATGACATTCCCACACTCTAGACGTTTTTCATGCAGGCCGGTTGAGCCCACAACCACTAACTGGCTAACTGTAGAATCACCGCAGGAGCTTCTGTGAGTTTTTCACAGTAGGAGGGGGGATATAAAAAAGAGGGAACTGATTCAGAATGGGTGGACGAGGAGAGAAGAGGCAGTGGTGGAAAGTAAATGCGTATGATTTCATGATCTGGTTTGAATATTTCTGTTGACATTTGTATAAAGCAGATTTAGGTTTTATTACCACATAAGAATAAAAAGAGGTAGTAAGAGACTTTAGACATAGCTGCATATCTAATGACAGAAAACTTCAATCAATTAAGATAAAATATAAAATACAGAGCCCACAAACTGGACAAATCATGTAGTATAAGTTACAATGCAAATATCTGATAGTGTGACAGCATTTATTGTCCTTAATCAACACCTGATGTATTAGCAGAAATAAAGACAATGTAAGTGAACAAAAACTACTCAACATCTGTATCAGGCAGCATATCTGTTGGTTTTATCTCTTCAAAATGTCTCACTTTCTATTGAGGCTAAAAGGTCAAAGTATTCTGGAGGTTAACTCTGTCCAAAGTGTCAAAGGTCACTCATCTAAACAGCAAAGTAAGACCAAAATCCTAGGGTGAAAAACTTATGGAAAGTCTAAACTTGCTTGTCTTGTGCTTATGTTAAGAAGACTACATTAGCTTTGTTTTTCTCTGTTGTTGCTGTTGCTCAACAGTTTTCATCCCACTATTAATCAGTCAACTCAAATGGTGAGTGCAAAAGTGCAAACATTACTTTATTTATTTTTATTTTTTCAGACCACAGGCCTCCACTTAGATTTAGGTGTAATCATGAAGAATCCAGGAATGGACTCTATACACAGAGCTATATTAAACAGAAACCAGTCCAAGAAGTTTTCGATAATGGAAAATGAAGTCCTGCTACTGAATGGAGAACAGTTTGGTTCTTGGTTTTGAACAGGAATGCACAATGTTGGCTCCTGTTTGTAGACCATCTTTGTTTAATACTCAAAATCTGACAGTCTGTTCAGGATCTGGCCTCATTGTGACATATGATGGGACATAATACTGTCAGCCCCACTCAGTGATCTCCACCTTCACCCATGGAGGTACAGGTTTGTTCGAGGGATTCATGATGGGTCACTCTGCAGGTGGATTATGTGGAAGTTGCAGGTAACACTTTATCAGTTTTTTTCATATGCAACGAACAACACTGTGACAACCTGCTCACACAAATTCAGCTCTGCTGTGCACAAAATAATAATGTGCTCTTTCCATGGAGCATTAAACTTTTAAATCAGAATTGATTATCCCAATTAAACAACAGGTTTGCTGCATTACTCCGGTTGACAAACACAAACACAAAACCACCCCAAAACAAAACACATTCTTCTCAAGTGCAAAAAATTAAACAATGGTTTGGACCTAGGACTGAAAAGTGATAAGGTTTAAAGATACAACAATCAAGAAAACAACAAACAAAAAATGGAATCAAATTTCAACTGAGGTAGGTCTGTAAGTTCTGCTAGAATCCACTTTAAAAGGCCAAGCACGGTGGTACACTTTTAAAGCAGCACTGCAGATCTTTTGAGCCTTCAAATATTCTCTTCAAAGTCTGTTCAGTGGAGCTCGGCGCTGTAACAGAGAGAATGGCCCTCCTCCCTTCCCCCCACAGTGCTTCCCTGCTGTGTTTAGGGGCTATGTAACTTTTGCTTCCGTGACGGGGACACATATCGTGAGCGGCTGGGAGAAGTGCAAACTGCTTTACGGCACTACGCAAGATTTGGCTTCCAGCTTCCGTGTGAGGAGGACTCTTTCTCCAGATTCAAGGGCCAAAAAGAGACTATCGGACAACGCAAGGAACAAAACTAGAATTAACATTGGAGCCCGCTTTGCTCGGTGGCGAGAGCGTCGGGAGATGTAAAATTGCAAGACGGACGCCGAGCTTGCAAAGTTACTGCTGGAGAGGTAAGTTATGTTATTGTCGGGTTTTCCCCCGTTCAACACTTGGTTTCAGTCGGTGGTTGCTCCGTAGCATTGCATGCTTTGTGTAACTTGGCGGACGTTGTTTTGTCACTAAATGCTACCAGCAGTTATTTGCCGGCGAGTTTCTCAGATTGCTGGAGATATTCATAGCGCCGTGACGCTCGGTCATTCACTATTTCACTATTTCTTCTATGTCTTCGGACGTCCTGTCGACTCACTTCTCCCGGCTCTGTATGTCAACAAATGCACGTTGCTGTGAGGCACTGTGTTACGACAGTGCAATTACACCCAAGAGCGGCCCCTCGAGAGCAGAAAAACCTGAATCTTACATAGTGGGGCTTTAAATTCTACTGATATTTATGGCTTAAATATTGCCCATAAATGACAGCAGAAGATACAGATGATTCACTTTTTAAGCTCTTACTGGCTGACTCTGATGCTATACTGATAGTCTTGAGAATCTAAAGTTTTAGGACACTCCTAAATTTCAGTAATGAGGGAGAAACTAAATCTGTGCAGACTGATATCTCCAATCTTGCACACATTAAGAAAAACAATTTGAATTTGTTATAGAAAAGTGAGAACATTGGAATTTTTACAATTTGGTTTAATTAAACCCTTTAAAACGAGTAACAGGCAGAAAAAACTACCGTGTGGAATATGGTGTGAATGTGAGCAACAGTTTTTCTATAATGGGCTATAAAATACCAGCAGGGCTCGTTCTTCCCTCGGTCACACTGCACGATAGCGAGAGCGACTGTGTGCTCTGTGAGGATAAAAGCCGTAACACAAAGGTTTGCTCACAGAGCAGAGTGCTCTGTCCACCACCACACTTTAATTAAAGTCTCCTAAACAGCCTTGTGTGCAGGTTTAATAAACCTTACATGAAGTAAATGAAGTCCTGAATGAACACTTCTTGCAGCAGGGCTCATTTCCAACACACTGAACGGACAGACCACAGTGTTATTATTTCTGGGCAGAGGAGAAAAAAAACTGGATGGGTTAAGGGCAGAATGTGTTGGCTTTAAAAACATTTTCACTTACTTCGCATTCTCTGGGTAAACAGTGGGGCCACTCCGGCCATTAGAATAATGATTGTGAAAGCAGCCACAGTGTTTTTGTTTACAAGTCCTACTGTCAACAACATTACTTTGGGCAATTGGCAGGCCCCTCGCTTACTTTTTAATGAAGTGTTATGCCAATTTTTCCTCCTCTTGGAAAGGTGAGAAGTTTCTGTTTGCTCAAATGCTATTTCGGAATAAAAATCAGGTTTAACTTTAATATTTAGTGAGAAAGTTCTACAGTTCTCTCTTGTGTCTTATCTCCAGCATGGTCCTCTGCTTTTAAAGCTTCTCTCATGTTGGGTCGGGCTGTTGCGTGCGTTCAGCAGGTTGCATGATCGGGCCTGGCAGATTAGTGATCTTAGCACAGAGAGCTATGACATTTATTTTTCAACCCCCGACCCTGAAGATAAAAAATGCATGTCTCAAGCTTTGCCAGGGTGGTTTGGGTAATCATTTATGCTGCTGTCTCGAGTCCCAAGCCTCGACCTCAGTGGTCGGGTGTCTGACAGGTGATGCATGATGCCTCACTCTTCCTCCCCCCTCCTCTCAACTTAGTCCTGTCGGCACCTCCTCCCCCATGGCCCAACACAAGTCTGTCAGCTTGTCCCTCTTGATAAGCACCTGTCAAGCTCAAACCTTGACCTGAAGTCGGATCAACATACTTTACTCCCTCTTGCCTCCCTTCATATTACCCAATCTCTCTTCTCAGTTCAGTTGGGACATTAACAGTGGGGCTAAATGATAATGGGAAAAATGATATTGCAACATAAATTCCTTTACAGTATGTATTGCAATTTTGAAAGGGACCTTTTTGAATAAACAAGTATCTTTTTATATGCAACAACTGCATGTTTAGCATTTTTTTTCCATGAACCCACTCATTCTTCCTCTGCACACGGCAGCCTTGAGACACTGACTGAGATTACATTTGTACCCTACATTATTAACTGTTTCTGACATTTTTATGGGGCTTTCTCTATGAGAGGCCCTGTGTTCTAAACTCATGAAAGCTCACTGTCATTTGTGACTATTCAATTAAAGACAACAAGCGAGTAATGATGTCTTGTTTGAAGACGAGTTGCTTCTAGAGCTGACTCCTTTACATGAATGTGTTACAGGGGCTTGTTTACCTTTGACAGACTGTTTCCAAAGTTTCAATTCTATTGTTAAATGAAATTGAATTCTGTTTTAAATATGCAGGGACATATTGCTCCAAAACCTGTATGTATCTTTCAGCACCAATGGAGCCCTCACTGATGTGCAAGTTACCCATGCCATGGGCACTAACATGCACTAATACATCACAGATGCTGGCTTTTGACTTTTCACTGATAACAGTCTGGATGGTCCCTTTCCCTTTTACTCTGGAGGACACGATGCCCATGATTTCCACAAACAATCTGAATTGTGGACTCGTCCCCACAGCACACTTTTGCATCAGTCCATCTTAGATGAGCTCAGGCCCAGAAAAGCCTGTGGTGATTCTGGGTCTTGATATCTGGCTTTTGCTAGTTTTAACTTGTGCTTGTAGACGTAGTGACAAAGTGTGTTAACTGACTATGGTTTTCTGAAGTGTTCCTGAGCCCATGCCGTAATATGCCTTACAGAATGATGTCTGTTATAATGTATAATTAAGGTCAATGTTGGTTTTTGGCCTTGCTGCTTATGTGCAGAAATTTCTTTGGATTCTCTGAAACTTATGACATGGACTGTAGACCATAAAATCCCTTCAGTCCTTGCAATTATTAATTGATAAATTTTGTTCTTAAGCCCACACAGGTGTTGCTGAAAAAAAAAAAAAACTGTGGGTGTAGTTGAGTTTGTTTGGTCGACAGCTACCCAACCCTGTGAAATGTGTTGAAGATATATTTGTAGGAGGACGTGTTGACCTGTCATCATTTCAACTTGTCCTTAAAAATGGTGATATCAAAATCTCTCTTTCAACCTCTAGAAGATCTAATCAACCAGAGCAAATAATAACACCTGCATGGGTGACCAGGGATTTTAAACCACTGGAATATTTGCTCTCACAGTTCTTCACAAAGTAGTGAACCTCTGAATGACTGAGCATTTCAGGCACCACACATGAAATCAACTTACAAGTTGATGCTTCCTGTGAGAAGATGTGCATTATGTCTACATCATTGACCCAGTTGCATAGAACATGAAGGATCATCATTTGGTGTCCCGCTACACAAAGCGGATGTTGATCCATGTTGATGTTTTGTATAAACGAGGTTTAGGGGCTTTTTTTTGCTTTAAGAATCTCTGACATCTATTTAAAAAGATACACAGCTCTCTTAATGGGTAAAGACATGCCATAAATCAGTGTAACTTAATATGACACAAACTTTGTTGTCATATCCAAACATCTACCCCAGGCTAAAAGTCATGTCAGTTGACTACTCAACAGTGACTACACACTTTTTCAGAGAAAAGTTCCACATATAAATCGTCCATTAATATTTCAGAACATCAATCAGAGATGCTGCTGTAACACACAGGGATTGTGGGTAGTCTGGTTGTGATGCCAAAGAATGCAATAAGTCATGCTTTGTGAGTTACTCTACTTGAGTATACACCAATCTTTACCACTGATACAGCTAATTGTAAGTTTATTTTGGAAAGTTAAGACAATATTTCTTATAATAATTATCTACGGAAAAAAATCAATATGATTTCACTCATTGAACTTGCCAATAGATGTTAATTAATTACCTTATCTGTGACGGAAATGTTTGTCTGTTTAGATGCTACACAAAACTGCATATTGAAGTCTGTTTGTCCATTACCTTTACCCATTTAAATAATAAAAAAAAAAATCACTTAGTGAAAAATAAAAAAGTAAGACGTTCTCAAAATAATGAATGCTTATTTTTGATATAGATAAATGTATGTACAAATACACTAAAGAGCCCATATTATGCTTTCTTCTGACTTGCTATGGCCTTTGGTTTGTTTTACATGTCATTTCAAGTATTCATTATAGAATACTTCTATGCACGAGACAAAAAGTGGGACTTTCTCTCCTCCTGTATATACCACCAATGGCTTCCTGAAATGGCTCATTTCCTCAGCCCCAAGATAGATCTACCACTGTGACGTCCCTCTATTGTTTCTGCAGTTGTTTTGTCAGAGTGCAGAGCCACTAAGCATCATTGTACTGACCAATCACCACAGAGCAGATTAGTCAGCCTACTTAGGGAAGGGGTCTTAAAGTGAAAGGAGCTCCAACAGAGGGCCTTAGCCCAGATTTCCACAAGGTCCACCTGAGGAGCGTCGCGTTAGCACAGTGGATTTTCTTTGACCGATGGTGCACGGCCTCACTCACTAGGAGCATATTTAAAATACAGCAGAGCACAGGCCTGGAAGCTTAAAAACACAAGATCATAAAAATCACAGAAGAACCAAAACTTCACAAGGTAATTGTGTGTTTACGAGGCAACAAGAAGAGGAATGTGTAAGCAACAGGTTATATTTCCTGCCTGACGTTTATTTACTGTGGGCATCAACATTATGTCCATTATTCCACTGTATTTTCAAATGACCCGGACAATTTGGTTGCTTGTTTTCCTGTGTTGGGTTGATATGCTTGGGGGGGTTTGATGCGGAGCTGAAGCGTATTTTCAGTGGTTCAACGCAGAAGTGTGCTGCTGGCATAGGCTGTGGAAACAGACTGATTAAAGAGACTGGGAGCGATTTGCTGCAGGGTGCACGGTGCATACAGACCGCTGCGCAGACTGATTATGTGGAAATCGGGGGTTAGACTGTAAGAGAAAACAGCTGGATCAGAGATGCTCAACTTGTCAAAGTAGATGGATTTTTTTTTTAACATTAGTGACTGAAAACATGTACTTATGGTTATCAAATCAAACATATGAGCCAAAAAAGGGAAAATATGGGCTCTTTAAATGAAATATAGACAAGATTATTCACAGTAATAAGAATTTGGAAACAATTTGAAGAAATGTATGCTTTAATTCCTATATTTTTCATTGTAATCTACAAGTTATCCCTGCAAAAGGGGTTCTGCGCAAGAGGAATTTGCTGTATGGGGCCTCATTGTATGGCAAAATTACAGGACATTTGGATGATATGACTGATAGAGTCTGAAGGTATGAACACCTGTGAGATAAAATTAAAGAATGAGAGTTAGGGCTTTAGCTTATAAGACTGACGCCCTGTATATTTAATCCTTAAAGACTATATGAATTTAAGAGACCCATGGAAGAGCCTTGGTAGGTGTCCTTACATAACAGTTGAGTCAATACCTTTTTTGAAACTGTGTTAAATCTGAGGGATTGATAGTGATCCTGTCAAGATGGATCTACATGAATGAGGTGGTGGATTTGCCATTTTTACAGCGTGTCTCTTCACAGAGAGAGCAACGGGAAGAGAATAAGTGTGTTTACATGTTTAAGACACTTTGAAAAACCTTGGTAATGAGTATAAAAGGTGAACTTAATTCCAAGATGTAAAGTACTGCAGTGAGGCAGAGGTCGTGGAAAACCAGGGAGATGAGCAAAGAGGTCAGAGTGAATTCAACAGGGAGAAGGATGAGAGAGAACAAGGGCAGAGGAAGAGAGAGACGGAGAGGGTGAGTGACTGAGAGAGAGAGAGAGAGAGAGAGAGAGAGAGAGAGAGAGAGAGAGAGAGGGAGAGAGAGAGAGAGCCCAGCTGGCGACTTTGGTGTCTTGCAAAATTATAATGTACACCCAATTTACTCTCATTTGCTGGGAAATTAGCTGGGAAATTTGTTTATGTCTCATCCCCAGAGTAAATGGGAATGAAAGTGCTGCTGGAGTGTAAGGGTTGGAAATAGGTGTTATAAATATCAACACACAAAGCTATGTTATCAGCTGGTTATAAAATATAAGAACATGAGTAGAAACCAGCCCACATGAGGCTTTCGGTGGTCTATAATGTTACTGTACAAGGCTGCTAGTCTGTCAGTCAGTCTGATGTAACACTGAGGTCAAGAGACTAAAAAGAGCACATAAGTTTACTATGAAAGGAAGTTGTGGATAAAGGATAGTTCGGTCAATAATTTTAACCAAGAAGACCAGGCTCCAATCTACAAATAACACAATCAATCAGTCCATTGATATTTATTAGTATTGGGCAAATTGAAAACAAGTGTTATCTCAAGGCACTTTTTCAACAGAGCAGGATGAAGCCATGCTCCACATTTTATAGATATACATATGTATGCATATTTACATATGTATGTATGTATATATGTGTGGGTATGTGCATGTGTATATACATACACACACACACATACACACATACACACACACACACACCTATATGTATATACACAAACACACACATATATATACTGTATATATAGATTGATAGATAGATCTTAATATAGATATAGATATAGATATATAGATAGATAGATATTCATTTATTAATTTTCTACACCACTTATCCCTTTCAGGGTCGCAGCTATCATTGGGCGAGGGGCAGGATACACCCTGACCTGGTCGGCAGCCATCACAGGGCCACATAGAGAGACAACCATTCATGCTCACATTCACACCTAAGGGCAGTTTGGAGTCACCAGTCAATCTGTGTGTGCCCAGCGAGAACATGATAACTCCACACAGAAAGGCCCTGCCCGACCCGGGGATCGAACCGGCGACCTTACAAAGTAATAAAACAAAACATCAGCAGATAAATTAATATAGCTGAAATTACCTCTGAACTGCACTATTTGCAACTGCCACAGGAAAAGTGAGACAATTGAACTTGTGATACTCACTTGAAAACAAGGTCCTCTACTACTACTTTTGCTCATCACGTCTTTGATGCTCTTAGCTTTCATGATGGGAGCTTTAATAATACAGCACCAATGACTTTTTGGCCCCTTTTTCTTTTGTTGTAGCTGTTGATCGTTAGTGGCTGATGCAATCTCGAGAAAATGCATTGAAACCTGCTCTATATGATTCTGATCCTAATATCACAGTTGCTTTAATTCACAGTAACATGAACTTATTTATCGCCTCTGAGTTCGAAAAGCAGTAAAGCTGCCACCGTCAAGCTGACAGCAGCTTTGAGGAAAGGGCCTTCTGGTCATTTAAAGGTTGGTTTATATTTAAGATCCACAGAGGCTTAGCGCATAGAAAAAAAAACCACTGCAGGTGGACATAATGCTGTGTCAGGTGTTTGGGCTCAAGCCAGCTGTTCTCTCTATCTCCCCCTCCCCCTTATGCTCTCTCTTCTCTATGTGTCTTAGTGTGTGAGTCTACCTGAATGTATGTGCTCATACAACACGCACGACTTATTACTCCAGAGACTATTGCTCCCTATTAACCTCACTCTCCCTACCCCGAGTTTCTCACTGGCTCATAAACTTCTCACGATAAGACTTTGAGAGATGGGTGGTGTCAAGATACAGCACCCTTGTTGGACTTTGACCCCACACTACTGACATGGAACCTATCCAAGAGGCTTTTTAGTCGGCTGTTAGTGTATATATAAAGGGATCTATGCCAGGGCTTTACTTACATTGCAGAGAGCAATACCTAAAACAGACGTTTCTTCTCTGGGTCTGGAGACAAATGGAACTTATCAGATCTTAAATGATTTTTCAAGAAACGTACATCAAACTGAGGCAGTGTGATTAAAATGTCAGAATTTACCCTTTATGGAGGCTCATGCTGTGACGTTATCTGTTGTATTTACTCTGTACCTGATTATCTGCTGCATCTGTAGTCGGTCAGGATCGGAGGCTGAGAAGGTGGTCAGACTGGTGCCAGCAGGGACGCCCTCCTCAAAGCGGATGTGTTTGGGGTTTGTGGGGAAGTAAGGGGGCTCATTGACATCCTGGACAGATATGGTGACCCCAGCTGTAGACTGGAGCGAAGACTGGATGCCACTGGCTAGGTGGGCCTGGTTGGATACCACCACCGTGAGCATGAAGGCCCGGTTCATCTCAAAGTCTACTGGCTGTAAGAGGAAAGAGTCAATGATATAGAATGATATGAACACAGGATGCAATTACAAAGATTGATCATTTAATACAGCGACTGATGGTTAAGATAACTGTTTTGATCCAAACAAAAAAACAATTTCAGGTGACAAACCAGAAATAAAAGCCTCAAAATAAGTGCTGTGATACTTTATGAACAAAGATAAGGAAATTCTATACCAAGTCTGTGGCATGTGTGCTATTGCTCTGGACTGCTTTAAGTACACCACAGAAATACAGATCCAAGCAAGTGCATTCACCTCATTTCCATTCAAAATATCGCAAAGCACTTATTGAATATAAATATGTTTTTTCTTTTAAGTTTATGTTGTTTTTGCATCATAAACAACGTAAAAGGTGTACATACGGGGGCTCAGTGGCTCAATCTGCAAGTGCATTTTACCAGTAACTGGGAGGCTGCGGGTTCGAGCCCAGCTCCATCTGTCACATGTTGACGTGTCCTTGGGCACTTAACCCCCAAGTTGCTCCCACTGCTGTGTAAGTGGCGTGTAAACAGGTATGAATGGGCGTGGATGTGTTAGCTAATATGATAGATGGACAACCTACAGAGATACTCACGACCATAAGTGAGTGAATGGGTGGATGTGATCTGCAGTGTAAAAGTGCCTTGAGAAGTCAGAAAGACTAGAAAAATTCTATATAAGCTCAAGACCATTTACCAAGACCATTTACATACAACAATGCATAATATCCTGTTCTTAAATATACATATACTCTAGCTTTACGTCTATAAATCCATATGCATATTTATACAAAGAAACCCTCCTGATATTCTTAAAGTTCCTCAGAAGCTTGAGATGTAGTTTCTTATATACAGTACACCAGTCAACAGTCAAGCATAACATTATGACCACTGACAGGTGAAGTGAATAACACTGATTTTATATATATATATATATATATATATATATATATATATATATATATATATATATACCTCAAGAGATGACATAAATGTCATCTCTTGAAGCCGAGCCTACATTTTGAATAATTTCCTGCCACAAATCAGCTCCTTTTGCCAGACCGGTCTTAAACTGTCACAAATTTTACTTTTGATATTAAGCATTTTCCAAATATAAGAATACATTAAGAATTAAATCAACACAATCGGTTTAAAAATTTTAAAAAGGATTTTCAGGTCCCGCAGTAAACCAATCAAGGACCACTGCCTCGGAATACATAAATTAATTTTAATTTATTTATGGAGAGGGGTACATCTCTGCAACCTTCACCCTTTATGCATCTTTCTAAATTATTGTTGTAACTGTAAAGAAAACAAAGTGATAAAGCCCCCTTTTCAACCTCTATGGTCAAAGATTATTACCGCTGTTAGTGGCATTATTATTATTATAATTACTGCTTTTTATGAGTGAACCATGTCAAGTGTTGTAGCACAGGGGCTGTGCTATAAATATTATGCTCATTAAAGTGTTATAACCCCTGTCAACATTTCTCTTTTCAGCCTGGGGAGTATAACGCTGAACCTTGTTGATGATAAAGGACACAGTAAACGAACAGATGCCGTGTCAAGTGGTCCCCTGATGAATAGGACCCATATTCTCTCTAAACAACTCACCAGCACACATAAACATGCACACACACAGCAGGGCTCAGTCTATTCATAGGGGCTGTCATGGCACTGCCTCTTGAGTGAGTGTGTGTACTTCTGTGTGTATGTGTGTGTGTACTCTTCAGGGGGTTTTGCCGGCTGAGCTTAAACCAGAGTGACAGTTGTGTGCTCTCCTAATGAAGACTACACGATGGGGTTCAAATGACAACAACAGCAAGCAAGGAAATAAAGAAGAGAACAAATACGCTGCTTGCAGGTACTGCTGCCACATCTCTAACAGGGTGGATGACGATTAGCATCACAACTCGCGTGTCTGGGTGTTTGACGGTGATGCTAATAACTCTGAGCATCACAGTACACTGCATTAATCGAGTTTTATGAGTCACCAGTTTCTTAAGACAGCCTTGGCATGGGCAGTATATTGAGTTACACTGATGTATTTAAAATGATAAATCAGACAGGGGTTCACAAACTTTTCAGCCTGCAACCTGATATATAGAATAACCAGAGGCTCAGGGACCTCCACTATCCATGTAGGTGGTCAAACGCTATGATTTGCACAGCCACACATTTGCTAAAAGATCTTTACCGAAACTTGGCTAAAGACAACACACACACAAAATCACAATATGTACTGTAGTTTATTGTGAGATAGGTAAATTTTAAGGATTATTTACACAATAATTTCATTTCAATATAAATGCTTAAATTTTACAATAATTATTTGATAAACCTTTTAGACTTCTTTTTAAATTTACTTTTATTTAAACCTGGAGGCCTCTAGCAATCCCCGTTGGGTGTGTCTTAACCCTCCGTGAGGTTCTGACCCCCTTTGCAGCATATTATGCAACATTAAATGTTTGTTTCTGATATTGTTTTGGCCATTAGTGAGTGTGAAAACTATCTTGACAGTAAGAAGTGCTAACAGTATTTTGTCTTTTGATCACAAGATAATTGATTTGAAATGTTTAGTTTAAATCTAATTATTTATTTACGTTGTCTTTTAAAGAAATATATATATTGTTGCCAACAATAAAAGGCTATTGATGCATGCCTGATACCACAGCTACATTGACAGTAGTCCTTGACACCCAACACTTTTTGACACCCCCATGATATGTATTGTATTCGACATTTCACAAATTGTTGTGATTCTATAGATATCATTTTTTCACTTTAGTCTTAGTGATAAATTTTCTTCATGGCATTTAGAACCTACACTGCTGAAAGCATAAAGTGCTGGTATACAGTTTGTAATCAGTGTTATTAAATTAAAGCATGACACCTGCAACATTTAAAAACGTAATTTTCTGTCCCATTTGACAGAAATAGTAGCAACTAGAACACAAATCTCAGCCAAGGCATTTCTAACACTATTTGCCCTATATGGCAATGTTAAGAAATCTGCATCTGGATTTGGATCACCACCAAAATTTAAACATTTATCTGTAGTGCCATGATCACCATTCCCTGAAAATTTCATCAAAATCCATTAATGACTTTTTCTGTTAACAAACCAACAAACAAACTGACAAATGCCATCAAAAAATGTCCTCATGGTAACAAATGCAACTGAGAGATTTGGAGTCAAATGGCTGAATCTCTACTAGTGGCCAGAGGGTGCACTGAAATACAAATAAAATGTCCAAATGTCTTTAAATCATTGAACAGCAAAATAATATGATATTGCACTTGAAATATTGATACAGTACTTAACTGCAAAACATTGTGATGTATTGGTGTATTGATATTTTCACACACCCCTATAAATAATTGATATTTTATATTTTTGAAGCGCATTGTTCAAAAAAGTAAATGGAGCATTGTTTGATGGTTTTCAAGGACATTTATCAATGATATGTGGTATCATACTAGTCTCCATATAATTTGTTTTTTTTCTGGACTAAAATGTTTAATGCTGGTACTGTGACAACCTTTAGTAATTTCTGTACATAAATAATATGGTGATTAATATGTATTCTCAAAAATACAAAGACATGACTTTTGGTCAGTGTTTCCCAGCCCTAGTGCAGTTCTTTTGTTGAAGAAACATCTTTAATTAGGACTCTTTGTTGACAAGGGCAGTGAGGCTGCTCTGTTTCTGCTGTACTGTGATGTGAGTAAATGTAAGCACATGGATGTGTATTCGTGTGTGACCCCATGGTGCACTGGGAACAAATTTACAGGCAAACCACGCTCAAGGCCCTTTGATCTACAGCCAGTAGTATTCTGAGCACAGGGAGGTCTAGAGTATAGCTGTAGGCGAACTAAAACACATATACACACTCAGACACACACACCCTGAGGGGAGCCAGAGGGGTGAGAGGTCAATAACACGGCTTCCATCTTTTGCCCATGAGCCATCCCATCTTACATCTTCCCTGCATTGCTTCACTCGCTCCTGTCTTTTTCCTTTTACTTAATTTGTTCCGCCGGTCTCAAACTCCAACCCCCTTGCTTCCTTACCTCAGCCCTGCTCTCTGAAATCTATGCTCTAAAGCTCTCAATCCGAGAATCTGTCTTCTCCCTCGCTTCTTCCCCCCTGCTCTCTACCTCCCTTGTCATCTTCGGTGTTTATCATAAGCTGTGATTTACATATCTTAATGACTCGCCAGAACCTAGTGGCTCTGTTTGTGTGTTTTTATGCGTGCTTGTTTGTCTGCAGGCTTTATTAGCGTGCGGGTAAATGAGAATACGATTCATAAACTCTCCAGAGAGCTGCGTAAATGTGTGACATGTTCTGGTTAAGACCTCAGCCCTTGTTTACAGGAGAGTGCAAGTCCCTCAGGGGAGACGGGAGCATACCTGAGTGTCAATTTGATCCGCTGTAAAAATAGGAAACCTTGGTTTATCGCCTCCTTATGGCTTCTTGACTTCACCTATCACAGGTTTTTTGATGCGACCATTCTGCCTCTCGTTCTCCATGGCGAGCAGAAGGCCCTGTTTACTTGTTGAGATCGTCTATTTCTTATTTTTTTTTATTTTCCCAGAGGGTGTCCTGTCTCTCATTTATGATTTCCTGATGACATCCCATGGGTCTCCATGGAGGCTTACGGCTACTCAGATGCCTGCTGAATTTTACATCAGGGAAGAGCGAGGAATGGATTATAAAAGGCAGTCATCTAGAGATAATGAAGAGAAGCAAAATGCCAATGCTCATTGCTCAGGGTGCTGTGGGAATTACAGCGAGATGTTATTGCTACTTTTTAAACATTATTGTAGGACATGAGATGTGGTTTTCAGGAGGCAGAAACACGAGGGGAGCGCCCCTGGGTCTTCAGGGTCACAAAAATAAACAAGTTATTTCTATAAAATACATGCAACATGATATACACTTTTATAGGGAGCCACCTGAGTGTGAAAACAAAAATAAAAATTCTACCAGCACCCACTTTAAACACACATCCACATGCATTATGAGCTGAATTTCATACTGATTTGTTGTTTTTTATTCACCTGTTAGAAACCCTCCACACAAACTCCATCTGAGGTCGAGCACTAACATCGCAGGTTGTTACAAGACATGGCTTTGTTGTTGCAGCCATTTACCACAGCAGCCAGAACATTATGAGTGTATAAAAACCGTTGCCTCTGTAATTGAGAAATCAATACCTAATTTGCTACAGTGGTCTAGCCAGCCATTGTGTTTAAGTCTGTGTGTGAGAGTACGAGCTTCTCCTGAAGGGCGCAGCGGCCTCCAATCCCTCATCTGGACATTAAGGGGCACCTGAAAGGCAGAGACCCCAGCCTGTCCCCATTTAACTCTGTAGTCTATTATTATTGCCCATGCTGAAGCCCAGAGGGGACCTGGCAGACAGTACAGAAAAAGAAACGACACTCTGTCTTCCACACTGACCTCTACAGGAGAAGAGATTGGGCGTGTTCTCACTAGCAACAGCCTTACCTTCACGACGGTGACCATGCCGTCGTTGCTAACCGGGTCGGTGCGAATGGTGAAGTGGCCAGACGGGTCTCCGCTGATGATCCTGTAGACGGCGTTCCAGTTTGGAGAGTGCGGTTGGTCTGCATCGATCACTGTCAGATTAGCCACCACGACATCCACTCGGTTCTCTGGGACCTCACCGGAAAACTGAGAGAAAGAGAATCAAATGTCAGCTCAGGATTCTTTATGTAATAAAACAAAACAAACAAAAACAACAGAAAAAAAAATATCTCGGGAATGCTGTCAAACTGTGCTTTTTGTATGTGGAAATAGAAAAAAGTTGTCCATGTATCAGTTCATTTTTAAGAACATAATCTCAAGCACACTTTGAGGGACTTTCTTAAAACTTTGCAGAGATATCTATCCTGACTGAAGGACAAATATATAAAATTGTTGAGCTCTGGCTGAAGACATGGACATTACATCTCATGTTCACCTCTTGCTTGTCCACAATCACTGATGGAAAAAAAAAAATCCTGTTTTTATATACAGAGTACCCCTGATCCACCTGCATTTTCAGTCTGTCTGAGATGCTCTGTTAGAGCCCCTGCTACTTTAAGGCCCTCTTCCTGGGCATATAAAACTGAAATATGGGCTCTGTAAGAAAATTTAACCCTATGACTTCCAAACTAAGAAATATATATGCAACAAATTATTCGCTGGTAAAATTGTGTTCCTTCGTGTTCATTTACCAACATTTCAGGTTTTATTTTTCAGATTACCCAATCGGAAGCAGATATGTTGGTCAACCTGCTGGTTGGCTTGCCTGTTAAAGGTTATACTAGGCATGAATGGATTTCTTTCATTTCTGAAACATTTTGTTTTTTGTTTGAAAACATCACAGGGAGCAAAATTTAGATATTTAGCTGTTGACCCAGCTTTCTGAGGAATCATAGATACATTTTTATTATCAAATTTATTTGGTCCAACTAAATTATGATTATTAGAGGATCTGGAAATATGTGAAAAGATTTTTTCGTATGCCGATTCATGATCTTACTGTTAGATTCCTGAGAAGCTATGCAGCAACGATTCACTTCAGAGAGGTGAATAAGGAAAAACAGACAAAGGTGAGCTTTTAACATTTTAAATACAGTGGTAATGCAGCAAAAAGTCAACCATTGCCAGATAAAGGGTTAATGGGATTCCTCTTAATTACCCACTCTGAGTGAAGGGTGAACAATTTAGATTTTTAAGGTAGAGGTCATGGTAACTGGTTCATAAGTCCATCTCTATCTTATTACAAGACATCTCAAGGACGCTTTAAGGAGGACTTCCTAACACTCTCACTCAAGGAAAAATCTAAAGCCCATTTCAGCTCAAATGAATTAACATTGATAAAACACGAAAAATCTGCCATTACAACATTAAAAATAACAACATTTCAGAAGAAATAAGGTAATGGTTTGCTGCAATTGTTTCAAACTTACTTGTCATACTTTACTAAATGAATTTGTAAAAATAATAGTGAAAATGTAAGTAAAATATGCTTTAAAATCAGTAAATGCTTTGTCATTAGTAAATTGTATAATAATATGTAATCTGTGTTTAGCTCTTTAAGTTTCCAACCTTTAATTTAGGCTTAAATGTATGGATGTTGATGTCCCTATTTGGTAAATTATAAGTAGCTTTCATCGATAAGCTGAGAATGTCAGACAAGTAGTGACTATCTGGCAATGAAGACAAAATGAATGTGTTCTTCCTTGATTAGCAAGACTGAATGATACAAATATCAGTTATTACAATCATTGTCAGAGTTGAACATTTCAGAGTTGATTTTAACTCCAGAAGTCTTTTTTCAACCAAGTTCAATTTAAATTTAACTACTTTGAAGTGTTTGTTTAACCCTTGAAAGTGAAAGGCCTTTAACCTGTGAAAGTGTTAAAATCAACTCTGTTAGAGTTTAACTTTGGAATTTTTGCTGTGTAACACTAAAAGCATTTCTGTAGTTACAGTTAATTACAAAAATGACATAAAATTTATGCCTATCACACAACCACCCAGCGTTCTCTTTAGTCCCACCCCATAGTATTTTCCTTTTTGGTCCATTATATACCTTAAATAGGGCTATACAGATGGAGCCACTTAAATATCCACCATGTTCCTTGACTGAGTCTTGACTGGTCTGTCACAGGAACACGCGGGGAATGGCCCATCATGGTGGCTGTAACAAGATCCCCGGCAATGACGTAACAAACCCATAGAGACTTGTTAACACTTACACAAATCTAATAAGGGCAAAGGTTCAAGCCTGCTGGATGTGTTCTTGTGAGGGAGGGACACTCTTCTGTTGCATGAATGGAAGTGTTTTTGGTGGAATTTAGGCACAACCCAGAGGTGTGTGTGTGTGTGTGTGTGTGTGTGTGTGGAGGTGGGGGGATCCCGGTGGCTAGTAGTTAGCTGCTAACTGACTGAAACTCCGCAGGCAGTTGGAAGGGGAAAATTGAAGCATCTGTAAACATCAGTTGGTACTACCTAGTCTTAATGGTACCAATCTTCCTTGTGAGCATTGTAAACACAATTGCACACCAGTAAGCACATGTAAGCATGCCCATTGTTCCAGTTTCTGCATTGTCAAGGAGCAAATGTCTTGATGAACGATGATATTGTATTCATTTTAAAAGAAGAATGGAAAAAGAGGGCCAGAATGTATACAGAGAGAGCAGCCAGTGTCGTAGAGAGTCAAAACAGCTGTTTGGGTGTATATGAGTGGCTTTTACTTGTCCCCCTGCTGTACAAACACATGTGCTTTGTCCTGATAAGCCTGATGAGGAGTGAGCTGCTGTCTGTCATGTGTCTGTTACGGTGCGGATTGATCAAAGCTACGCAGGCTCAGGGGATATACCCACAAAGACCAAACCCAAAACAGTGCTGCTTTCCTGTAAAACACGAGTCGACTGCAGCCCCGCCTACACATACACACTCTTTTGCGACCACGCGGAGTTAGGAAGCGAGCGTGCTCGCGCGTCTTCTTCTCATCTGGAGGCAACAGGCATGTAGCATCATACAGTCACCGTGTCACCATGGGTAACAGGCGTGCAAGAGCCACTGAGCTGCTTATATGAGTGTAGGATATCAAAGAGCAAAGCCCCAGACCAAACACTCCAACAGACCATAATACCCTGCCTGGCAACCCTCGCATCACCCAGCAAACAGCCGACAGCAGCGGGCAGATTAGGAGGCTGCGTCAGGAGAGCTGTTCAGAGACTCACTGACATTCTTAAGACAACAGACAAGTCCGGGTGGTCCTGATGCACTGCTTGCTTTGGATAAGCAGGCAGGCTGTTGTATATTTGTGTCAGGGCAAGCGTGTGAGTGTGTGTGTGTGTGCTTGAGTGCTTTATTACTGTGGTTTGGTTCAAGGACTCCCCAATGCCAATTCAATAAAATAAAACTTCAGAGATGGCTCCTTGAGCTCTGAAGGGCCCTCAAGCGTCTTCTTTTCCCAGCGAAGAGTAACATATGAGGGCAAGAGTTAACCAGATCTGATGGAAGACTTTGAAGGGCCCACTAAAGCTTGCATTATCAATACACCAGTTTAAGATTTCTTTTCTCATTATCTTTTTATGGACAGGGGGAGATGGAGGGGCTACATCAAGCATCCACAGCTCTGGTAATCAAATTTATCCTCCTGATGGGTGATCCAACATGACATGACCGTTTTTAAAATTCCCTGCACATAAAAGTCTTCATCATCAGTTCAAGAAAATATATTTCATTTACTCTGTAAACCGTGGAAGGCTGTTTTAAAAGCCGCTATCGGGATTCAAAAGTTTGCAGTAAGCACATTTCTTCGACTGATAAAGATAATCTGTCTTCTGTGATTTAAGATTGCAGCGGTGTGATTGGAATTTGGTCTGAGCTTGAAACTTAAGTATTGAAATTCATTAATCAGATCAAATCAAGAGAATAGGGTGGCTTTAAGAGAACGTGAGGATTTTTAAAGCAAACAGAATTTCAACTTAATACTGAAGTTAAATAGAACTTAACTTTAACATTGCAAATCAAAGAGAAAACATATCTTTATACAACAATCACGGCCTTCAATTCCACACATAATACACATAATTTAGACCTTTGTTTTAATCTCTCCAGGCTGTATTCTTTCACAGGGAGCCTTACACGAGTGACATAACGCCTTTGTTTTCAGTGACGAATTGAGTTTGACCATTCTGATTCTGAAAGGTACACTGCATCCTCTGTTTGGAAAACCTTGGCGCTTTCGCATTTCTTAAGGCCTGGTACAAACGTAAAAATATTTCAATCTTAACTGATTTTGTACCAGTGAGAGATCCACACACAAAGACAAATAATGATAGATTTATCTGTTTTGTTCCTGTAGTGTGTGGTGTGTCACAAATTGAGAGACATTGCACTAGGATTGCAAAATTCCAGGAATCTTGAAAGTTTGAAACTTTCCTTGGGAATTAAAGGGGATTTACTGGAATAAACTTTAATAAACCTGGAATTTACAAAATTCAAGGTTGGCCCTTAACAGGGATTTTCAATATGTTGGGTAAACATACTTAAGCATAATTGTGCATAATTGGAGTAGTGAGGCCATGCCCCCTTCATGCACTGTGCATTCCTCCAACACATGCACAGATGACTCTAGAACCCTGGACTACTGAAGCCACATTTTTGAGCCCAGAGCGCAAGACTGTTGAAGACACACAATCACATTTGAGCCCATGGAGTACATAAAGTGACGTTAGAATTGATCGTTTAACTGAATAATTAAAACTTGATGAAGTTCAATTACATAAAAATCAGTTAAAATGTTTTTTCATTGTATAATTTTGTATGGATGTCTGCCTATGACAAAAATAAATGTTTTTATTTATGTTTGTATACATTACAGTTTCTTCAGTTACCTCCTATTTGCAGTTAATTTCCAATAAATTCCCATAATTCCCATGGAGAGTTTCCAATTTGGAATATTTCTAAATTTCACCTGCATAGCTTTCCATGGAAGGTTTCTGGAAAGTTTGCAGAAATTTGTCTGACATTTTTCACCCCTTTGCAACACTCCATAGCACACCCACAGACTGTAAAAGAAATGGATGAAGCTATGTGACATCAGCCATTTGATTGTCAAAGGAGTCTTTGGAATTCTTTGGATGCCCTGTGCGTAAAAACCACAGTGTTTCTAACTATGAGATGTAAACATTACATGGTGCACTCTGCCTCTGTTTATGAAACATACAGTACAAAACATTCCTGCTTCTGCAGACCTACATACAGTATAATGATCATAGTATTAAAGCCTGTTCACCAGTCTCTTTGCCCTCCTTCAGTACATTACTGCTTTGTTGTTGTGTTGGACATCTAAGCATTTTAAAGCAGCCGTGCTATAATGACCTACCTATGATATGGAGGTACCATCAAAGTATATACTTTAATGGAATACGAATGCCTGAGATCAAACCAGAGTAAAGGCGAGCCAAGTTTAGCTGATACCACACATAAAAAGCACCATATGACACTGGATTTTGTCCTAAACTGCTGGACCAACAGAGAGGGCGTCGGAAACTCTTTGATTGTGATTGGCACAGACTGCAGATGGCTTTCATACAGCAGTTGACAAAACACCTTTTGCCCACACCTTCATCCTTCTGTTGCTATTTTGGCTGTGGGGAAAGACTACAGAAGGCAGGATGAGAGACAAAAAACGGAGAGGTGACAGGGGACTTTATCGTAGAGTCTTTAAGAAGATGAAACAGGAATTAAGTACTACAAAAATGTGCCATATAGCATATTCCAAATACACAAATAATAATAATAAGCTGAACTTCTTCATTTAATCATATCTCCCTCCATTACAGGGATAATGCACAGCATGTATGTAGTCCCAACTCAGCACCCAAAGCACTCACATCTGTACAAGCACACCACCCTCTGCCGCCTTGAAAAATAGGGCAGCCTCTGATAGGCGTGATGAAATATTAATTATCTACATTAAAGACAAATTCCCCAAACTTTATATTTCTGGGACGCACTGAAAGATCTATGGGGTTTACTCCAAACACTAAATATTTGCATAATGGCCTGTATTTGCAACAAAATGGCTTTTATGTTATCCCACCGCTAAAGTGGCTGATTTATGAAGGAAGTGGGTAAAAGTGCTCTGCTTGTTTTGGCTGCAAAACCTCCAATAAAGTTTATCATTAATATCCATGATGGTATTAACTTCCCACAGTGGGGATGATGGAAATGCACTTAAACATGGTGGGAAACAGTTGGAAAATATGAATCCATTACTTGCAATGATCATCAATATACCACCATTAGATGAGAATCATAAATCAGAAGTGAATACCAAGTCTGCAGGCCATTTTATGCAAAGGTAGGCAATGGGGCTGCTTGGTTATTATATCTATTTTGATAGATATTGATATCATGGTTGCAAAATATAATAAGTCATCGTTGTTACACAGAACAAAACTATCCTTGAACTTACACACTCTTTACACTATCATTGTTAATCATGAAAAACAAGCCATAAATGAAAATGCTTGAGAAACAAGGGTGTGTTTTGGCAAGAGTCTGGCGATACAGTACATAGTGCGATACAGGGGTGAAAATGAATTATATCATAATACACTGTAATACTATAAACAGGGCACAAATTGAATATATATATATATATATATATATATATATATATATATATTTTCTATAATTTGAGATTACAATATCTAGCAATAAAAAAAAATTTAATCACTTTTCAAGTATTTTCCTTCCCACTTAGATAAACTTTGTTTTCTGCCCCTGTGTTTATAATAATAACAACAAATTACAAATATGACAAAGAGACCAGCCCGGCCCTAAAAGGGCAAAGCAGTATTGATAAAGGATGGATGGATTAATAACAAAGAGACAGTGAGGCGAAAAAAAAATCTCAATTTTCTATAAATTACTGACAAATAAATACATCAATACTGGAAAGCCAGCCAACTAGTGTTAACATTAACTGTTGTTTAGCAGACGTCTAGTCGGACCAAACAAAACATATAACACATCTTCATTACTTTTTTTGTTAAACAAGCACTTTGTTTACATTTGATAGGGTAAAGCTAACATTAAAAAAATCTCTAGGATTAGACAACAGTAATATTTTTAACAGTTAAAAAAAAAAAAAAAGTTTTCAGAGGTTTTCAGATATTCTCATACACCTCACTGTACCTTTGCCTTTATTCCTTTAGGATCTACCCTGAGGAGCCAATTCCTCAACCTGTCTAAACTCCACAAAAATTCGAAATGTTTGAAAAAGTGAATAAAACTAGCAAGACGTCACCCACTTCACCAAATATTTCTCACCTGTTTAGCTCATGTGCAGGAATATTTTTAACCAAAACAGATGAAGCCCTGAATGGATTTGTCCACTTGTCCAAACATTGCCAAAATATTTGTGAGATTCAGACAGTGCTTTCTCTGTAGGTTTGAAAAGTGACTGAGTGGCATTACATTTCTGTTTTTCCACAAGCCTTGAGATGCCTTCATTACAAGCAAATCATAGTTTGATTCCGACAGGCATTGGAGACTCATAGTGGTCTTTGCTCAGGGCACTCAAAATTACAAAAATCACCCCTGGCCAGGTCAATGGAATTTTTTGCAATGAGGCAGGTTTTATCTGCTGCTGTAGGGAATATCTCCTCTGACCTAACATCCTCCTGTCTTTCTTGTACCTCAGGTCCTCCCCTCACCTCTGTTTCCTCTCTTTTTTTCTTGTTCTTGGACTTTTCAAGGTGGTCCAACCATCACCCTCCGCATCTCTTCTTTGTTCTCTTTTGGCTCGTCATCTCCTTTGTGTGTATTTTTTTCTTCTTCCTCTGCCCTCTCTTTGTAAGTTTCCTGCTGCGTGTGATGAAGCGGCTCTCTGATGAGCTCTATGGCTGACACATGCTTACCGCCAGCGCTAACTCATCATCATAGAGTCTTAATAGCCCCCAGGGCAAATGCTAATGCTAACCCCTCTGCTGCTACCTCAAAGAGCAGTGCCTATACAGTGCTGCTGATTCTGCCTCAGCTGTTAGCGCCTGCAGCTGCAGCTGCAGAGCTAAGCACCTTATCTACCCAACAGGCCTGGGCTCTCATCGCTGCTGATAGAACGCGCGCACACTGAATTATTCTGACAGCTAAAGGCAACCTGACTTTTTCATCATAACATGAAATTAGAATGCAGGCACACTCGGCCCACTCCTGACCATCTTTACTCCTCTAAACAAATGCATGTCTCTGCCTCACATCAAATAAAAAATTTGGATCCTGAGAAAATTTCATTTAATGCCATGCAAATAATAGTTTGAGTTTGTTCCTTACTTCCCGGCTGCCAGAGGAAACAATGCTCAGCTTTCCACATCCAAACATTTAGCAACAACCAGACATAAGATGAGGGGAATAGGAGAATATTTCAAAACAGTATGGTCGTGTTAAATTACACCCTTTGTGCTGTGTAGTGCATTCCATGGAGCATGCATTAAATTGTTGTGCTGTCTTGATTCATTGTTTTCACCCAAAAAATAAACTGGTAACATTTTAACATCAGTATTTACATATTTATTCTCAAATGCAAATAGTAATGTTTGCTTCGATAGGATGAAACTCAATTTTAACCAATAAAAATACCTTTTTAATGCAATAAACACAGTGTTTGCTGATGTTCTAATACACTGTAAAATCCAGAAAAAAAGACTTACTAGTATACAAGCTGCAGTTGTTTTTCTATGAAGGAAACATGTTTCAACTTTTTTTCTGTGTGATGATTTACATTGTGTTTAATCAAGCCCACAACTCTGATTTACAACGACCATCCACTTTTGCAATATTGGCTTGTGCTTCTTCTGCCTTTATTATGGTAGTCACTCCACTATCACTAGCTGACATAGATAGCAACCAGTTAACATGGTCAATCTTTAATCATAACACCAGCATGAAGTTCAAGGCAGATGCTAAAAAAAATTCAATACTCTCATATCACTGCCAGCAGTTACATTGATGGTCAGAGGGCTGCACTGTGTGATGAAAGTTAGATTTAAAAAACAAGTTTAAGATCCAAGTAAACAGTGCCAACATTTTGCTCTGATTGATGGGCAATAACAGAAACTGGTGTATTTTCCTGGAAATTACTGAAATATATGTATATTGAAAGAGAAAGAAGTCTTACTAAACCTTTTTTTTTGTTTCGTTTTCAGCGTTACTCTGTGCATCATCTGAAAAGTTCTGATTGGTCTTTCAATGATTGTCTAAATGCAAAAATAATGCAGTACATGAAACTGTAAGAACATACATCATTATTTAGCTAAAAACTCTCAGTCTAAGTGACTTTTACAGTTTTTTTCTTATTGATCCTCAGCAGGTTTTGCTGCATGTTTTGACTGTTTAGTCACAGGCAGACACTACAGTGACCCCATTGCCTGAGGAGTATCCAAAACTGTTTTACTGGGCAAATTAGCACAGTACACCTTTTACTATGGATAACTCCTTATAAAGGGAATAGTATCTGGAGTGACTTTCTGTATAAAGTATGTAGAGTACTCATTTGCCTCGTACAGACAGTTTTGTTCAATCAAATAAATGTATAATTTCAGAATCTACCTAAATCTCCCACCTTTCCTGATAAATTAAGTGATCATATTGCTGGATTGCACAACATACAACACACATAGCTCATTACTTTGGAGTTTTAATTTGAGCCTGCTCTGGAAAATGACCTTCAGTAATGTAATCATCATTCTAAATATCGCGATCATGACAACAATCATTAACAATTTGCTGGCTCTGGTTTTCTTGCTGATGAAAGTCGATGATATGGATTAGTTCATTCCTTGTTGTGTGTGTTTGTTTGTGCTCTGTCTCTAGCAGGAAATATGTAATCAGCCTTTACACTTCATAACCCTTCTTCACTGTCCTTGTTTGAATCTTTGTTGTGGTCATTTCCTTCCTTCTTCCCTAAGGCCATCCCTCCATCTGCTGATTCTCCCCTGCCTTCTCTTTTTCACTATGTGCGTTTATCTGAGCTTGAGTATCCGAGTTTTGATAAGGCTTTTAAAGAGTCTAGTTTTGCAAGGCGTAGATAGATTATGTCCTTATTTCAGAAACCAGGGTAGAGTCTAAGCCCAGTTTTGAGAAACCTGAATGTGTTACCTTGAAAAATGAGAAAAATTGGGATACTTTGACATGTATATCTACATTAACCTTGAGGTGTTGGAAAAAAAAATCAATTTGATTCAGAATCCCATATTAATCTATACAATTTTGAATATTTAAAATGTCTGTGTATGTATATTTTTTGGATACACTTTGTGTCTTTCATCCAAAGTCCATGTTTTTGCCATCAGCTCGAATATGCAAGGTAAACCTGCCGAAGATGTTTTCTTCAGTGCAGCCTCTCTCACGCTGTTGCTGTAAGGTGAAGTGTCAGCTTTGCTCCTACAAACATTAGCAGCACTGCAAACATTAGCCACACTAGCTCACAGCATAGGAAATTAACAACTGTGTCTTAGGCCAAGATGTAAACACTGGCTTTACAACTCACAACACAAGCATTTACGGCAGCTGCATTCACTGCTCTGCAGGATTGCCAACCAATGAATTTGTCCGAAAGACATGTCACTCATAACAGTTCTCAGCCAGTCAGGGAGATGGGTCTATGTTATTGAGGCAAGTTTGTGAGCAGAGAGAAAAGACATGGAAGTACCAGAGACACAGTGAGGACCAGGAATACAAACATGTTGTGTGTTTAAATCAGAAAAGAAAAGGTTGAAAAGAAGTGTTTAATAGAGAAAAGATGGGCTTTTTAAAAAAAATAAAACTAGGTCCACTATATTTTGAAAACATGAGCCATGGTAAAATATGGTCTCTTTTCCGTTCTCCATTTCCCCCAAAGATTTATGTTCTAATGACCTAATGTTTTACCTGTTCATTTGTGTTTTTCCCAGCGTAAAGAGGTTATACAATGCTTTTTCTTAAGTTTACATGCCCTTTGGAGTGTTGTACATCTTAAGTCTTCTCTGCATGATAGAGGACTTCTGTGTGCAAGACAACAAAGTCAGTGGCATCAGGACTTCTGTCTCTGCTTCTGTGAACAGTGCCAGAAGCTGCCTGAAACAGCTGATTCCCCTGGCCCCCCTGAATACATTTACTACTGTGAAGTCCTACCACTCTAACATCAGCGGGAGTGGCAAATCCAGTGCAGAGCACAGACTGTTAAAAGAATACAGAGCTGTTAAAAAGTTTGCTCAACCACGCTCAACTGCATTGAAATGAACAAGTAACACAAAGTAGACAAGTCAACCAATCAGAAAGATTGGGCCCACGTGGGGAAGAGGCCTTAAAGTGACAGTAGCTTTCACAGAGCATGAATAGAGGTGGATCTGGGCACTCAGTACCTAAAAATTAGCAGATGTTTTGAACATCTGTGATTGGGAACATACTCTAGAAGTTATTGAAATAGAACATTTGAGCCTGGTTTAATGCAAACTATGACCACTTTAATGCATATTGTGTATTGTTTTTGATAACAATTATGTTTTAATTAGTGATTATAATAATCATAATAATAATTATGTTATGCGAACATCACAGGTAGGAGGGCAGAAAGCTACAGTAATCAGAAAATGGGCTTTCAGTGCTTATCATGTAAGTATGGGTTACAAGGTTCTTTTGTCTGCATGTAAACACCATATCCAAAATATGATCTAAACAGGAATAAGGCCAATCCCTGGATACACAGTGTGTTTAAACATACACTGTGTCTACATCTCCCTTCACTTCTGATATTTTTTTCAACAAACTGATCATTTCCACCAGCACCACTCTACCCCTGCTGAATCGTCACTCTCCCCCCGCTGTCCTAATTTGAAGAGACTCACAGTTCTGGAGGTCAGCATGGGAGGGTTGTCGTTGATGTCCTTGACAGTAATGATGGCAGTGGCTGTGTTGGAGAGGCCAAAGTTCAGGTTGCCCTCCATATCCGTGGCCTGCACGATGATGGTATACTGGGAGACTTTCTGTAAAGTAAAAAAGGAGGAAGAAAAAGTGCGTGGTTATTCATCTGCAAAAAGGTTTTCTGTTTCTCGAGTCTACAGCAACAGCTACAGACTGTGACTCCCACAGGAATAAAGAAGAAAAAAGAGAGCTGAGGCAGTGTTGTGTTCTATAGTAGTGGTCCACGATCTTATTTAAAACACGGATTCACAAGGGTGAGATCTCTCATTCGTCTGAGCTGAAAACTCGTCGGTGGAACATATCCAGACTTCACTCCCTCTGAAGGCTGCACTGTGAAGCCTCCCCATGGGCGCGTCTTCAAAGATATTGCCTATTCAGTGCCATTGATGGACAGATGTGGAGACAATGATCCAACTGACAGAGATTAATAGACTATCTATGAAGCTGTAATAGAGGGAATGATAAATGCAGTTTTATCTTTTGAAATGACACAGTGTCACTTTGCTGGAAGCTGAAATATAGTTCCCTTTATTTTTATTTTTGTACTCCAGTGCATCTCCTCCCTCTCTATAGCAGCCTCCTTCAGTCTCAGGGTACAGTTAATGGGCTGTAGGAGGGATGGAACCCAGGAGCCGGCTGTCTGGATAATGTGTCTCGTCACTGAGATTCCCAATTACATTCCCAGTGTCTCTCTCACCTGCTAATTACCGGGTAAATATCCCAATTAGGCCAGGACATCACGTTAGGAGGATTAGACAGCTCCTCTCGCTTCCCATCATCTTGATGCTCCAACTCTAACCTCCTCTCATTAACACCCATACGGACACACACACATAAAAACACAAACACACACACCTCCCTTCCACCATATCTTGTTTAGAAGCAGTGCATGCCTGACTGTCCCGTCAGCCCCGTGTGCGGCGTGTACACAACACTCTCACTAATTAGACAAGGGAGTAATTATGTAGAGCTCCTCTGAACCTCTCAGTAGTGCAGCAACACGGCAGCGCACTCCGGCTCCTTCTGAAGGACCGAGGTCTGCGCCTGTCAACAAGCTCTCAGAAGTCAGCTGCAGACCGGTGGAAACCTTCAGAGGAGAGTCAGTGTGGGAGTTTATAAAGGGGAGGAAGAAGCCGTTTCAAACATAAAGAACAGAAGGAGAGGATGAGAGACAGCAGGAGATGCAGCTTAAGCGCAAGGGAGGAGAACAACCAGAAATAGATGCCTCTGTATTTTTTTCTCTTCATCTTTGCAGCACGTAACACCTCCTATAGCCTGGCTCAAGAAGAGAAGGCAGACGCAGAAAGTTTCAAAGTTTCAAAGGGCCAAAGTGCTGACTAAAAATGGACCAGGGAAGCACCGCAACATGCTGTAAAGTTGACGTACAGTACATGCACTCCATCTTTTAGTCTCTTCAGGGTTTGATGCTTTTTATCTGCTTTCTATGAAACATGTTACTGGAAAATAGAAGGTTGTGTTTGAGTCTGGCATTATCAGCACCAATATAAGTTTTATGGACAATGTAAGCAGGAGACTAGAAATCTCTATGTGGTGCTTACATTCATAACAGTGCACATAAAGTGTGTTTCATGCACTGTCTTTGTAAACTTCATCATGTGTCTTTACTCCTGATGAAGTTTTTAAGGTGAGAACATTGCTATTATTCTTAGCCTCTTGTGATGTTGATTTGGGTGTCAATACTTTGATTTGCGGGTAAATTCAGATTAAAGCTAAAACAGACATACAGGTGAGCCTTAGCTGTGCAAAACATCAACTCATGTGTTTTTTAATGTCTATGCTGAATTGTTAACAAACCTCAGTTCTATTGAAGTTGGGACATTGGTTGCAATATAAAAAAGAATACAATGACCTACAAATGCTTTTCAACTTATTGAACCGAAGACACAACAAAGACAGAATATTTACTTTTCAAACTGATGAACTTCATGTGTTTTTGAAAATATTTTCTTATTTTGAATTTGATACCTGCAACAAGTTCCGAACAAGCTGGAACAGGGGCAACAAAAGACTGGGAAAGTTGTAGGATGCTAAAAAAAAACATTGAACATTTCACAGGTGAACAGGTTCACTGAAAACAGATGAATCTCAAGTTTAAAAGGGGCATCCCTGAAGCGCTCATTAGCAAGGATGGGTCATAGTTTACCACATTGTGAACAACTGCTGGAGCAAATGTTCAAACAGTTCAGGAACAATGTTTCTCAATGCACAGTTGCAAGAAATTTAGAGATAAAATCCTCCACGGTCCATAATGTCATTAAAAGATTCAGAGAATCTGGAGAAATCTCTGCACTAAGCAGCAAGGTTGAAAACCAACACTGAATGCCCATGATCTTCGATCCCTAAGGCAGCACTGCATGAACAACTGACATCATTCTGTAAAGGATATTATCACGTTGGTTTTCTTTGGAAAACCACTGTTAATTCACAGTTTGTCGCTACATCTAGATCTAAGTGCAAGTTCATACTCTGTTATGCAAAGAGAAAGCCATATATCAACACCCAGAAACACTGCCGGCTTCTCTGGGCCCGAGCTCGTCTGAGATGGACTGACACAACGTGGAAAAGTACGTTGTGGTCTGACGAGTTCTCATTTCAAATTACTTATGGAAATCTGTGCGGGCACCATTAATGCTGAAAGATACATACAGGTTTTGGAGCAACATATGCTTTCATCTAAGTGACATCTTTTTCAGGGGCGTCCATGCTTATTTCAGCAAGACAATGCCAAGACAAATCCTGCACGTGTTACAACTGCGTAGCTTTTTAGTAAAACAGTGGAGGTTCCAGACTGGCCTGCTTGCAGTCCAGACCTGTCCCCCACTGAAAATGTGTGGCGCAATATGAAGCACAAAATACAACAACAAAGATCATGAACTGTTGAGCAACTTGAATGGTTCTTTAAGAAGAAGGAAAAATAATTTTCCCTACAAAGCTTTGACAATTAGTATCCTCAGTTCCCAAATGCTTAAAAAGAGAGGTGATGTTACACAGTGGAAAATTTCCCCCTGTTCCAGCTTTTTTGGAATGTGTTGCAGGCATCAAACTCCAATGAGTGAATATATGCATAAAACAATCACATCCATCAGTTTGAACATTAAATATCTTGTCTTTTAGGGTGTTCAATTGAATATAGGCCGAAAAGGATTTGCAAATAATTGTATTTTGTTATTATTTAGGTTTTTCACATTGTGCTGACTTCATTGGAATTGGCGTTTGTACAACAAGCTGAATAATTTCCAAACTATCCCTTTAGCAAAGCTATACGCTGGATAAACTCGAGGTCAAAACTCCAGAAGAACCCTGAGAAATCAAAGTTGCAAGGAATTGTTGTATCTTCTATGTGGCGATGGAAGTTCAGTAAACAGTCCAGTAAACAGTCCAGTAAAAGTCTCTTTCTTCTCACTCTTTGGTGTCTATAACACCTGAGGGAAATATCGCCTGCTAAATGCTTCACTAGTTAATTCCCAGTGGAGTCTCTTGTTTGGTGCTGATTTGGCTTTAACAGCTTTTTCCAAACAAGAAAAACTTCCTGTCTTGGCTGAAATTTACGCTGTGAGGGTTGTAAGTGAAACAAAATGGCAAAACTGCCACCTGCAAAGAATGAGCTGAAACCTGTTTTTTTTTTTTTTTTTTTTAAAGCTAGACAAATTCTAAGAGACACTCTGAGCAGGGTGCTTTTGTTCCACTGGTGAGACTACACTGAATCAGTCTGTCTCATAAAAAACTACTCTCTGCAGGTGTAGAACAAAGGTGTGTGTTTGGGAAGGAGTTTAATCAAATGTCAAAGGTGAACTGCTGGTTAAAATAAGCAGTAGAGCTGAGTTTTAGCATTTCTACTCAATGTTCCCCTTATACCTCTTTCCCTCTCTCTCTCCTCCTGAATGTCTCATCCTCCCTCTCTTCCTCCATCATCCTCTCTTCACCAACAAATTCACATATGCTTCCTTCCGTCTGATTGTAATACCCTGTCTGCCCGGCTCTATTTTTCTTCTATCGCTTCCTTCAGTTTTTCTTTTTCCCCTCAATTGCCTGTGTTTTATTGAGTGTAGATGTGATTATATGGGCTTTTGTGTTTGTCTGACAGGTGTCAAGGGCATTCTATCTTAGACATTTCCTCCCTTTCTTTAGAGCACAAACACACAGATGCACAGGCGTGGACACACACCAGCGCTCACACACCACACAACGTGAGCAGCCCACTGCAGCGTGATGTGTTGTTAATAGGTCTGTCACCGCTGACAGTTTGGGAGGATGATCTGTCTCTGAGATTTCTTTGCAGAGTTGTCACTGGCACATCCATGTCTCGAGAATAAACACATTTGGATCTTGTCACAACTTTTATGGCTCCATAAACAAGGTGACCCCAGAAGAAGGCAATTTACTGTAAAAAAAAAAAAGATGAGTCGATGTGTGTGTGGTGAAAACAGCAAGAAAACATTTGTAAGCTGCCTCTGAGAATGTAATCAGAGTAAACAGAGTGGTTAGAAGCTGTGGACTACAAACAGAGATAAAGGCGTAACATCAGGCCAGCTGCTCCGACTGTGTGGACGTGAGACAGCATCTGAATGCTTTCATAATCCTTATTTGATCTGATATTTGTATGTGCAAGTCATGACAGCTTTTTGAGATCTAGATTTTGGGTGAATCCCAATTGTACCCCTTAGCCCTTCCCCTTCATCTTACCCCTTTGTCTTCCCCCTTCCCCTTAGCCCTCTGTTTTGAGGACCAAGGGAAAGAGTGAAAACGTGCTCCTGAGAAACGAGACACCACACGATTCCCGCTACGTCATCACCCAGAGCTGTTCGCTGGCTGTGTCGTAGGCAGATGCGACAATAGCCGTAGCTACAGCTGCGAAAGCTAGCTCGTTATAACTAGAAATTTTAAAATACAACCAACAATTCAAAACGTGATTAATATTTACTTGATGATTTAATAATTCTTTATAACTATGCGCTTCCTTTGGTCTCTGTTCTGCCTTCTTATCAGCGGGCGCTGTGTATTATGGGACATTCTCATTCCCCTTCCTTTCAAGTGAGGTCCCGGTCTGTCTTCGTTTCAAAGGCTGTGTAGCCCTTCGTCTTAGCCCTACGGAGAACTGGGACACCCCTTCACTAGACGTGATCGTGCAAAACCAAGGGGTAAGGGGTAAGACAAGGGCTAAGGGGTGGAATTGGGACGGACCCTTAGTCTTAGACTTCAGACAAATGTAAGAGCAGCCATTGTTTACAGGCTTGCAGCTGCTTCTCGCTGTCATCACGCTTGCAGCTCCCGCCTCTTCTTCCTCAAAGGATGCTGATTGGGAAATACTCCAACAGAAAAAGCTCAATTGGTCTGGCTTAGAGATTTGCAAAAATGGATCTCCTTGGTTGCAAACATGGAATCAGGCTGATCATCTGCGCTGCAAAGGCTGTAATAACATTCCAAGAACAAGTGAACTAACACACAGGGATGAAAATACTGACATACTATACACATAAGCACTCTATGTGTTGGTGTCTCAGTCTGCACTCCACCAGTAACTGGGAGGCAGGTTGCATGTTGACGTGTCCTTGGGCAAGTCCCTTAACCCCAACTTGCTCCCACTGCTGTGTCAGTGGCGTGTAAATGGAAATGAAAGAGAGCGGATGTGTTAGCAAATACTGATGGAAAACCTACATAGAAACTCTGAACCATCGGCTAGTGAAGGTGAGAGGGAATGGGTGCAAGTGGGTAGATGTGACCTGTGGTGTAAAAGCACTTTGAGTGGTCTGAAGAACTAATACAGCTGCATATAAGCTCAAGTCCTTTGCAACAGAGATTGAAATAGTATTTGTTTTATGTATTCATACTCCTGTTGATACTCCCAATGTCCAAATCTTTACCACTGATCTTAATACTTGTCTATTATTAGGTGGATAATGACACATCATAAGAGTTACGTTTATTGCTGTGAAAATGATCTTGTATCTCCCTTGAACAGCAAGTTTTGCCAGTTTCCCACAAAACATAAATTCTGTTTCTTAATGTGCTATTTGAACACATCATGATGTTTCATTCAACTTTCCCTGTGCCACCTTGTTCAGTTACTTAAGAAGCTTTTATTCTGATAAAGTTCAAACAAATTGCATTTTTAATCTAAGTTTGGGAGCGCATAAATCACTTTAGAGTCAATGAAGAAGATAGCTGTATAAAAGGTTCTCTTAACAAGATAGTGTTATTTTTTTTTTGAGAGGGTTGGGAATTTGCCTTTATTAAAAGTGTAGAGAAATAGTGGCAGGAGCCAGAAAGGGGATGAGAAAGCAGGGGACACATTTGGTAAACTGGTCTCAAGCTTGAATCGAACCTTGGTCAGCCCCATAAGGCAAGAGCCTCAGCATATATGGATCTGTGCATGGATATAATCACCAGGCTATCGGCACACCTAGCCCTACACTTTTAAACATAAACAATAGTATTTTGTTGTTTAATGGTCATTTGTTCACATGAAACAATGTTTCTGGACCCCTGAAAATAAGAAATGTATGAGAGAGTAGATATGGTTGAAAATTGGATAACGGGGGGAAGACATGCTGCAATTGGTGGAAGATGGGCTCACACCCACACAGGACACAGACTTCTGTGTGAGGGGTGCGCTTCAACTCAGCGATCAGCACTCCAGTACCTATCATGTTGTATACAAAGTGCCTCTAAAAATGGGGACTACTACAAGGGGACCATGAGGTCAGCGTAGGTGAGTTACAGTACAACACCTCTAAAGGCTGATATATGACAGGGGCAATTAAAATATTCAACATATCAAATTTCTTTTTAAAATTAAGTATTTAATTTATCACCAGAAGAGAAAACTAGCTACATAATGCAGTGACAAAATGTCTTTTTCTTAGTCTTTTGTTTTTTTGGGTTTTATTTTAAAAAAGGTATCTTATTTTCAGAGAAGCCTGTGTATTATTTATCAACTACCATGAGTTATATGATGAAAAAAATAATAGATTTTATATTTTGAAAAGAGGTTGTAATAAATAAAAAAAAACTATTTCAAACCTGCAATGGTCCCATGGTTGAAATTGTGTAAAACAGAAATCAAAGATCGATTTTGTTTTTGTCCAATCTTTGTAATATTTTTGACAACATCTCTATCACAGCATAATTAAATGCCTTCGTGGCGGATCTGATTTAGAAGACACCAACCTCTCGATCGAGCCCAGGCGCTACAGTCACGATATCTCCAGTCTCACTGTTGATGGTGAACATGTTGGGGATGGGACTGTGCGGCGTCTGAGACAGGATTCTGTAGCGCACCATTCCATTTGCCGTGGTGTTGTCATCAGCATCAAACGCAGAGACATGCATCACAAACGTCCCTGTAAAAATAAAAAACAAAAAAACAACAACAACATGAATATCCAAACGCCAAGTGTGTCATTAAAAAAACAAAGAAAAGTTAGAGGGATTGATGTGTGATAGAAACTTTCATTTAAGTTGTATAGTGGAGGTAGAGCTACAACAACTGGTTGGGTTAAACATTTGAAAAAACACTTTCTTTTAATAATATTTCACTTTTATGCCACTATTTCAATTGCAAATTACAAAAACTTGCATGTTCTGTCTCTTATAAATATGACAACTGGATACTCTGACTTTATGACTGGTCCACATCCTTCGCTTCTGTTAAACAGATTTATTTCTGTTTGATACATTTTAGTTTGATTCATTTTCCCATGAGGCTGAATACGTGATAGACTTAAATAAAATAAATGGTATGTTGTGTCATAAATTAGAAAATCCACAACCATGAAATCTTAATTATAAGTTGCACGGTTGTATAATTATGTTGGTTTATGGGGAGAGAGAGGTTTTAACCACCTTCCTTTGAAATAATTTTGAATGTGTTGTGTAAAATCCACAACAGGCAAAGTCTTAGAAGAACAGTGGAAAAAACTCTCTCAGTTTTATCTGCTTTTGGCTTTGATAGTTTGCCCTCTGCCTTCATGTAGAACAAAATCTGACCTCTTAGTCTGCTAGGATCATTGTACTGATTCACAGCTGGCAAGTCATGTGGCCACCTCCGCTGATCACTAGTCAGAATGGAAGTCAGCTTGAGAATAATTATTGTATCTTAGAAGTTAGTTGCAAAGTGACAGTCTGTGATATAACATTAAGTGCCTCAACCAAACAACAGTCAGTCATGTAACCGCCCATCTTGTAGAAAACTGTCTTGTTTGAACAATAAAAATTCAGGATTTCTCTGAAAACTGAAGAATGACCATTTGACCTACAGAATTGGGCACAATATACTAAGTATGCAGAGCAATATTGTTTTTTGTTGCTAACTAAATAAGGCTGTACAACAACCTAAGTCAAATCCCTCCTCTCCTTTAGTTTCTTGCTCTACCTTTCAGAAAATGTGTGCTTGAAAAGTCCAATTGAAAAAATTCTCCTACTGATGTCATTAGAGGAATATGCCACCTCTTCCTCATGGGAGACCTTTCCTGAGCCACTTGTTTGCTCAGCTAACTGACTCTGCCCCTCAACAACTAAGCCCCCAACCTCACTAAAGTAAGACAACTTTGGTGAAAGAAATGTGTTTGAGCATGTCTGTACAGCCAGGGTTAACATGGCTGTACAGAGGGGGGCATGGTCGGACACAGCTCAAGAGGATTTACACAAGAGAGAGGATTCACACAAGGACAGCCTGTTCTGAGCAGGGCTGAAAGGGGGTTTTAAGGCATCCCAAAATCCAATATCTGAGTGGATTTTCAAGCAAGGAGCTTCAGAAATATGTTTTTGGAACATCTGAGACCAGTGTTGTTGAAAAGGAGTGAAATTTGTGACCTTTAATAACTGATCCAATATTAGCTGCACCAGACTTAAGGCAGTCATATCTGGTCTTAGTTTAGGTCCAGTATCATTTTTGTTGGCTGCTGGGCTATGTTCACAATCCCTAACATGCAAAAAACTTTATTAGTTTTCATATACAGACATCTCCTGATAAAGCCGTATTCTCAGTCTCTCTGAGACTCTTCGCAGGAGTTCAAGCCCCTTTAAGGCTCGCTAATTCATGAGGACCCATCCTGCTCTGATTGGTTCACAGGTCCACTCTGTGGTACTTGGTCAGTCGTGTGGCTCCATCTTAGCAACAACTCTGCCTTTATTCTAATGGCTAAGCTCTACTATGGGCACAACCTGACACACCAGATAGACTGTTCAATAGATTTCATTAGTCCATCTGGGAAAGAGTCCATAGAGGGTGTTTGTGAATGGACAGAACCTTTCAAAAGCATATCCAGCATGTGACTGGAAGATTGTTCCGTCAATCACATTCATTACAGGCTAATCAGATAATGTGCTACTGCTGCGGTGTAAAGAGCAGATCTCTCGTTAAAACATGCTAGAAGTGAAGCAAAAATATCCTTTCTATAGAGAAGGTTTTAGTGTTGTTATTTGTTTTTCATTGAATGAAGAAATGTGGCTCAGATCTAAACAAACTGCTACTGAAGCTGTTAGCATTAATGCTAATCTTTGTACGAGCAGGCACTTCTTGATGACGTCTTGCTCATACAGTGCCCAGCGTAAATGAGTACACCCCTTCAGATTTGTCAGAAAACCTCTAGTTTCCTTTCAAAATCAACATTTTCTATGTCATACTAAAATACTCCCTCAAATGTGGGCCATTGATTGCAACCAAGATTTTTTGAAGTTGCACACCAAAAAGTGTTTTTCTCAATTTAAGATCAGGATGCAAATATGAGTACACCCCAATCAAAGGGGTGGGAGCAAAGCTAAATTTTAGTTATCATATTACCCTTATTTTCATCTTATGGTAAAAAAAACATGTTGTGTTGTGTTAAACTCCGCTTTGTCAAAGCTTTGGAAATTGTTCTTTTGTTCATTTAGATATTGATTAATACATTACTTTTAATAGGGTTGTTTATTCATTTATGCCGGGCACTGTAGCTCCCATCTCTTTCTGCTCTAAGGGACGATGATTTGGCCGTACCGCTTTGGGCAGCTCACAATCGTTGTAGATGGGAGCTTGGCAAGATGGATCAGACTGATCCATCTGCACTGCAAGGTTACATTTGGCTCACTACCTTCTAGACAATGGGCTAAAACTGATGATGAAACAATGGTAGGACATCACACTGGTAGGTTTATTGCAGGGAATCAGGGGAGCGAGATGTTTTATGTAGCTGCTGGCACCACAAATAAGGAGAGGGAGAAGTCTTAGTGCACAAGCCTTTTTGTTTTGTGCTCAGGTGCTCTGTCGCGTGGAGGAGACATATTCAACACACAAGAGCATACAAGATTAAAAAAATAAATAATCTAACCTCTTTAAAATGTCTATTACTTATTTAGTTTTTGCTTTACTTTGAAGAGTGACTCATGAAGCAGTTTTGTAAATAAAGGAAAAATAAATAAAGAAGAATAAAATAAAAAAAGCGTAAATTTGAATCATGAGATGAAATTATTTTTTATAGCCAGGTGACCTCAGCTTTTATTAACATTCTCTGAATGTGATGAAGGCTGCAGATGTTATATCAACAATTTCTTTTTAAACCTCCAAAATGGAGGGTTTTAGCACATCAAACAAGTTGAATTTATTGACAGACTTAGCCTTATTTCATTATTCATTGACTAATTAGGCTTCATTAATATTACATAACAATAAGCTAACAAATCATCTAGATATTTGAACTCTATCATACTTTCCTTTCATGCATTAATCATAAATGTTTGAAACCCAGTCTGTAGATAATATTCCCTCAGACTATAATCACAAGTAGATGCAGACATGCTGGAGAGAATACAGCCCAATCCATCCATCCATCCATGAATGCACCACTTGTTTGCTGCCTCCGCACACTCATAACTCTGTGCGATCGCTGCCTGTCACCCTATCGCTCCATCTCCCTCTCTCCCTGCACCTCTCTCGCAGACAAACTCTAATTGCCAGAGATAGTGATATCATGCCAGTGACAGCCCCTGTCCGAGGATAATTGTAACCGCAGCTCCCATTTCAAACTTCATTACATTTCAAAGCAACATTTGTCAATGACTCGGCCGGAGGGAGCACTCCAAAGAGCCTCTCAGCGAGACGAGAGAAAGGGCCGGCAGGAACAGAGGGAGGGAGAGGAAAAGAGAAACAGAGGACGACCTCCATATTTGGTTTGATTCCAAGTTGAGTGACTATCAGTCCCCCTCACTTCTTTTCCTTTTTCTCTAAAGATGGAGGGATAGAGAGTAAGAGATGAAGAATCACAATGTGTCACATCGCTGGGGTAATTTCATTAAGCCGCACTCTTCGGGGGTTTAATGTGGACCCTTTTGTACGGGCGTCCTAAGCTGTGTCTGACAGGATTAGGTCTCCATAATGACTCTTTAATTTGCAAACTAATTCAAGTCTGTAATTGGCCTTCTATTGAAACCACTGGAGCTCTAAATTCTAAAACTCGCTTTTTTATTATTATTGTTCAGCTGAATGTCACGCATGCCAGAGGGACGGCTGTGTGGAGCAAGGCTAGAGGAGAAAAGGGATAGGGGTATGGGCAATTTTAGATCATTTTAAGACTGTTAAAGCCCCTCCAAATCTAACCCAAGTCCCCTGAAATAATACAGTTTATATACAGAAAACCTGGAGGTAAATTAAATTCTTAAAGACCTTTTTCAAAATCCAGTTTATGTATTTTAAGCATTGATATCTCCTTTACTAACTAAGAGACAACACAATCTAACAGTCTTAGCAAGTAATAACTCCTTAAAGCAGAGTAATATGGATTATTAGGTAAAATGAAAACAATTGAAAATTAGTTGAGAAACAGGCTTTATGCAAGTTCATTTGGAAAAAGATGGACACCAGTATCAAGCCAATAAACAAAACCAATGGAGATAAAACACTACAAAAGAAGGAATTCCCATTATGAAAATGAATTTAATAACTAAACATTACATCTAAATAAGTGAAAAATATGAGCCACAACCTATGTTGATAAAGACACTGGAGACATTTAAAATTCTTCACTTTTGTTCCTACAATTCATCAACTTTTAGTGCTTTTTAAGACTCCATGGAGGAACATAGCCCATCATTTACAGTGAACAGAAACTTTCTCTTTAACTACCATTTTGAATAACATTTATACAGCAAAACACAAATGAAATTCTTCTAGATAAGAAAAAAAATCTCTTCACTGATGAATGACAGAAAACCCACATACCTGCTTGACCTATGTTTTGGGTTATTTTAAGTATTTTGTTGTTTTATTGTATTTTGCTTGGATGTGTTTTTTCTTTAATTAGTTTTGATGTTATTTGCTGGAACATCAATCTCCTATCCACAAAACAAATTTATCAACTAGAAGCAAAATATAAAACATTAAACCTGGGCTTTTAACAGAAATGCCATTAAGTTGCAGGGAAAAGGACACATAAAATTTAATTGGGAAAAAGTAGTTCTAATAAACATTTTAGGGATGCATTAAGTCCAGCAGTTAAAACTTGGTATCTGTTTATTTGTTTTAAAGGATCCCCATTGGTTGCTGCAAGAGTAACAACTACTCCTGGCGGATAGCATTGCAACAGAGTTAAACTACAACACAGTTTTGCTCAAACCAACCAGATTACCCCAACCTATCCAATATTCTATTAGGTCCTTCCTAACCTATATTCATGCAAGACAATATGACACTGACATGTACAAAAATTGATATACCTCACCACAACACATGATCAGTAAGAGCATGAGCTTATTCTCCAGAAAAACAAACTAACAAAACAAAACTCAACATATTACAGGACTGGTGTACTGATTCAACTGGCGACTGTGTAATCTTAAGACTTCAGATGCATTTGTCTTAAGTTAGCATGTCATTAAATACACATTTGATGAGGACACTTTGACCTTAAAATGAAATAAATAACAAAGAGACTCTCTGTTTTCAACAGCTGCTGTAATAACAACATTGAGAAATGCAGTCTGCTGAAAGGCAGAGGTGTTTTAACTGTAACACCAGAATGTGCCGACCCAGTGTGGAGGACAGTGTTGGTAAAATGGCCGGCATACTGTACTGATGCTTCATGCTCTGTCCGTTGGTCTCAGCCTAAGGTGATCAGAAATTTCTTGTAATATTTTATATACTAAAAATACTTTTTTTTTTTATGAAAACGTTTTTTTATTTTAATACATCCAACATTAATATGTTCATTTGTAAAGACTGAGTTGATGATAAAAATGGCTCATGAATGAGAAGTATTTTTTAATTGTGTTGAATGATTTAAAAAATATTGTCGAAATTTAGTCTATAAACAAATATTGCATTTGTTTTTATGAACTGCATAGCTAAATTTTTCATCCACCCATTATCTATACCACTTATCCCTTTTGGGCTTGTGGGGCTGGAGCCTATCCCAGCTGACAATGGGCGAGAGGCAGGATACACCCTGAATCAGTTGCCATCCAATTGCAGGGCCACATAGAGAGACAGTCAACCATTCACACTCACACACATACCTAAGGGCAATTTAGAGTCACCAATCAACCTAATGAGCATTTTTTTGGTCTGTGGGAGGAAGCTGGAGTGCCCGTAGAGAGCCCGTAGAGAGCCTGCAAACTCCACACAGAAAGACCCTGACTGACACGGAGGGGGACAGAAATAACAATAGAAAAAAAAAGAAAGGGCAGGAGAGGAGAGAGAAAAAAAAAGAGAAAGACAAGGAGAGGAAATGAGCACCTAGACACTTCTTAAGATCACCTCTGGAGCGATAAAATCAGGCTCATCAGGCTCACGCTCACATGCACACACAGAGTGTTTCTTCTTCTGAGGTTTGACATAAAATGACCCAGCGGTGCTTCAGCGTGGTACATTTAATCCCCAATCTCCTCTCCAGCCTGAGCACCCTCTTTGGTTTATGGTCACTGCTGCAGCCAGCTAAATGAAGAGCCGCCGGGGGAGACGAATTCCCCGTCTGTCGGCTAAATCAAGGGGAATGGAAAATTCTCCATAATGTCAAAGATTCACTGGTGTGGTCATATTTCTAAACGACACCAATCTCTCTGAATATACTCGTCGATCTGCCTCCATCTGCCCGTGTCCAAACTCCTCGCCCCTCCACAGGTTTCTCTGATCTTTTTAAATAAATGCTTCTTTTCTGTAATCACTCCTCTTCACACTCCACTTCTTCGACTGCCTATCCATCATCCATCCTTTTAAGGCTTAATTACCTGGTTTAGAGCCTTCGTCTACGGAGCCATTGTAGACTTGATTTTTGAACTCTGGTCTGTTGTCATTCATGTCGATGACGAAGATGTACAGGTCGATGGGGTTCTCCACTTGGTTTCCATTCATGTCAACGGCATGGGCTCGCAACTGGGAAGACAGGAAAACAAAAGATGGTAAGATTCATAGGAAGCGGAAAGTAAAAAACAAACTTGAATAAATAGCGGGAGATTGCTTGTGTTGATTTTATTGGGGTTACATTTAAAAGTTACATTGGTAAACACTGCAAGACAAAAAAAGAGTGGCAATTCTTAAGGAATTCATGTGAGCAGGAGGATTTGTGTGTGTGGACCTCTTAACCCCAATAAAACGATGTTCATGAGGACTCACTCTGTTTTTATCAGCTTCTTAACAATGACATTTAGAAAAGCCATCAACTCTAAGTCACCAGTGGACACAGTAAGTAATTAAAATGTTACACCTTCTAATCACAGAAGAACAATGCTGTAAAAATGATGTGCATATGATTCTGATGGAATGTGTTTTATCAATCGGTTATCAGTCTGAGCTGATCTAATGTTTTAATTGATTACTGATGGATATTTTATTAGTTCTAACCTCTTAGTTGAATCCCTCCACATCAGGAAATTAAACACTCTTGTGTGCCTCAACAGTCCATCAGTTACACTCATTGTGCAGAGTCAAATATATTTACAGCTACATCCAGAGCTTAGGTAAAAGAGAGGATGACTTCAAGGTTAAACAGTGAGTTTACCTCAGGTTGTACTTTTTTGTTCATCACAGCGGTGACAGATAGCCAAGGTGTATGGTCTGTGCAGTCAAGCTACACGGAAGGACATTCGAGGAACCGGTCAATCCTCAAAATGAAACACCCTCTCTTCTCAGTTATTACCTCTGCCAAAGTGGTCAGGATTTTGTCAGCATTTGTTTGTATGTTTGTTAGCAAAACAACTCAAAAGTTCTCAAAAGGTTTAGAATACATTTTCAGGGAATGATGGTCGTGGCACAAGGAAAAAGTGATTTGATTTTGTTGGTGATCCAAATATGGGCGTAGAGCGAGGGCTAGTTAACATTGTGAGATAATGTGCTTTCTACATTTTTGCTGCATCTTTGCACGTTTCGACGAAATTTTCAGGGAATGTTGGTCATAACTCAAGATAGAAGTAAGAAGATTTTGGTGGTGATCCAAATATGGATGTGAATCCATGATTTTTTTTAAGAATCTGTTAACATTGTAAGATTGCACAGTTTTTAACATTGTTTCATATACCTCAGTAAGTTTTCAGTGAATTTTGAAGGCATTTTCAGGGTTCAAGGAAGTTATGATCACACTTTGGTGGTGATCCTAATATGGATGTGGAACAAGGACTTTTTTAAAGGATTTGTTAATATTACATGATCGGTCAGTTCATACATTTTTGCCAATAACTAAAAGTTCTCCAACATATTTTGATACATTTTTAGGGAATGTTGGCCATGGCACAAGGAAGAAGTCATCAGATTTTGGTGGTGATCTTAATCTGGATGAGGATCCAGGAATTTTAAAAAGATTAGTTAACACTGCAAGATAGGGCAGTTTTCCAAATGTTCGGTAATAATGTGGCTAAGAATGTCAGAAATGCCTTATTTTTTTTAATTTTTATTTTGCTCTCTGGCCAGTTCTAGCTCAAAGGGGGTAGTAAAATAATTAATTTTTGTTTCTTGAAGGCCCGGTAACAAAGGATGCACTGCCTGGTATCGGTCCACAGCCTGGTGTTGTGAACCATGTCAACATTCCTAGATGCACTGAGTTGCTGCTATAGGATTTGCTGATTAGATGTTAGTGTTAACAAGTATAAAACAGGTGTATCAAATGAAGTGGCTTGTGAGTGTATCTGTTTTCTCCAAACTGCAGATTCCAATGACATGTAATTACTTGCGGTAAAAATAAGTCCTGTTTTTCAATATCACTGCAATAGATGCCTTCGTCCGCTCCACTTCTTTATGCCTTGTTCAGGAGCAGACAACAGGAAGAGAGAAAAAACATAAATATAACAACAAAAAGCCTGGAAGCAGGTTTATTTTTTACCCTTCAAGGTAAACACTTCCTCAGAGCCTGTAAAGAAAAAGAAACTCTGCACAGTCATTTTGAATTTAGCATTCATCCCTGCTTATGAAAACACGAGTCTGATAAAATCTGCATTACTGAATAACAAAGTGTAAAAGTTTCCAGAAGTTTCCCTTAAACTTAAACCTCCGTATTACATAAGGTCAGGAGTGGAATAAAGGACATTTTTCTTGCAGTGTAACTGTCTTTGCAATCTTGTACTTTCTCTACACTTCTTATCTCTTTTTACTTTTAGTCCCTAGAAGTTTTATCTCGAAGAAAAAAAAAAGCAAAACAAAAACATCGCTTTTTATTGGAAGTTGGCTTGGTTGTAAAAGGCGAGGTGTCTTTTTCAGGATCACCACGTTGGATCCCAGGCCAACATCCTGTCTGCTTTTGTTTGAAAGTGAGTCCTGGAAATCTCTCCCCACTTTCCTCCGACTACACAAACACTGTCAGCCCATCTCAGATTCAACTCAGCCGCTCTCGGATCAATGGAATCAGCAGCAAGGATTTCTAACAAAGTTTGGACACGCTGTAAAATGAGTCCTGACTGCCTTCTCTCTTATGAAGACAGCTGAGGGGAAAAAAAGGAGAAAATAACTGAATTATCAGGGAAATGTCGGGCCTATATAAGCTCTTGTGGTCTGTTTTTTTCCCTCCATACCTGAAGGTCAAACTATCCAATTGAAATGGCATTTCGAAATGTACTCCTGGCATCACTCTAAAGCTGTTTTGATTCAGCTTCACCCTTCCTGGGAATGTTTATATCCCTGAACATGACTTATTCAGAGATATTCCTGTCAGTGAGAAGCACCAAAGATGTGTAGTTTATATCATACAAAGAAAAAAAAACAGAATCCTGATGCTATCTACAGGCTGCTTATTACAACGCATGCAGGTAAATATTTATTCCTGTAAAATGTCAGCAATCAATTTCAGGAAAAGATCCAGGCATCTAGACTTTTTTGATCCCCTGGATATTCATCTGAAGAGAGGCTTAAGGAAGAATGACTGAGAGTGTCAACCAGCTGATCATTTTCAACTCTTGACTGATTTTTAAAACCTGGGAGACCACAGGTATTAAAACACTTGTGCCAATTTTCAAGATATAAGTCTCCAAATGCGTAAACAAGATAATTCAGCCATACGGCATGACCACACACCTGACGTTTGTATCCACGACTTCACAGTGAAGATTACAGAAATGAGATCCCTGAGGCTAAAACATGATTTTAGAGGAAAAACAAACATGGAGGGGTGTTAAAAGTGAGGCCACACAAACAGCATTTACTGTTGGACCACATTTGATCAAAGAAAATTACATTTCTTAGTTAGTTAGTTTGTTGTTAGTTTGCGAACGGTATCTCAACAATATATGAGCTGATTTTGATGAAATTTTCAGGGAGTTTTGGCCATGGCACAAAGAGGAAGTGATCACATGTTAGCAAAGATGCAAACCCAGATCCAGGATTTTTCAAAGGATTTGTTAATATGCAACATTAGCCAGTTTATTTAATCATGAGTGACATGTCTTGCATTGGGTCGTGCCTCCCTGTTGGTGAGTGGGGCAAATTAGGCCCACATTCTTATTTAAACTGTCTGGTGTGGCCGGCTTTAATGGAAAATATAAATCCATATTATGGATGGACAGAAAGAGGATATTAAAAAGCGAAATACCAGCATGAGCTGGCAGAAAAGCTGTACACAGAAGAGTAATCGAAACGTTCCTCCATTACTGGATGGAAGAAAATGCAACCTGACCATTGCAGGAGAGGAAGATAGGTGAAATAGGCCCTGGACACATGCAGCTCATCTGAGGATGTGTAGTATATAACATACAGAGAATAGGCAGCAGACTCCATCTGCTTTTTCCTCCCAGAGCAAAGAAGATACTCCCTGCTGCCCAACCCCCCTCTATACTCGCCTGATTCCACTGTACACCTCCTTCAAAGAGTTATTCCTTTGGGGTCTCCCAGAGGTCAGTTTGACTTTTCTTTTCCATCTGCATTGTCTGATCCATCCTGCACCAAATGAATTATAGAAATAAAAAAAACACAACCTTTGTGCTAACTAGCCACTTTGTTTTAGCACCAACTCTGCACGACACATACTGTATACCTGCTCTGCCTTTTATAACTTTACATGCTATTACCCTAATGTTGTTTGTTTGCTTGCTGTTTCTTAGAATGGGCTAAATTAGGTGAAGCAAATGGCCTGTCTGCATAGCATACAAAAGGGATGTAGAGTAAGTCCACACCCTGTTTGTAATTTCAAAGGTAGGTAAATAATAATTCAATCTAAATAAATTTGCAGGAAAAATGCAGACATCTGGATTTATTTGAGTTTAGTTGATCTACAAGAAAGCTTTCCAAAAATGGCTGAATTGGAAAAATATAATCACACAAGGATGCAGGATGAAAAACTATAGCATGAGCCAACTCGTTTTACATTATGTGAGAAGAAACGAGGGAACATTCCTGATGGATGGATGGGAGGAAATGCAACCTGGCCACTGCAGGAGCACAAGAGCAAGATAAGTGAAACAGCCTCAGGGCTCGTTGCAGCAGGAAATAGAATAAGCAGCATTCTCCACTGGCTTCTTCCCCCCTCAGAGAGGTGAAGATGCTCCCTGCTGCTGCCCATCCGCTCCTCTCCTCCCCACTTCTCTCTCCGCTTGCCCGCCTCCACTCTGCACCTCCTCCAAAATTGTACCTCGGGGTTCTCCCAGAGGTTAATTTGACTTTACTTTTCCCTCTGCATTGTCTGATCCGTCCTGCACCCAATATCCGAGCCGCTGCCATCACGTATCGCATCTCTGGTTTGCTCGAACAGGCAAGGAGCCAGGCCCTTATCTCCACCCACATTCGTCCCTCCATCCCTTAAGTACCCACACCCAAATTCAATAATGGCAAGAGTCAGGAGATTAGCGCCATGTTTAAAGAAGGCATAATGTAGTTCTGGGTCCACATTAAAGTTATTATCTTGAAAGGCAGGAGGGGAAAACAAACCGTACCAAGCAGCATTTGATACTTGGCAAAGAAGCTTTGTCCTGATAGAGAAGGAACAGTTTTGTTTCACTTCTCTTTGTGGCCTTGAAATTTGTGGATTCCCCACAAGTTTTTATAAACTTCTCATTTCTTACTCGAACTTAGCGTATCATCTCATAGTCAAAAACAAAAAAGCTTTGAAGGCAGCAAGGGAGGCAAGTGCAACATCTGTGATACTGTATTCTCATAATAATGCATGAAAGGATTCATTTGCAGTAAGTATCTTATAGTCGTAGGCTGAAAGAGGAAGGTTCAGTTATTTAAGTTTGCATTGCACATACTTTCTGTTATTTTTTCTTTGTTTATGTAAAGCATTCTGTACTACATCATATGTTACATGAAAAGTGATTTATTGATTAACATGTGATAGGGCAGTTTGACACATTTTCGCTAATCCTGGCCACTGGCAAGCCGAATGATTCAGGAATTTTTTCTAAAGGATTTATTTCAGGATTGGCTAAAACTTGGCTAAAAATGTCTTTCTGAGCACTTGTGGTTATCTTTGATGTGTCATACTCTACAGTTCTACTGTTAGGGAAGTAAGAACAAGACTTTTTTCCCCATCAAAGCATCTCTGAGTAATAAGATAATACTAGCATATTCATTATATTTATCTTTAGTATTGCCTTTCCCACCAGCCATCATTTTAAGTTAAGAGTTTTAGGGCAGTCATATTCTTAAGGAGAGTGATATTATGGTAAAGTTATCACTAAAGTTTTTGTTAGGAATGGTAGAAGTCTGTTTGGTGCTGTAGTCTGTGTATACCACAAACACGACGAATGGTATGACAGCATTAATCCACTATTTGCTCCTTTTTGAGCTTTTTCCCTGCGATGGGGCTCTGAGGAAGAAGTGTAATTTGAGCTTGTTTCCTAATCGATTAGTGCATCAAATTGAAAAATAACTGTCATTCAAAAAATAATAAATTATCAGGGTTTAAAGAACATAGTTGGCAAGCGAGGCTGTCAGCTCCTCCGCAGGGAAAAGCAGAGGGATGTGTTTCTTGCCTGCCGAGGGAGCTTTCCATCACATAAATGAAGTCAATAGAGAGGCTAGCTGAATGGAAACAAATCAAATAAGGGCAAGGACACATATTTTGCTATTTGGAAAATTTTGATAGCAGTCTTCTCATATGGGTATAAGTGGATCATCTGATACAAAAGTTACTTGTGTTTTGTAATTTTTGGGCCCTTGTCATTCATGAGCTGTTAAAACTGACCTAAATTCTCTCCTAGTATGGAGTCCCTGCCCAGAACTTCCAAGGCCTCCCCCTCCCCATTTGAAAGCATCTTGTAATGTGGTTGGTTTTGAATTTCAGAGTTCCTTCTCTTGAAATGAAAAACTAGCAGACCATAACTTTCCTCAGGCTCTCCAACGAACACAAAGTGGGCAAAAGAAAGAGGAAAGAGTAAGATTAAAATTTCATGTGTTAGAACTTTCTAGGATTACGATGCTTGGTATGTAAACCAACTCATCTTAAAGGTTCTTATAAAGGATGTTTTTATCCTATCAGCTCGATTTAATTGCATTCCTGTTGCTCTTGTGAGAGGCCTTTAATTGAACTGCTACACCTCTTTTCAGCTGTTTACTCGTACATCTTTTCCTCGTCCCATCTGGTTTCCCTCGCACTTTGTATTCAGCACTAACTAACACTTTCCCCTCCACAACAAACATGGAGTTTAACTTGAACAGCCCTCTTAACAAATCACCTCATTGATTGGGTTTTTCTCCAGGGTATAAATCTGCTAGGCTCGCACTGAGAGTAGGGGGCCTGCCAGGGAAGGTAAGTCAGACTAGACTACAACATAAATACAAGGAAAGCGGCAGTTACAGAGACAGAAAAAAGCATACACACAAACTTAAAGTGATGTCAGTGCTGGAGTTCACTATATCAAAGCATTGGGGTGTCTATATTTTTTGCAGCAGAATAAATGGTACAAAAACCGACTTGGGAGCCAGATAAGTTAGCAAATCCTTTAACTGTACCTTGCCAGACGAAACAAACATTTTCATCTGTTACCAGCATGCACAGCTTAAGACTGACGAGATCTGGTGTTTTGGATTCAAGCCAGCACAGCATGGATTAACCACAGATGACCCTGTGTGATTCACCAGGCCTGAAGCACTTTTACCCGAGGTCAGCTGACTTTCTGAAGGACACATTGACAGAAATGAAAGGAGTAGTGTTACTTTCTGGGTTTTCGCTCTATTCCTGAGTATCATATAAAAGATTGATTCTATTCTTCTGCCTGTACATTTGATACAAAGCCAAAGGCGAAGAATGAGTAGTTCAGCTTTTCATAACACTTGGGAGCTGGCCTCTCTTTGAAATCATTTAAACAGCCTGAAAACATGCACCTTGAATTCAAGGTGAGCTGACAAGATTCTCAAGTACTGTCTGACAGAAATCTAAAACTTCTGACCCATCCAGGCAAACTGTTCCTCCCTCTTCAGATCTTTCTATAAAGTTAAGGTGACAGCTTGTGAAACTTTTAGGTGATTGTGTTTTTGAGGAAATTATTCATACCAAGTTTGGTAGTTACAGGAGAAGCTCATCAGCATGATCCCTTTAGAGTGAAGTACCTGGAGAGCAGGCATGGAAGCCGAGCTATACCAATATGCAGTTAAGGCTGTTTGCTCTGATTTATATTTTCATATTTAGAAAAACAAACAAACAAAACAAAAAAAAAAACAAAAAAAAAAAAACAGATGAGGTCTAACTTTGCCTTTGTGAATACTGGCATACATTCAGCCCACACTGTTTTTGAGCAGTTTTCCCAAAAATTTGACACATTGCACAAGTCAAACAACTCTGTCTGCTTAGTATTAAAGACACATTTTTGCGACTTCCCTTTATTTTATCTACTGAAACAGTGATCCCTATTCCACTCCCCTTCCTCCAGGTGGGGAGTGAGTTCTTGCCCCAAGTGAAGGAGTTCAAGAATCAGGGGGTCTTGTCCACAAGTGAGTGTAAAATGAACCAAGGGATGGATAAGCTGATTGGTACAGCATCTGCAGAGTTGTGCACTCTGTCGTGGCAAAGAAGGAGTTAAGCCAGAAGGCAAAGCTCTCTCCATCTTCATTCCAACCCTCACCTATGGTCATGAGCTCTAGCCAAAAGAATGAGATACAAGTGGTTGAAATGAGTTTCCTCAGGAGAGTGACTGGACTCAGCCTTAGAGATAGGATGAGAAGTTCATACATCCAGAGGACTCAAGAGTAGAGCCGCTGCTCCTTCACATTGAAAGGAGTCAGTTTTAGGATGCATTCATGTCGCCTTCCTGAGGACATTTTCCAGGCAAACACAACTTGGAGGGGACCTGAAGCAGACCCAGAACTCACTGGAAGGATCATATTTCCCATCTGGTAAAGGAACACCTTCTGGAGTTATACTTGGTGATGCTGCGTTTCTGCTCTTGGGGGTGTTTTCTGGGTTGAACTGATTTGGGCTTTGTTTTGTTCATCTAACTTGCAGCATGTTTCTGCTCTTGCATGTGTATTCCTCTTATTAAACTGCATGGAGCCGTTGACCGTTTGCCTTTGTTGGCAACCATAAATATGCCTATTTTTCTTAATGAAATATCACAGCTATATTAATCTAGAATTACTGGTAACAAGAAAGAACAGTTTGCATAAACTCTTAGCACAGGACCAAGATTGTTTTACTTATTTTATGACAGAGACCAATAAAATGATTTCTAAATTTCAAAATGTATGACATGACACAAATAAAATTGAATTAAACTATTTTAAGTTCTCACAGTGTCTGATTAGCTGAGGAATAAAAAATAGCTTAAAATAAGGTAAGTAATTTTTATATCAAGCTCGTATAATTTTCACAGAATTTGACAATGACTGAGATTCCAAAATGTTTGTATTTCCATTTTGTTTCTTAGATTTAAGAATTATCCATCTGTTTTAGTTTCACAAGTCTGGTGCTTTGTGTCTCGACTCCGCACCATTTTAGCCGCACAGGTAACATAGTGGATCAATTAAAACAAACAAACAAACAAAAAAAAAACTGTGCTCTCCCAATCCTCTTTTTCCTTAAAATGATCTGTTTCTGATCCGACCTCCAGCTCCTTATTTACTTTTTCAATCGTCCTCATGTTGTGATGCAGTGATGACAACTCCAGGTTTGCATATATGGCTACATTCCAGCCAGTTGCTTTTTAAAGGTGATCAAACTGACCAGCATTGTCTATGACTGTCATTCTGCACCTGATACTACCCATTTTAAAAGGACAAAATTATTATTTACAACAAAATAAGGGGATAATCAAAAAGCTTATTTATTCCATTTTCACAAGAACTATCTGTTTTTGAGAGTAGAACCCAGAATGTTCATTTATTCACTTCTGGCCTCTCATCCAGCTTTTCTTTCCCCAAACCATCCTCCTCTGTTGTCAGTGGGTCTTTTAGTTTTGTGCCACCATTACTGGCTCTGAATTATAAACGCCACAACAAAACAACATGACTACCTGAGAGCTGAATGATTAATTATCACATTCTTCAGTGTTAACATCACTTCAAACAGATTCTCCGGCGTTGCACCCCAACACGTACAGAACCAGAGTGAAAAGGTGCAAACTGGAAATTCTATCATTCATTCCTTTGATACGGTGTTACAAATTTAAAAGATCCTGGCAGGGAGGAATATCCAGAAACACTCAAACAGGGAACACGTAAAGGTCTTGAGAGGAAATACTTCTCCACTGAGCATGTAACTGATGTAACTTGAGAAGACAGTAGCATGTAACTGTATAATAAATTGTTGTGATGAGTTATATGTGATGAAAAAAGCAAACCAAACCTTGAGCACTTGCATATTATGATATTTATAAATAAAAAATATGCAAACTAGTTGTAAGGAATTTCCTCATAATGGAGTCTAAAAACCCACACAAAACCATCCAGCAAATTTTACTGAAACATAAAAAGGGAGAAAGAGAAGGTGGTCTTTATTATTTTATCCCACAATATTAGACACTGTCTAATATTGTGGGAACAATATTAGACAGGTTCATAATAAAAACTGGTTCATAATAAAAACTGCCTGTAATTGGCTAACAAATGTAGCATTGCAGTTAAGGTAATTCTGATGTAGGAAGACAAAGATGTGTAGTTGTTTGGATTTTTAACCACTAGGAGGCAGAAACATCTGGCTACAGACATTCTGCCTGACTTATTGATAATTTTTTTTAACTTAATTTTATTATTTTAGTTGTATTTATTGCCTTTTAATGTTTTCTTAACCTGTGTGGCTTTTAGTTTGCATTTTATGTATGTATGTATGGCTGCTCATTCATTGAATATTTTAAAAAGAGATTTGTAACCTGTATACGTTTTTTCAATTCAAAAATGTAAGAAAATAAAAATAATTTAAAAATCTCTGATAATCCTTTCTTTTAATTTCCAGTTTTCAATTAAATGGGTCATATCTTTCATTCCTACATAAAAATTGCATCTTTCATCAATTGTTAAACCCATGGTTTGCCAAATTAATTTAGCCCACAATGTCAAATCATGATCAGCAATGCAATGACATGTGTCACTGTCACACACGTCACTGTATTTCTTTCTGTTATCCAGGGGTGCCGCCAGAAATTTTGGGCCAAAGTAAAGATATCAGACTCAGCCCTAACCCAAACCAGCTCTGGGAAGTTTCTCAAACCAAGCATCTGTAAAACAAATTTAAAAAATGTAATGAAATATACTTTTAATGGACCATTTATAACTATTAAAGCCAAGATATCCTGCTTAAAAGAAGAAATTAACAGATGGAATTCGTGGAAGTGACCAACCATGGACTATACAACAATGTCTTGTCTTAGCAGATGTGTGTTCTTATGTCATTAAAAATTGTATTTAAATATAAAAAATAGAAAGATGAAAAAAAAAAAGAAGCTTCACCTAGTGGAAAAAAAATCATCAGATGAAATTTTAGAATAAAAGTGAATTAAACTATGTACTATTTAAACTTTCTGTCTTTAGAACCTTTTAGGCCTTAATTTTTTTCATTTATCATATAATCAGTCCTCATGAATCTCTGGTCATTTACTCTGCAAAAAATTCATACGTTTTGGAGATTAAACATTTGTCAGGCTGTATCATGTGCTTTCTTCTTCAGACCAGATTATTTTAACATTGTATTTAGTACAGTTTAGGCATAGGTCAAACTAATGTCCTCTAATAAATATATTTAAAAGGGATTTTTTATTATATGTATGTTATTTAATGGGACTTAACCAGTGCAAAATATGCATGCATATTACTTTTTGCAATTAAACATAGAAAACGCTCAGTATTTTTGGATGTGATGAAAATACATCTTTAAGGTACCATGGCAAAAAAGCCAATAACTTAATATGTAAATATAACTGAAAATTTTAGGGGCAATTTTCAGTCATGAGGCCTTAGAATTAGCATCCTCCTAACGTTTCAACCTTCTGTGGCCCCACTGCTGTAAACAATCATGTTTCACCTGTGGATACTGTGGTGCCCTGTCCATCAACATGATCATTTTTTTGTTCTGGTATAAGTTGTTTCCCATCAAAAACAAATTGAGAGAAGAATATGGGTGAACTTGTAATTTGAACTGATGTCATGTTTGTGAGTTTTGAATACAGGTAATACTGAGTCGGTGACGCTTCTTTGTCTGCTTGTTCTCATCGGCTTTTGTAGGGACTTCGAGGGAAACCGCCCAACCTGAAGCTGTGAATATCTAACATAGTTTACAATTTGAGGTCTAAGAGGTTACAACCAAGTTGGGAGTGGAACCTAAATGTATTGAAAACCCACACTTTAATATTATTGGACAGACTGTCAGAAGTGACAAGCCTGGAATTGAGTCTCAACCCCTCAAGTCCAGTCTTGTCACTAAGAGTGGAAAACTGGGTCAAAAATCTGGCACTGAATCCTCAAGTGTTTAGCCAGCATGAGAGAAACACACTCACATGGTAAGAGGAGCGATGTTCTCGATCCAGAGGTTTGGTGACAAACATCTTTCCAAGCACCGGGTCAATGTTGAACACCTCATTGGGTGGTTGATCTGCTCCAACCCCAGTGATGCTGTACCGGATTGAGATGTCCTGGTCCTGGTCTGAGCGAATCTGCATCAAAACAAAGAAAGAAGACCACTTGGTCATAAAGTGCAGATATAAAACATTCTTTCTCTGTACTCCTCGTCTTTTTCACCAGCCCCAACCTGCTTTTTTGGTTTGTTTATCATTCAAGAGCAGTTTGTGATGTACAGCCCTTCAGTCTAATAATTTTGTCCTAACGTAATGTAGGAAACGTGATACCGCATACAGAAGCAAACACACACAAAAACAGATAGATGTTTTCATGCCAAGCTTCCAATATTCAAGGATTTCATTAGTGCTACGACAGGGTGCGCCGTGCATTTTGCTGTACAGGATGGGATGCTTTCAAAAGAGAAAATTCAATTCAATATTTCAGTGAGCAGGAAATGAAATCAACAGATACTTACTGTTAAATATGAGAGTCAGGTAGTGATTTATTAAGATTTGCCTGGGCCAGGTTGGGACTACAAATGTGTTGTGAACAAAATTGACAATTAGAGGGGGAAGTAAAAATATGAGGTTGCTGTTGTTGTGTAATTAGGGAAGCCACAACAGGCACCACAACAATAAACACACTCTGAGGAGGCAGAAAATGAGTCTGAAGCAAATAACAGCCTCAAATTCAGGGGTGCATACAAGAAGAGAATTATTTAATAACTCTGGGAGATGGGGGGTATAATGTTCTTTAAGAAATAGGCCCCATATTTTGGTTCAGCTTTCCTCTCCAGATAGACAGCTAATAGGTGCATTAACTGCACTGCTGGGCCTGTGATTCAGGCTGAAGTGCTGTGTAATTGGGACTCATTTGGAGGAGCTTTTCAATTTAGTGCCCAAATAGAGTCCAAACCTCAGAGCATCCCATCCCCGTCCATTAGCTGCATGACAACCCGGGCACATCAGCCGGTGTATCAAAATGACTCAACCATGCTCTTAGTTCTGTACGCGGGAACATGCTGTGCTCAAAAACACAAACGCACAACGCAAAACAGGATTGGCCAAAACATTTTCAACTAATCAACAACCATTTCTCGGAAAGAGGAACGAGTGCACCAGATGAGTTATACTATCCAGTGCTGTCCTCATCTTTCAGAACTTGAGGAACCAATTTAGCCACACTCTTGACACACCAGGAATCCTGCCCTGCTAAGAAAATAGCTGGAGGGACTAACAAGGACACAGGATGGACACAGAGTATTAGACATGTGTCATCCTGACTCTTCCTGCAAGTGAAATGAAAACCTGTCGCTATTCCTGACAATGCCATTTTTGCTATTTCCCTCCTCTAACATCATCAGCATCCGCATTCATATACTTTTCATTGAGCAGGCTATTATACATGCTCATCATATTTGTGTATATATATTTACATATGGACATACTACTCATCATTTTGATCAATATATGTCCATAAATTGCAAATTTAAGTTATTAACCTTATTTAAGTTATATTTTGTAAGAAAAAGATCACAAGTAACTAAAGATGTTCAGCCAAGTTAAGAAAATGAATTAATTTATAACAATGTCTGAGTAACTGTATGTACATAGAGATATACTCTTCAAAAAGAGTTTGGACATTCTAACACAGCTAAACGTGTGAGTAGTGCCGAAATCTCCCGCCACTAAAGGCCCGTGTTCTGGTGCACAGATTAGCAGTTTTATTCGGTGTCAGCCCTGATAATGTTACAATGTTACGATGCCATTTAGTAAAAACTTTTGTCCAAAATGACGAACATCTGAGAGTAAGAACAACACAAGAAAGAATCTAGACTGCAAGTAACAACATTGGTAAGTGCAACAAACTGCTGTGTTGGACACAGGTGCTGCCATGTAGTGCTTGATGCAGTGCCTATTTATTTTTTAAACAAGCAATCAACAGAAAAACCTTGTCAAGTCACCTCAGTATCATCATCATCATCATCAAATTCTCATGTCATTAACATTGCCATATGAAGCATCAACATACTCAGAGCTAAGCTGTTCTTAAACCCTCTAACTCGTTTTACCAGAGAAGAGTCAGACTAAGTGCATATTTGTTCCCTTAACAGTCGAGTCTTCAACTTTCTCTTAAAAGTAGATAAGTACTCTGCAGATCGAATGGAGCTGGGTGATTAATTCCACCACTTGGGAACAACAGAGGAAAGAGTCAATGATGTTATGATTTTCAGCCTTGTTGCAATGGGAACACCAAGCGTCTTTCACTGGCAGAGTGTTTTCGTTAATAACTCAATACTTCCTCAATGTATTTACATGACATTTTCAGAAAATGTTGGTCAAGGCACAGGGAAGAATCTGAATCTGAATGTGAATCAAGGGATCTATTTAGAGGTTTGTCAACAGTGCAAGAAAGGGCAGTTTTCCCACATTTTTGTCAATAACTCTCGGCAATCTAGGAAATGTCTGGGTGGAGGTTTGTGCTCTCGGTGCACTTCTAGCTAGTATGCTAGAAGTTTTTTATCCCACCTTTATTAGGTACTATAATAAAGGTACAATTACCGTTATTTGTTTGACCGTGAGCGAGACAGATAAAATATTTCTCCACAGATTTAGATAAAATTTTCAGGGAATGCTGTTCATCGCACAAGCGAGACGTGATTAGATTTTGTCGGTGATCTGAAAAGAGATGGGGAGACAAGAAGTTTTAAAGGATATGTTAATGCTACAAGAGAGGTACACATTTCCACATTTTTCAATAACTCAGTGTGGAAAAGCCTTGGTGAAGGTTTGTGCTCTGGGAGAACATCTGGTTCTTATTTCAGCACATTGATGTATTGAGTATGATCCTTTTTGGCTCAGAATAAAAAAAACAGTTAAATAAAAAAACTGCAATATTCTAATGGTTTGATTTTGTCCCACCTCTATTATAGACACTAAAAAATAAGCTGTCACAGCACCCCTTTATTTCTGTTTGTGAGTTTGTGTGAGTGTTTTCTTTGGGGAATTGAGGGGGAGGAGAGCGTCAGAATGCTGTGCACGTCTCTCTCTGAATTGCTGCTGACAGCTATGATAATTAACGTGCTGCCGGCATCGACTGTTATTACTTCAAAGAAACTTGTCCCGTTAAACACCAACAAACTAACAAATAACTAGAGAGTAACTCAGCTGAACTCTCAATGTAGCACCATTACCCTTCCATACGACGAAGCAAAGAAGCATCAGCATGCAGACTTCATCTACCTCTCCTGTTGCATTAGAAAATACAAGCAATTATTACACATCCCACTGCCAAACTGTCTCTCTCGCTCATTGATCCCCCTCCGATTCTCCTCCCCACTCCTTGTCTCCCTTTTCCTCTGCCCTCCCTCCTCCTCTCCGGCTCCCTCCCTCTCATCTCCCATTCTCCCCATTTCCTTCTCTCATCTCTCCCTCCTCCCTTAACCACCATACTCTCTCATCTTTCTCGTTCTCTCTCTCTTTCTTCGCTTCAGGTCTCCACGGGGACAGAAGCCATGCATGAAAAATGAAATTACTTCAATCCGTTGGCCTTGGCAGTGGCGTATAAATCCTCACCAGTTAGGAAGTGATAGCTCTCCATAATACCATTTGGGTTTTCCCCGCCCCCCTGATTTCCCACCCGTTTCCAAGTCATTCCTGCTTGGGGGGGAATAGAGGCTCGGCTGCATGTTTCCAGAGTCATTCCAGCCAATTAGCTCTCCCTCCCACAATGTTCACGTACAGTCTTTTTAAAACTATTGAGGGAGGATGCCAGGATCTGTATCCTCATTTGTTCCTTCTATAAATATTTGCGTAGGGCTGTGTGCACACTTATTTAATCAAAATATGCACAACTGCACTTTGTCTGGCTTCTGGTTGTTTGCAAATGTAAAAATGCATATGTACATACTGTTGTTCAATCTTTAATTAGATGGCACCAATTCACTGTTATCTTAAAACAGGTTACATAAAGTGCAGGTCTAGACTGGACTGTTTGTTACGTATATCACTGAAGGCCTAGCATGATACACTATGAGCACAGCATTGCGCAATGCTGAGCAAAGTTACTGTAGCCCATTTCTGAAGATGTTTTCTTAGGGGTATTTCGTTTTTATTGGATTGTACAGTAGTTAGAGTTGGGAGACTGGGAAAGTGAGCTTGGGGAATGATATAAAAAAAGAGTCACAGGTGGATTTGAACATAGGCTACCAGCTTCAAAAAGCCTTTGTGACATGCAGGCTTAATCACAAGACCATGAAAAACTCCATAACAGATGGAAACCTCAAGCAGAACCACAATTACTTTAACCAGCCATCTGCCAAATTGGGATCCATAAGGAGAAAGAAGAGTAATAAACAAGCAGAGCAACAACAATAAAGAAAAAAAAAACATTTATGGATGCTCTGGACATAAATGTAATATTTTGTTATCATTTATATGGCCTAAAATACCTGTAATTCAGGCAACAATGTAATACAAGCAATGTAGTATTAACCATATCTGGTAATCAACTGATCAGGCATGTAGAAACATCAGTAACAATAGTGCTGATAAACTGGTTAATTTTTACACTGGTCTTTGAAGCTGCTGAAGTTTATCAGTTTTGAATCACTGTGATAGCTATTTCTGAATCAACAAAAGCTACTAATGAAAGGATAAGTGTTAAGTGAGAAGACCCCTATTATCAATTATGCCCGAATGCAAAACTGATGAGTTACAGAGACTGCCACGTGGCCCTAGTTGCCAGAGCATTTCCACCGTTAGGGTCTGCAAGATCCATGTTAACACTAATGCTACCCACACTACCACAAGGACCCTCAGACCCCCAACTCAAGTAGACCGATGGACAGCACAAGCTGTTACATCACTGGGGTTATCAAGTGGAGATCTGCCATCTTAAGGCTGAGTTATAGTTCTACATCAGAGCAACCCAGTGACTCATGCTCTAGGTCCATGTAGTGCTAAACCAACGAGAGAACGCTTATTTGTTTACTCTATTTGATTGAACGACAACAGACGACAATAACTTGGCATTTAATTGCCAATATATCAAAAGTGTATCTCCTCATAGAAGTCTTATTAAATAACCAAACAAATGCAAAATGTCATGTGCCTCAACTAATAGAGCAATAAAGGTATATTTTTTTCCTCAAATATCATCCCCCTTCTACTTTTTTGCAGTTATTGCATTGATGTCAACTGCTGCTCATTATTTTTTAGCTTTTTACTTCAACATTATGCATTTTGTTTCTGTCGACATGTGCACAAAGAAGTGGTGAATGGGCGGGGTAAATTTGATGCTAAAGTACAAACCAGACTTTAGGTGTTTGGCCAAGCTAGTTGCAGAGGTTAGACAGTGAACTCCAACGTTCCAGAGTCACTCTCCTCTATGCAAACTCTCACAGCCCAATACAAGTTTCTAGTTTTATCTTACCTCCCCTAACACATAACAAACACAGTCCTAGCAACATTTCTACCATCAAGAGATCAGGGCTCCATATGCACAGGTTCCAGGTAGTGACAACACTGAGACTACTAAAACTACCTTATGGTCTCAAATTGCCTTCACAAGCAGAATACCTATTTCTGGTACCTAACATGACACATTAAAAGAAACTGCAAGGATAAGAAGAGTTTGTTTTGCATTCTGGCAAACTGTATCTTGGCCCCAATGTGGCATTTTACTGCCAAATCTAAATGTACTGTCTACTTTTAAGTGCTAAGTCTGACATCTCCTACACTCTTTTGCAGACTCCGTCCAGTACGCCCAGCTTTTTAAGTAATGAGACTGCGGACCTTGTTAATGAACCCTTTATATCCCTCTTCTAGTGGACAAACCCTAACTCCCCATCCTGTCTGTTCAGCGTCTGTCCCTAACTCTGTAAATCTAAGTTTTTCACAATCGCACACCTCCTCAAGCCTTCCCATAATCTTGATATCATGATAGTAGGTGCAAGATTTATGTTAATTGTTGCATCAGTCAAGAGCATGCCAAAAAAACATGATCATGCATTTAGGGCTCCAATCATGCAAGTAAATAAAACAAATAAAACAGAAGGTCATAGGGTTTCAAACCTTTCACCCAAAATTAATTACAACCCAGGAAACAAGTTGTTTTGTCCAGTGCTGTGTGTCATAGTGAACAACAACTAAGGCAGCATCTGGGGTATTTCACGACCTCCTGACACATAGTCTACTGTGTTTGATTTGCTTCCTAACATTAGCTGATATCAGCACAGAACACTCTGCATGCTCAGCAGTCACAAATGTAAACAAATCTTTATTTGCTAAAAAACCCACATCTGCAGTCGGATCACCACCAAAATCAAATTTCTTTTTCCTTGTGTGATTAAAATTTCACCCAAATGTGGAAACAATTTCTGTGTTATCTGGCTCACATACAGAGGGGCAAACTGACAGCAAAGATATAACCTCCTTGGCAAATGTAATGAAAGTGAAAATAATGTGCTAACATGAGTTTCACACCACTACAGATTTTGTAGAATATGTTTTTTTTTCCAGTCATCAACTGGTTCATTTGCTTGTATAATGAAATCATTATCAGTGCATGGTTTGGTAGGTAGGCCAGGTAGGTCAACTCATTGCTGAGAACATTAAGAGACCTTAGGACAAGAGTGTTGTAACTTTTTCCACTGAGGGTCATGTGCAAAAAAATACGGGTGGCCAAGAAACTTTGATTTACCTGCTTTTAGTGTGTTGAAGTAAAGTAGAGGTGCTCTTGGAGCACAAACCTCTGCAAAGGCATTTATGACACTATTGGCGGAGTTACTATTGAATATGTGGAAAACGGCCCGACCTTGCAATGTTGACAGATCCCCTAAAAAATTTCTGGATCCACATTCAGATCACCACTAAATTAAAATCACTTCTCCCTTGTGCCATGATCAACATTTCCTGAAAATGTCATCAAAATTCATTGACAACTTATTGAGTTATTAGTAAAAAAAAAATGTGGAAAACTGTCCTATCTCGCACTGTTAACAAATTCTTAAAAAAATCTTGGACCCCCTTTCACCACCCCCGCCAGTTCACCACCAAAATCTGATCACCGTTTTCTTTTGCCATGACTAGTATGCCCTGAAAACTTCATCTAAATCTGTTGAAAACTTATAGAGTTATCTTGCTCACAGACAGACGCCAGCAAAAACATACCCATCTTGGCCAAGGTTAGAAAGTGCAGCACAGTTAAAACACAGGTTTCTTTTCATTCCCCCCCCAAGTGTCAATAATCCCTGCTTCTTCTCTCTCCAACTTCAGGTACCCAAGTGTTGTCTGTCATGTCTTTTGGTAAAGCCATGTCGTGATTTCAAGGCTCTGTCATTGCCTAATCTGACACAGTGACCATTGTGACTGACAAAAAGAATCATGTTGTCTGACCTTGGCATCTATCCGCATCCATCTTTTATCGCAGAACACTGTGACAGGCAGCATGTCTTTTCAAAGTGAGCATCTCTCAGTCAGTCTGCCATTTTAGCCTCAGAAATGGGGGAAATGTGTTTCGAAAAAGCACAGCATGCAGAGATTCTACTGAATTAATAAGTGCTTTTAATTTTCTCAAATGAAATGGGAAAAATGCTCCTCTATTCTTGCTTCACTCTTAGAATCTTACACCTCACACATAAAACATATCTGCTAGGTAATAAGTAACAAAGGAATTCATTTTCAAGAGCTCTGATGACGTTGGCAGTTTTTCAGTTGTTCCTCTCCTGGTATCATTTTCGTTATTTTCCCTTTTAATACCCTGTGTGTGTCTGTGTGTGTGTCTACAGGAGAAATAGAGTGGATGAGGAGTGCTCATCTAACACAGATTGATCATGGGATCCAGAGAAAGAGAGAGAGAGAGAGAGGGGAAGAGACTCATGACTGTATCATCCGGCATCAGAAAGCAGACACTGTCTAAATGACCTATTTGTCGATGGATCAAAGCAATTCCCTTCATTACTGACAACTTGTCTGCTTCTTAAGAAGATCTTATCAGTGAGCTTAGCTTCCTTCTGCCAGGCAAAACTGAATCAAATGAGAAATTATCATGCTACCGAGTCTTTGGGGAAAACAGAGAAAAGGAGATGAAGAGAGGGGAATGAGTAACACCCAGGAGCCGGGGTGCAGAGGAATTAATTCACATTTAAAAATTCATGTTAGCTGGAACCTTAGTTAAAAGTGCCCAATAACTGCTACTTAGATGAGGCATTGTGCTGCATATTTAGATCCCCCCCCCCCTTTGGTTAGGGCTTATTGTAATGGAGGGAAACACGTTGGCTTAAGGCCTGTGGCACACAGCAGCTTGAATCATTTGGGGCACAGATGCCCTAAGACGATGGATTAAGGGTACCATGACTATACAAAGATGTATTTTGGGTGTAAAATGATCTAAACCAATCAAAATTTCAGTTCTATATCCCTTTTAAAATCTTCTTTCACACTCGTTTTCATCATGTTTGCACTGGCCCCAAATGTCTTGCCAAACATTTCAATCAGATGTTGGATTTTGGCATGTCTGTAAACCCCTCTGCTTTAGCCTAACTTGAAACAGGCTGTTTGGTGTCTGCTGCTTCAAATCATCATGAGCTGTCTGACCTGACCTGCCCCTCTTAAGAAGTGGATGTGGCTTTGGCTGCGCATCACTATTTACTGTGGCCAGGCAACTGGTCTCCCATCTGCATGTGGTGGATGGCACACCCCAAAATGACATCACAAAGGTAGAATTACTAAATGGACTGTTTGAGAACACATATTCTGAGAGGTTGCGCAAATAACAGGGAGAAAGAAATATTTCTCATGTTGGGGGTTTGTAGACATTTCATGGGCACGTTTTGTATCAAAAAACTTAAAAATGTACTTTTAATAATGCTTGACATCTAAATCAGTGTGAATGACTGATTTCACAGTTTGGACTAAACTTCGGCTGGCTCATTAAATTCCCCTCCTTTATTGTACTACCAAACTCACAAAACACAAATAGAGTTGTTCCACTATGTGGAATTGGCTTGACTCGGCTCAACTTTACTCAGTTGATTTGTATTCTGTTAGGGATATACCTGGCAAAGATTTTAGTACCAGTCGTGGCAGAGCTCCAAGCAAACTGAGCCAAGACTGAACATGATGTGGAGATACTGCTGACAGCTGAATGGTCTGAGTATCGCTGTAATTCGGGAGCATATATATGTGGAAATGAAACACCTCCTGTATGGATGCCGTAAGACTTGCCAAACTCCTCTCTGATTAAATATCACGTTGCTGTGCAGCTTGCAACCATCAGAATCAATCTCCTGTTGCAAAAAATGGGGCCGGCAGCTCGATCACCTTTTCCCCCCCTTGTTTTTATGAGGATGCCACAGTAGTTTTGGTGCAGCCACACCATGACGGTTTTGCAACTCAAAGACATACAGATGCAGTCTATACTATAATGGAAAAGGGTGCAGGTAGTATCCAAACAGTGCAGAATTAAGCTGAGTTGAGCAGATACTACAAATTGAAAAGCTCCAAAATGGTGTTATTAGATGTTAACTTGTATGGGCAGAAGTATGAAGAAAGTGGCTGTTGCTACATACCTCAACAGGCTTAGCCTAAGCTATATGCCAGCCTAAGATGCTTAGATTGAAGTTAAATTCCCCTGAAGTATTCCCACAAGACTGGACTTTAGACAGGATTAGTTTGATTAATTTTCTTTGGGTTTAGCATCACATAGTGGTATGCTGGAATCACTGACTGAATCCACTATGAAGAGTTATGACTAATGGTATCAACATTTGATAATACAAGTTATGATGCCAATCATAATTAGGTATAGACATGAGAGTATTTGAAAGCCTGTGCTTCTGCATGTTTCTAAGTATAGAGATGCATGATGGTGGAGTGCACTGACAGGAGAGCACATGCTGGAAAAAAAACGAGCAGCCATCTTCATCCTCTGTTACCTTGCAAACTTAACTAACTTTAATCAGTGATATAATTAATCAACTAATATTGAACATTGTTTGTATGAAGAGCATGCACTTTGAATAGGGAACATGCTCGTCGAAGTGTGTTTTATCTTGTAAATGTTTTCTACCTTTTCAGTGCGTCCTTTAGATAGTAGAAATACTCTGCACTAAAGACTTTAGACTTAATACCAGATTTTAGGTGGTCTGACACAGTTTTTTCTGTCTCCAACACATTAACATTTGTTTTTTGGAAAGGTGGTTTATTTGACTGAAAGCTAGCTATTATCAACTGATATTATCAAAAATACATGAGCAGCTAATTGAAACTAATGGCTGTAGCCCCCAAAACAATCACCATGCTCCCCTTTAGGATGTCAACAAATCACCTGCCCACTCATCCACTTGTTTGCTGCTCCTGCTCGGACATTGAGCATTGCAGAAACTGGCAGAATCCCATAAACTTTGTAAATATTCATCCAGCGTTATAGTCAGCGCTGATATTTGCGCTGAAACCAACAGGATAAACACTAATCAGCTAAGTTTAAAGAGTTACCTATTGCAGCACAACATTTGCAATTTGTGCTTTGTGATTTGTTTGAAGTCCAGTTGGTGACATTATGATGCGTTTAAGTTGGCTCAGTAAAACATGTAATTGATGGTCAGTACATGGTGTGTTCAAATAAAATCTAAAGAGATGAAAATTTAGATTTTGGCTGAACCTTAAATAAATCTTACTGAGTGTGGGTGAAATTTATTTGTTTTCTTAACAATATAACATAATTACATCAGTTACATAATGTAACTGAATTGATTATCTGAAATGTATTGCCTTTTTTTTTTTAAAGATTTTTTAGTCTGTCAACAATTTTGTTAATTTACATGAACAAAAACATGTAATAAATGAATCATTACATTGTGTTATACGTCATCCTTACTTTAGGTTACTTGCTCAAGACAGGAACACACTAGCACTTGACTCCTAATTTTTAAACAAAACCCCTTTGACAGGGATGCACTTTTGTTTGCTAAACAGCATGGATGTTTGACATAAAGCCAACAACTCCAGGTGGAAAAAAAAATAAAAATGCCTGTGCTACATGCCAAAGTGCATTGCATTGAACTTACAATAGGGCCTAGAATATATCTCAATTTCAAGTATTAAAAAGCTACTATATAGAGTGGCATTAACAGGAGATATTAACCGAAACAGTTTCAGCTTTATAAAGGTTACAAAACAAGTGATAATGTTTAAACTGAGTTAGAAAACAAACAAAAAAAACAAGAAAGTAATGTAATTCTAGGAAAGTAGATGCTTATAATATCAACTCCACAGCAATAAGATGGGGTTAGAGAAACTACTGAAAACCTCTAAATAAAAGGCACCATCTCATGAAATGCCCCTTTAACACCAGCCTTAAAAAAAATCATTAGAAACATCCTAAGAGAGACAGAAAAATTTAAGGCAATAATAACACAATCAATAATTTTATATTAAACAAGAATCCCATGGCTATTTGGATGTGAAAGGTATTGGTTATAGCCATAAAACAGAGAGATATTACTGCCTCTACTCTCAGGGTCCACAGAGCTTTACGGCAGTTTTTAGCCCATCGTTATTGTTAAGTCTTATTACTCCACTAATGCTGTTCAGACCACATGCAGTAAAGCTGTATCAATCAAAATGTTCAGTAATATTCCTGCACATGGCTGGAAAAACACAGGGAAGAACAGTAAGAGACGGGGCGGCAGCGATAGCAATAATTTTGAGGTTGATTGAAAGGTAAATATTGCTGTAATGGGAGTTTATATAATAGTCGAGATGAAAAAATTCAGAAACAATTTAGGCATAACATTTATAGTGTCCTGTAATATGAAATTTTATGTATTGCAAAATGTAAAATCCAGTAATGTAATAATCTTCTTTCAAAGTCAGTGATTTTTACATTGTGTGCTTTGGTTCAACTTTTATGAGCAATGTTTGACAGATGTAACTTTTTTTACTAAAGAGTTTAGCTTTGAGAAAAGTTTGGTTCAAGTTTTAGACATACAGTTTCAACCTAGGAGGATAACAATAAGTGGAAGATGGTGGCTGAAAAGGTTGAAAGAACTTGTGATGTGAGTGGCTTAGTCTGGTATTTTGCTCGATATCAACATCATTAACCAATGGGAATGGTATGAAAGGCCATGGATATTTTAGCTAAAACTGACAGACAACTCATGTAGAAACTCAGCACCACCAGTGAGTGAATGTGAGAGAGAGCAGGTAGATATGATCTGTGGTGTTAAAGCACTTGTTGGTTTGCAGTGTGAGTTGCCAGAAAGCTTCAGTCCATTTACCACTTACTTATGACAAAGCGACGAGTATACAAGACTTGTCTCTAGAAGTACAACATGCAAATTCTAAACATGAATGTAGCAGATAAAGAATGGTTGCATTTTAAAGTTTGTAAAAGGTAAAGTTCAAAATGCTTTGGGTTAGTTGTTCTCAGCTTGTTGTTCACACGGACTGCCATAGCTTCTTTTAGATATTTTTCTTTCACTCATTCTCCAACTGTAAGTCCACAAATGCCAACACCTGGCATCAAAATAGAAGTTTATTTATTGCAAAATGCTGTCCATCTTTGAAAATTTCATTTGCAAGTCAATAGTTCACAGTACATGTCATTATTTCACATTTGTGAGTAGTGGTGGTTATTTTATCCCAGAATTTTTTTTAAAGGGGAGGTTTTTTGATTACTTTCACAGTACTATATTACAACAAACACAGCACACACATTTAGGATGTGTGATTTTCAAATCCTTTTTGATCTTTATTCAAGTAAATACACTATAAAGACAATATATGCAATGTTCAAAATGATGAATGTTTTTTTTTTTTTTTTTTTTCAAATATTCACTCATTGAATTTCACGCCTGCGACATGTCCCTGGACACCAACCTCACCCAGCACCCCTCCCTCTCTCCTTGCCTCACACTCACGTCCAGCCAGGTACAGAAGGAGCTCTCCAAACTCCGCACCAACAAAGCCAGTGGGCCAGACAACATCAGCCCCAGGGTCCTCAGGGTGTGTGCCGGGCAGCTCGCTGGAGTCTTTCAGCACCTCTTTAACCTCTCCCTGAGGTTGATGAAGGTGCCCGAACTGTGGAAGACCTCCTGCATCGTCCCGGTATCAAAAAAAGGACGTCCCAGCGCTCTCAATGATTACAGACCTGTGGCACTGACGTCACATGTCATGAAGACCTTTGAGAGGCTGGTTCTACAGCACCTGAGGACTCTGCTCTCTGCTTTCCAGGATCCCCTGCAGTTTGCATACCAGCAGCACATTGGCGTGGAGGACGCCATCATCTTCCTCACCCACAGGGCCCTGTCACACCTGGGGAGACCAGGGGGCACTGTGAGAGTCATGTTCTTTGACTTCTCTAGTGCCTTCAACACCATCAGGCCCTGCCTCCTGGGGGAAAAGCTGCTGGACATGCAACTGCACCCTGACACCACAGCCTGGATACTGGATTACCTCACAGGCCGGCTGCAGTATGTCAGGGTGAATGGCTGTGCCTCTGAGGTGGTCACAAGCAACACTGGAGTACCCCAAGGAACTGTTCTGGTGCCCTTCCTCTTCACCCTCTTCACTTCAGACTTCCGGTTCAACTCTGGCTCCTGTCACCTCCAGAAGTTTTCCGATGACTCCTCCATTGTTGGATGTATCACCGACGATGACGAGGGGGAGTACAGAGGACTGATCGAGAGCTTCGTCACATGGTGTGACAGCAACAACCTGAAGCTCAACATCAGCAAGACCAAGGAGGTGGTGGTGGACTACCGGAGGAACAGGAGGTCCCCTGCCCCCATCATCATCCAGGGGGAGGAAGTGGAGAGGGTGGACTCGCACCGGTACCTTGGGGTCCACATTAACGATAAACTGGACTGGTCACACAACACAGACGCCCTCTTCAGGAAAGGACAGAGCAGGCTGTTCTTCCTGAGGAGACTCAGGTTGTTTGGCGTCTGCAGAAGGCTCCTGAAGACCTTCTACCAGTCTGTGGTGGCCAGCGCACTCTTCTTTGCTGTAGTGTGCTGGTGGGGCGGCAGCAAGACTGGTGAGGTCAACAGGCTCAACAAACTGGTGAAGAAGGCCCGTTCTGTGGTGGGCCTTCAATTGGACACTCTACAGACTGTGGCTGAGAGGAGGATCAAGGGCAAAATCATGTCGATCCTGGACAACCCCTCTCACCCTCTCCACGACGAGCTGTGGGACATGGGGAGCTTGTTCAGCCAGCGCATCATCCCCCCCAAAAGCAGAACTGAGCGCTTCAGGCGCTCCTTTGTGCCCACCGCCATCAGACTTTACAACAGCAGCGGAGGCCACAGTCTGTCACTGCACTGACCCCCCCCCCGAAACAGCAATGGATGTACTCAAGCAATATGACACTGGACTGCACTTTAATAGATTTATAGTAATCCTCCATATGCTCCAAACCACCAAACCACCTCTATCCATACTGTTTTGTTATTGATTCATATCCCTGATCATGGTTCATTACTCTAGGTAAATAATTTGCACTGTTACGGTGTGGTCAATAAGTGCTGCTACATTTCACATTGTCACTTTAATATCACTGTCACTTTATTTTTATCTTTACTGCACTGCACAGGAGGCTCAGCTGTTTTGTACTGTGTTAAATTATTATTTTAGTATGTTAGTTAATTTGATAATTGAACGCCACTTACTCTGTTAATTTAGTGCTTAGTATGTTAGTTAATTTTGATAATTGTAAATATCTTCTATTCTTTTGATCTATGTCTTATGCATACTACTATCCCTGTACTTGCCCTGTACTGCTGCAATACCAGAATTTCCCCTTTGGGGATCAATAAAGGACTATCTTATCTTATCTTATCTTATCTTATCTTATCTTAGGTGAAAAGGTTAATTGGAAACAGGTAAGTGTCATGATTGGGTATAAAAGAAGCATTACCAAAAGATGTTCACTCACAAGGATGGGGCTCCTGTCCTAGCTTTTTTGGAATGTGCTGCAGGCCTAAAAATCAAAATGAGTGCATGTTTGCAAAACAAAAATACAGTTTATCAGTTTGAACATTAAATGTGTTGTCTTTGTATTGTTTTCAATTGAATATAGGTTTAGAAGGTTGGCTGCAAATCATTGTTTTGTCTTTATGTATGTGTTAAACAATGTCCCAACTTCATTGGAATTTATTTATTTATTTATTTAATAGGGACTGTGCAAATAAATGAACATCTATTCAGAAAACAATAGATGTAAATATGCCGGATTATAGCATCAATGCTAATTTACATCCAAAGTCCCTAGGCAGGTAACACAAAAAAATGATGCCAAAGACACCATACACACAAAAGCAGGACATAGAACAGGACAACAGATCACAATAAGAGCACATCACAAGACAGTACACTTAATTGGGGTTTGTTTTTAAGCTTGACTATCATAACACAATCAATTTATATCAATATAATCAGTTATTTTCCCTTTAGTATTTTGGAATGTTTTTTTTTATGTCTTTTTCTTATTTATATTTTTTTTTAGAAAGAAAGAAATGCTTTGACAGTAATGCTAATAATGAGCCATGCCATTTTAGCTTGTTGAAATGAACTGAACTAAATTGAAATGAATGCTGGTATCAAGCACACCTCACTGCTGTTCCCATTAAGTTTCTTACTGGGCGGAAGAGGTGTGCTTTGGTCACATTTTGATTTGTTTTTATGATCAAGCATGTTTTTAGCATTTTGGGAGAATTGTAGAGAAAACCACTGGTATCAACTGAACTGTTGTTTGAAATATTACTATCAGTATTATCCCTGATTTTCACAATTGGCACATCCCTAGTCTATATAGAAACATACGCTTCCATCAAACGTGATTTAGCAGTCGCAATTCTTTTAAAGGCCACATTGGACAGAAATTCCACGGGTTCACAGGTTCCTGTTTAGAAAGGATTTGCTCTGTTGTGTGGGTCTGGGGTTAAAAGAGCAGCCTCATTGAAAAATCGCACATAATCAAGCGTACCTGCTCTGTAATCTAACATATCCTTGTCTTCCCCGGCTCTGTCTTTTAGGTTTTCAAAGTTCAAACTGAGGCAATATTGAACCTCTCTGCTTTATGTGATAGCAGAGCGTTTCTGAGCATATTACTGCTGCATTTGTTTGCTTCAGAATTCAAGCTTTTCCTCAGCCCACACAACTCTCACCATGGCAGATTAAGAGAAAAGGCGCCATATGTAAACAAAGGGGAGGAACATGGAGAGGCTTAGGGCTGCAGTACACACAGATTGAAAGAGAATTTAACGTATTCAGAGATGTCAGTGCCTATACTCTCATGTTTACATGTCTGTCCTTCTTGCTGCAGAATCAGGGTGCTGTGAGTGTCAGGATATATGAAAAGAAGATAAAAGAAAGCAGTAAAAGTGTAACCCTGGCGCTCTTTTCACAGAAATACTAAAGAAGATAGCAGGTTTGTTTGCTCAACCAAACAAGGAGATGAGGGAGAGAGACTCTTGTATGAATGATGGATGAGGAGGTGTGTGTGTGCCAGCCAGATGGATGAATTCACAAAACAAGTAGCTCCTTTTATTCAATACTGCCCATCCATCCATCAATCAAGTTAAAAACAGGTCCATCTCCCTGACAAAACATTGCTTGTTGAACAATTAGCTACCTGCCAAAAACATCATCAAAATCAATCAAAGTCAGGGCATGAGAACATTTTTCAACAATCCGGTTTTAAAGGGACGAATGATCAGGTGGAAACATGACAAAACAACAAAAATGCATCACCTTTTTTAGGTCACATCTATTATGCAGGGCATTGCACATTATAATTGATCTCTCTTACACTTGGAAGCTTTCTGAAGTGCAGGAGCGGCAGGTTCAAGATAATCTGCAGTTCAGTATGTACAGAGAAGTGCAATTACCATATGCATGCCTGTAGATTTCTTGAGGCGTTGTGGGTGAAATTGCAGTGATTATCATACTCAATATAAGCACTGACGATACTTGTTTACTGTAGAGGATGCTTCAGGGATTCAGGTTTCACTCGTTTTGTGCTTGTCATTTTTTTTCTTTAGGTTAATAGGGTTTCACAAAGGTTGACCTCTTTTAATGGATGAGAGATTAACGGTTAAAACATCAGTAAACAGGGTTTTTACTGGCTCAAAATGAACTGGCGGTGATATCTAGTGTCATTTAATACCTGCAGATGTGTTGTGTTTGTGCTGGCATAAACAACAGAATAAACAACATAAGGACTTCTTTTACTTGTACAATTAAAAGGTAGTTGTCATAGTGAATCCTATTTTATCATGCAAACAATTGCTCCTCTTCAATATTGAATATAATGAAATTAAGTTACAGAGAAAATGCTTAAAATTCATTACATTAAGGGAGGGTCTACTACTCACCTTGACGACAGGGTTAAGGATTGGACAGGCTGGTACTGACATTAATAAAACTTTGTAATACATGTTTAAAATTGTGTGACATTTTAATATGTGTCAACACAGAGCTGAGAACAACAAACCCTGGTTAGTTTTACCTCATTCTGTTTTTTTGAGAAAGTCATAACTAAGTGATATTCAAATGGGGTTTCATTGATTAAAACAAAGGAGTGTTAATGGACCGAAAAAGAGTCTGTCTGAAGTGCTCTTTGGAATATGATTCACTTAATTATGTATAACAAAAGACACCAAGGCACTCTCTTAAACAGTTAAAATGCCTTCATTTGCATAGTATGGTCATTTAGACCTTAAAAACAAATATTGATGCCGTTCAGCATCAAACCTTTGGGAAGTCAAGGAAAAAGGTTTAACAGGAGGATTTAACTGATATGTCTAAAAGTAAAATGGTTAAACACTTTCACTTGCTAAGTACTCTTTTGGCCGCTTGACTTCTCAAAGCACTTTTTACATTTTTGTGTGGAAGAAATACTTCCCACGTGTGGGTGGGATTATTTCTGAAATACTCATCTACTTGTGGACATAGCCTGAGCCATGCAATGGTTTGTTATTTTTGAACTGCTGATGACAAAAAGTGCCAAAGTAATAGACCACATCAAGACCTGCCTATGAAGCCACTGTGGGTTGGACATTTCCTTGCTTTGACTGTCTATGTTTGATTTTTAATAACCTTCAATTTCTAGCGCACTAAAAGAGGACTGAAATGTCCTCCAGCTTTGTGCATCATCTCTTGCAGACAGCCTTAAATAATTGGACACTGCCCGTGTGAAGCCTTGTTTAAAAGGAGAGATATTCTGAGTTTTTAGATGTCAGTTTTTCATTTAAATTTTCAATTAGAAACCAAACAAATTACACAAGGCAGGAGATACACATTATGTCTGTAATTATTCTCAGCATCTCCAAAGATTTCTGTATGAATAAATCAAGACCAATTATCCTTCTCATTAGATACAGTAAAACTTAATTCAGCTACCTTAACTTAGTAAAACTCTTCAAAGTAAAAACTGAAACTGAACACAAACATAAGAAAGAACCAGAGCAACACAAACACACCACAGCCTGTCATGAGTGAGCCAATTAAGTGTGCTATAGTGAGCTGCTGTTTCAGAGGATGACGGTGGTTCAGTGAGCAGTAGGACAGCAGAAACAGTCACTTGCAGACAGCAAAGTCCCAGCAAACCCCTAAAGACTTAAAGCCAGGACTCTACTAGCTCTAAGATCCAACAAACAGGGATATATATAGACAAACACAGGCAGGCACAGCAGTACAGTAAAGCTGAAATGCAGGTACTGTCCAACAGGTCACAAACAAAGCGGTTAGCAGTAAGGAGGGAGAGTCTCTACAAGAAAACGGTTTTTAGTCGATGTGTCATATCAAACACCCTGACAGACACACTCATACACACACACCATCTGTCAAATGCACTCTGTTGTGCACACAAACATAAAAAGACATCTTGTGTGTAATGCTCTGAGTCAACTGAAGCTTTCCGCTGCCCTTTTAACAACTCACGCACTTTCCTGGAGCTTTGATGTTTGGCATTATGTGTTTTCGAAAATAAGGGCAGGATTGATGTTGAGCATCACAGTCTGAAGTTACAAACTTCTGCGTGAATCATGAAGTGTGAAACATCTTGTATTCAGAAGTTGTGAGAGAAATGCATATGGTCTGTGTGCATATAAAGCATGGAACTCCAGGCATGTGAAAAGGAGAAGTCTTTCTAACTTCTAACATTCTGAAGACGTTTAAACTCATGGCATATGATAAAGACTTCACGATTGTTCTTCGGCCAAATGGACAGAAGAGTTGCTGTGTTGTTTCGTTTACAACAAGCAAAAACCTCTAAGAAAAAAACAAAACAAAAAAGGCCAGCGCAGAAGTACAAAAACTGCTGTTCCTAGAGTGACCACTTGGGGCTGGCAGGCAAAACCCTTAAACATCTAGAAAAGTGCCCATTTTATAGACCTGTGTCTAATCTTTGTCACAAGAGACAGAACTGAAGGTAAACATGTATTACCACCACAGGCTAGCATGCAGCACAAGACTCAGAGTGTTTGTAATAATGGGTGTTCAATTACTTTCTGTTAAGCCCCCCTTTTAAATTAATAGATTTTGTGCCACCATGTTGGTTTCGACTCCTCGTATCAACCAGGGTCTTTCTGTGTGGAGTTTGCATAATCTCCATATGTCTGCAGGGAGTTTCTTCGGGCACTCTGGTTTCCTCCCACAGACCCATAACATGCTTGTTGGGTTAAATGGTGACTCTAAATTGCCCTTAGGTATGACTGTGAATGTGAATGGTTGCCCATCTCACTCTGTGGTTCTGCTGATGACCAGTTCAGGTTGCACCCCACGACCTTAAAAGGATGAGTGACAAACACTGAGGTTTTTCAAAATACATCCAAACATTTGGAAACTAATTTCTCAATTTAGAATTACTTTTTTGATTAAATGAAAGGAATTTTAAAGGAATAAAAATGTATTGTGGGTACTGCACATAATTTTCTATTTTATTTTCCGCCCAAATTCAAAGTCTCTATTGTAGTGTGCAATTTTGGAGCTTGTTGGCATAGTTGATGCATTAAAAGTTTTGCTAGTAAGATTCTCTAAAATGTCATTGGAGGATTTGATCTGACTGCTGGAAGCGCTTAAGCCACCTCATGGACTATAGACAAGTACCTGATACAACCAAATTTCAAAAATACTGAAATGTCCCTCTAAACTGCAAAGCTTAGTTACCCTGAACATTTTTAAATCCTTGGTGAAAGTCTTGCATCCACGCTTTAAGAATACGACTGTTTAAAGTCATGACATACTATGATTGATCCTAATATCTAATATGCTATGTGAGTGTGAGTGTTTGTTGTTGTGACTGTATGCTGCGACCATTCTTGGTCAGGTCTCCCTTGTAAATGAGATCTTTGATCTCAGTGGGACTAACTTAAATAAAGGTTAAACAAGTAAATTAGGGAAGCGTTTTTAAACTCATGGTTTGAGTAGATAGAGAGAATTTTTCTCAAGTTGGACCATTATGTAAAAGGCTCTGGACATATTTCTGTATAAAGTTCATTAAAAAGTGTATTTTGCTGAATGTGACCTTTAAAGTATAAGTTTCTCTGAAATGATTGGATTCCCATGAACTTTTGCACCCATGACGTCCTGGTAAAAAGCTGTAAATTTCCCCTCAGGGTTAGTTGCAGTCTGACATTTGTGGTTTTGATGTGCATATCCAAGTTTTGAAAGAATAATTTGAAAGTGTCTGATCAAAGGGAAATTTAAATACGAGAGAATGCTGCCATTTTAACTCCACTTCCACACAACTCGTATATAGAGGAGCTTATGTCACTGCTTCAGAAAGGCTCAGTTTTACCTGTCCCTGCCAAACTGCCATTTTCAAATCAGCAAAAGGGGAGCAGGAGGACAGGAAGCTAAAGAGATGCATTTCCAGATTTATGCAGCTTTGTGGTTTATGAGAGGTTTGACAGAATGAAATAGAGAGATAGTGCACATTTTTCCATTTGAGTGATAGCTGGAAGTGACGCGGGTGAGATTATTATAAGACCTTCCTCCACATTAGTGAAAATAACACGGGGTAATGGAAGTTAAGCAGTGAATGACTTTTCCAATTATGGCACCATGAAAGGAGTCTGGTCTTTAATAGTGCTGGCTTATGGCAAATTAGAGGTGCTATTCTCCCAGGAGGTAACAATGGGACGACTCGCCCTCCTCGCTCTTCTCGTCCTAATGCAGAGAATGAAAATACGGCAGCCATTGTAGCAGCAGACAAAAGCAGCCGCGCCCCTTTACCTTTAACGTAGCGAGGTTAGAAATAGGGGCTAGAATCTCACTCTCTCTGTGTCTCTTTTTTTTTATTAGGGAATTGATTAAATTGTGAAATAAGGGTTGTGATGGATGCATGAATGACTTCTCTTGTCACTCCCTGAGGCTTTGACAAGGACAATATCAAGCCCCCCCTTTTGCCTCCCTTATCCCTTCATCCCCAGGAAACCCAATCTGGGTAATTAGAGTTAAGAGTGTTAAGAGAGGGGCGGAAAAGAGAGAGATAGGGTGACAGTGGCACAAAATCTGCTGCTGATGCATTTTCCATCGCCTCTTACTCCCCCCCCTCCAAAACTCCAAAACATGCACGCAGACACTTTTCCACTGTCCATCGTTCATACAGCACTCTCCCCCCTCTGCCTTCCTTCTTTTGGTCTTCTCACTTTCCAAAGCCATCAGGCGGCAGTGAAGACGAGAAATGCAGACTAGAGGAAAAACGGAGGGGAAAAAAGTGAGAGTGAGGGAGGAGGAAATGAAAGTGGCTGCGAATTGACTGCATCAGCATAACTCTGAAGCAGAGCATGAGCCCTTCTGGCAGGAAACCTGGAAACAGGAGGTTCAGAGAAGAAGCCAGGACGTGTCTGATTGGATATTTGTTTGGCGGGGTGGATCTTCATTGTGAGAAACAGCGTTGCCAAGTCCACTTATTATAAGTGACTATGGGCTTGCTCTTCTTTGAGGTCGCTCACAAATACTGTCAATTGTGCTTTGCAGTATTTTTGGGCTTGTTCCTAAGGTGTAGTTTCTTATTTTGACTTGGTCTGTCTCCCTGTATGGTACCTTCCTGTTCTATTCTAAGATCTCTCTGATGGACAGAAAGTGTTAGTTTGTCCTTATAATCTTTGTCCTGGACCTGTCAGAGATGGAAAGGGTAACTATTATTCTGCCAGTTCAAGACTATAGCCTGACTTTAGGGCTTGTGGGCCGATAACTGAGCACCGTTCTCTGCATAATGTAATCGACATTTAAGCATTACCTGAGCTTCCTCGCATGAGTGCAAAGCGATCCTATCTGAAGGGTTTGTGTGAAAAATACAAATGCCAGTCACAAACCTATCAAACCATGGTCTAAAATTAATTAAGCATTTAGAAAAATGGTCCAATTAAGCACTCCTTTACAACAACTGAATGCAGTGATCAACGCAAAGATGGCTTGTAGATCGATGCTAATGTCCATGATGCTAGCAACATTGTTATTTTGATTGTTGTCCCTGTGTGGTGTCCATATTTCTGTGCTGAATGTGGTTCTGCATTAGTCAACTGTTATATGTGAGTTTAACCTTACGCAGCTCTCATACAACTAATCTCTAATTTTTAAGATTAAATACTGCCAAGGTGCACTGCTGATATGCTAACAATGTCCTCTGTTTACATCAGTATTTAAGTACTGTTTGGCTGACAGGTAGAACACATTGAATGAAACTGATGTGATTTCTAGAGATGGGCCACTGTTCTACTCTTTAGACAGAGCACTTCACCAAGATTTCACGCCTGCCATGAAAAAAAAAATGATGAAAAAGAAATAGCCAGTTATTTATTATCCATCTTTAACTGTTCAGCTGCAGGAACTAGAGATACAACAGCAGATCCCTAGCTCCTGCAGCTGCAATCATGCTGCAACCAGCCAGTTTCTAATGAGTTGCAACTGCAGTCATCCTCAGCCAACTACTCCTTGGTTTTTCTTCTGAGGTGTAGCTAATGGAGTCCAGTGAACACAAGAGTTTAACAAACACATACCTCAGGCAGCCTCAAGGGTGCAAGATGTTGAGATATTTCCTCTTCATGGATATGTTGATACAGCAAAAAATACAGTTACAATTTTCAGCATATTGTCAACAGCTGCTTGTGCAATGCAAAAATAAAATCACATATACTGACTGAAGAAGCGGCCTGCTGTGCTTCTGTAGCTGCCAAGGTTAAGGACTACATCCTTGTTCTTGGAACTTTTAGCCTGATTGGGTGCCTTTCTCTACAAGTTGCAAATAATATTGAAATGTGATCCAAACCTATGTGAATCAGTGCAAAACAGTTTTTTTTTGTGGGTGTTTGTGTTGGCTTGAGGCTCTGCTATGCAGCTTAGGCCATCGCGCCACAGGCTCTTTCTTTCACAGACCTGCCTTTGCAGTTATCCTGAGTCAGCTTGCTCTCAGTTCTTGGTTTTTGAGATTAAGAAAAGCCACCATAAACCTGGAGCATGGTGATGTGTTGAAAAACGGATAGAGGTAACTCTGTCTGTCATTGTCTCCAGTGTCTCGCCTCTCTTCACGTACTCTCCTCCATTCTTAGCTGAATACAGGGGAGGCTGATAAAAGCTAATAGGCCAACCACCAACACCTCCCCAACACTGAAGACATTTTTCCCCCATTTTTCAACACAACAGAACTTTTCACATAATACACACTCCAAATTAACCTCCTAAAGCATCATCGTAACATGGCCTCCCTGTTGAGTACTGTTGTGTGGATAGGGTTGCTTGTTTTGGTGTTTGCTTGCTTGTTTCTCCTCTTAGATCTGGCAACACTAATGAAAAGAAGGATAGAGTTTTACTCCTGGATCAGGCATGTAACCTTTGTGTGGCCCGGTGCAGCAGGAATAATCTTCTTCCCATATTGTCTTTGCAGTCTAGCCAGAGAAACATCCAGTTACATAATTGGTGGGACACATTCACAGACACAGCAGAAAAGGTGGCTAGTAGGAAACAGAAACCTTTCCTCCCAGCCTTCACGGGCAAACACTTTGGAGGGTATCATGAGGTAAACAGAAGGCTGAGGGTCCAGATGTGAATGAAAAAGGCAAAAGGAGGAAAGGTTTGCAGGTGGAAAGCAGGAGCAGTCTGCACGTTTTGATGCTGACTGGAAGCCTGACAAAATGGGCAGCTCCCTGCCAAGGCTGCCTCTGCCAAGCACAGAAAGAAACTGAAGAGGGGCTGGACCTTGCCATGCTGCTGCTGGGTGTTTTGAGAAGTTGCACATTCACAAACAAAAAGACACACTCCCTTGCTCGTTTGTTTGCACGCACGCACAAATACACACACCCACGGTCGCACTGCAGCCTCTAAGTGTGTGTCAGAATGTTTCCCAGGATGTTTCTGGCTCCCACTAACCGAGCGAGGGATTCTGCTTGGCAAACTCCACCTCTGCAAGAGTCCAGCTGTCATCTTGACAAATGAACCTTGGAAGAGTGAGGAGGTGTGTGTGTATGTTTGTGCAGCCATGCATCTGCGGATTCACGTCTGTGAGTCTCTTTTTTTTAACTAGCATAAGCACGTGTATCATATGGATAGCCCACAGATGGTTGATGTACATGTGCTGTTTGCTTTTGCAGAAGCAGCTGGCCTGTCAGTCCTTGATTGATACGGATCAGAAAATGAATCAGAGCCAGTGAAGGTCAGTTTCTGTGAACTCCTTCTCTATTCTCTGACGTCTTCAGCAAAACATTGGTGAAAATTAGCCGCTCAGATGCAGGGCTCCATGCCAAATCCTCTTTTATGTGACACTTTCTTCATAGCAACCAGAACAAATCACCTTTAGTAAAGAAGTGATTTGCATAGCCCTGTATGAACCATAACATTGCACCGTGTGTGCCATGGCTGCCTGGCAATCTGCAAAGAGTTATGCATCAGCCTGGATTTATGAACAATGTGGGATGTTAAAGCTTTTATAGAGCGTTGGGAGGAAATGTTCTTTTCTCCTGAAAAATGAGTAGCAAATAAAAACGTGTTAAGCAGCATCAGAGAGTATTGAGCAGAAATGCTCATAAGCGAGAAGCGATGAGAAACTTGCAAAGTTAAAGAGATAGTTATAAAGCAGTGCCAATTTTTTTATCTGGTGGTAAACCGGTTTATTTTAGGAGCCGTTCCATCTTGAGATGCAGTGAAGCCTTTCATAGCACAGTGAGGTGTTTTACTGCACACTGACAATGTGCTACGATCTGATCTTTATGTCTGTTTTTCCTCATGTGTGTACGTTTGTGTTATCATAAAGCTTGTGGGGTTATACAGAGGTTTGTGTCTTTAAGTGGCTGGTTTGGTGGGTAGGCTAAAAGAGGCAAGCTTAGTGCTGAGAAATGATGTTTCTAATAAAGCAGTCTTAGATTCCACTTGGCTGACCTGTCAAGTGTTAGGAAGACAAGCAAGAAACAGTAAAAATTGAGTGTTGATTATTTAGCATGGGATCCAAGTGTGATAACGTGGTTTAGAGAGTGGAGTGGAGTGGTGATAACATTAGTAGTGCTAACAATGCCGGCCCTTAGTCCTCCATGCAGATTAATGTCCACAGGCCAGTGGTTACCTATCGCTTTGGCAAGCTGTGGAGTGCATGATGCAAGAAGAATGATAGAGACTATGTGGAAAATGGGAGTTAGTCACTTTCAGGTCCATTTCCCTTCCTGGGCCCAATCTATCTTGAATGGTTTTCAAGTCTACTCTCAGGAATCAGTCATTTTAGCACTACTCTGCACCATGTCGTCAACAGCTCTGCATTCATTCTACTGTCTCTGTTCTGCACTGGACTAGCCATCCTGAGCCAACTGGCTTAATCTGAGGATGAAACAATGGCAGAACATCACTTTGGACCATTTAGGGTGCGGCAAACAAAGCTACCCTACAGAGATTTACTAGTCTAAAGAAACACAATCATATCTTAACAGTATCCATTTACTCCCACCACTGACAGACAGTCTTGTACTGTGCAGACAAAGTAAATCAGATCATTTATTTTGGTTTGGGCCTTAATTTTGACCAGTCTCTTTCAAAGTGTGTGCACTAAAGATATGAAAATTGAACAATACAAGTACATTGAGTGGGATTAAAATTGCATTTTTCATGACATGTACACAGAAGCTCTTTAGTTCAATTCAATTTCATATTCAAGGACTTTCCCCTTACAATCACTCATCACCCATTTTAATTCTACCTTATGTGGTGAATCTGGTTTTATTCTGCTCGGTCTATCTCTTCCACAAACATGCATAGCTTTACTGAGCAGGTGGGAGGAAGAGTATTATTTAACAGCCATGTCTTCACTCTCCTGTCTGTCTGTCTGTCTGCCTGATCTGCTTGTCTACCTGCATTATTTCCTCTGTATCTACTTTTTCCCTGCCGCTCTGTGTGTCGGACCGCCAGCCTGTCTGTCAACCTGTCCTTTCAATTTTCCCGACCTTGTCTCATATCACCAACAATCTCTGCCAACCTCAGCCCCCCCCCTCACTTCATCGCTGGTCCCCACCTCCCTGAGTCCCCCTCTGCGTGTCTATCTTCCAATTTCACTGCACATTATTTTTTCATGTCTTTGGAGAGGAAGAAGATTCTTGGCTCTCCTTCATTCTTCTGATCCACAGGGTTACCCAGGCCAACCTCCAGGGGGACCAGGCAGAGGCTGTTTGTTAAGCTGTTATTTATCTCCTTCATAAAGTCCTCCTCATCTCCTGTTAAAGAGCCCAGAACTGTTGCCCTTGACTCACACATAACTCTTGTGTCTTTTGCTGTGACGATTTACTGTTTAATTTAACACCAACTGAACCCAGGAGGGAGCGCGCCTTGGTGCTGCCTGATGTCATATCAGACCAGGCTGTTTTTGAGGGCGAGATTTGTGAATATGTGTGTTTATTTGTGTGTGTGTGTGTGCATGAGTAAGTGGCTTATGTTGCTGTTTATTTTTCTACTGTAATGCCATATTATTAGCAGCATTGCCAAGGTTTGAATCTTTATCCTGGCATTTTTTTTTTAAATAAAATGGGCCATATTCAATACTGTATAAAAGAGTGAATTCTTATAACCATCTGACAAAATATTTTTCTCAGCAAATGCCTAAGCATGCAGTATTCTTTTCATACTTGCACTATTATTTGTGTTTTTCTTTTGACTTCAAAAGCACAACATGTACATTTCTTGCTCTGAAATGTGGGGACATATGAAGCTATTGGTATACCTACAGTGCTTAAAAAAATAATATTTTATTTATTATGACCCCCTCTTTGTTTCTTCTCCAGAGGTAGTAACAGAGGCGTGATATTAGAGAGAGGGCGGGACACACAGACTCAGCAGGAGACAGGAGCGCTGTGAGTGAGCGTCTCTGCCTTTGTGTGTATGTGGGAGCTATGTCACGTGCATCCAAGCCGTAATGCAGTGTGAATTGACACAGACATTACAGCCTTGTGGAATTAATGTGAAAATCTCTTGATGTAAACAAAGCAGACCCTCATTGTGGCACTTTTGTGTAAAGGCACTGTGAATTGGGCTTCTGACTCCTCAGAGAAACCCAGTGAGGCTTAAATTTGGACATAAAAAGGTGAGTTTAGTTTAAAAAACATTATTCTGGTAAAAATGTATACCCTGTAACAATTACACTTTCAGTTTCAAACAATTTTTTAAAAAAGATTTCTAAAATATTTGTATGGTATGGTGGTTTAATAAGTTTGTGAAGCACTGTATATATTTTAAAATATTGATACTGCATTGATATTTATTTATTTTTTTTAATTAAAAATGAATAACCTATTGAAATTTGGGACACTCATACTGCTGAGCAGGCAGTCAGCCATTTGACTACCTGTTTCTCTGTTTTTATTATTGTTATTACTGACAGCAAAGTTTAACCATGTGTACAGTTACTTTGCTTTTTATATACTCCTCAAAAAGTTTGGAAACATTAATTTGGTTGAATATTTCTCTCTTGTAATAATACCAATTGGGACTGGGATTTATATTGTTCGAAAGCCTAATTAATCACCTTTGCAATTAGGTACAACTTGTCAGAGTTGTGCATTCCATGGAATAAACAAAACAGCTAAATGTGTGGGTAGCACCACAGAAAAATGTACCACAGGTATATTTATAAAAAGAATATTTTTTTTCCTGTATAATTATAATAATTTCTTCCCTATATTCATGTTCTAAGTTGTTTTTCTTTAGCTTTATTGTGTTTTTCTTTAATTTAGTAATATTTAAGCATTACTACAGAGGACCCCTCAATAACCCTGCACTGTATATTATCTGTTTTTGTCATCTGTGTATTTTTTGATTGTGCAAAGTAAAACTTAATCAATCTCTCTGCCTGGGCTTGTACAATGAGACCACCCAGCGTTCTCCTGAAAAATAAACAGTCACTAAGTGTGCCTGATGAACATGTTTACTGGAACTTCACGCCACTAATCTCAAAATAATGAGATATTAAACGTAGAAAATTACATTTCAGTCTCACTTCCCTGAACACAAGGGGGAACAAAAGGCAGAGTGATGTTGACAAACACATGAATGTAGTTACAATTAGTTTTTCTTGTCAATACCAGGAGATTGTTGGGGACTCCATTTCCTGGAGCTGATAAATTTAATCACATTGATCTGGCTAATTTAATTAGAGGAGAGGAAATGAAGTTCATAAGGTATTTGTTATATGTCAAGACAAGAATACTGCTCAAAGGGTGAAGGCTCTTAGGAAATAGAGGGTAGTTGAGAGGAAAGAGGAATCAGATCTGAGCAGAAATAGAGCTGTTAGAGAACCCATAAACGTATTCCTTTCTTATTTCATGATTACCCTTGACCACCTCTTCACCTAAGATATTAATGTGCCTCAGGTGCTCACTTTCCCTCTAAAATACCACACTCTCACGCTATTCAGAAGACGATCAAATTGCTTTTATGGTCGTATGTTTCATTAATGATATGACCTGTCTAAAAAGACGGGGCTGAACATGTTCCTCCATTACAAAGACTCCATTAGCAAGATTAACAATGTAAAGCACTTTGAGTTCTTCTGATGTTTTCCTCATGATGGTACTTAGGGGTCGAAACCAGCTTCATCTCAAATGTCAGAAGAGGAGATTTCCTTTATGAATGACCATTTAATTCTCAAATTTTAGAATAATGATCTTGAGGATGAAGAGGAGATAGAAATGTAAGATCATTTGATTTTGAGGAAATTATATTAACAAGATGAACTGTCTGATCCCATGCTTTGCTCCTATGCAGCAGTTTTCTTGGCTAATCAGTGCTTTGAGCCTTAGGCTATAGAAAGCAGCAGCTAAACTCTCTGTAACATTAACCATGTTCACTGTGCCATTTCAAGGCATAGTATTGCCACCCTTGTTATGTTTGGGGTGTTGATGGCTCAATCACATGGTGCTCTCTATCAGAAATTGGAAAGTTGCAGGTTCAAGCCCAGCTGACATGATGTGTCCTCCCTCAAGACACTTAACATCAAGTTGCTCCCACTGCTGCGTCAATGGCATGGTAATGTGTACGAAAGGCAGTGGATGTGTTAGCTGTAATACTAATGGACTACTTCGACAGAAGCTCTGAACCATCAGTGAGTTAATGTAAGGGCCAATGGGTGTGAATGACAACATGTGATCTGTGGTGTAAAGCACTGTGAGTAGTCAGAAAGACTAAAAAAGTGCTTTATAAGCTCAAGTCCATTCTCCGTTTCACCTTCACTGTGAACAGAGATAAAATGGGGTGAAAAGTTGACCCACCCAATTTGCTCCGTCTCCAAATGTAGTATCAGTATTGCACTGTGACTCAGCACAAATGAAATGAATGTGTACATGTCTCTAGGTGTAATGCTGATGGAGTATTGTTGCAGCGCTTACAGGTACATATACTCTAACTAACTTTGGCTAGATAAAAAGACTTTAAAAACTGATGTGCAGCAGTTGCTTTGTCAAAAATATTGTCGCAACTTAGCTTCAGACTAACAGAGTAACAGACAAATGCGCAGAGTTGTAGGCTGGCCTTAGGCCTTCTGAAAACATGCTGGCTTGCAGTCATGTCAAATAATCCCTTACGCATATTTTCTTAAGCTTTCTTAAAACCGAAAAGTCTTTAAAAACTGAACTCTCTTTAGAGAGTGCACTAATAAAGACATTAACTATTAGGAGTATTATATAGTGTATCTTCAGTCTGGCTGGAAACATTTTTCAACTGTCAATTTTACATCTAGTGTGACTTCCAGTGCTTCTGCATACAGCCTCTAGTGGACACTCACAGAACTACATGGTTTTGTACGTCTGCATTGGCCTCATTTTTGTCTCCCAAAATTTCTCAACCAAAAAAGTCATCTATCACCGTACAAAGCTAATTAACCAACAGCTCAAGCTAACGAAAAATGTTTTAAGTTTTGATGTTATTTATTATTAAATCACAAATGTGGATTAATCAATTTTTTTTCACCAAGGTAAAAAGTACTCAATTTTTGTTTATTTTCTGGCTACAAAAATCCCATTACACTTTCTCCAAGTAATATTCATCTTAAAAGTCCTGATGAATGCAAAATTTCAAGACATGGAAAGATAGGGAATGAGATTGAAATCATCCGATTAAAAAAACCCATCTGATAATCAGTCATGTTTGAGTATCGAATCTCACGAGTCCTCTGACGTAGAGTTTAGACATAACATTCATTATTTTAAAAAACTTCATAAACATTAATATTCAGTTTTACCATATTTTAATTATTTTATTATGTTTTTATTTTTATTTTTATTTCTAAACCCAACATAAATCCACCATAAGCGCAGTACTTTGCCACAACTGTCATAGGTTACAGTGACAGGAAAATGAAAAACTCTGCTTAGTAGCAAGAACTCGTGAGCAGAACCAGACTCATGTTGAACCGTCATACAGTGAGGCTGTGTTGGGGTTGATGTTGATTTTTTTTAACCTTGAAAACATCACTGTGTAACTATGTGACCACTTATCAAGTTAACTGACTGACTGATATCCTGCCACTTTAACATTGGATTAAAGATATCAACCAAGCAGACTCTCTATGAAGTTAAGGTGCTTTTTGCATCAGTTTTTACCAGATGTTGAGGCTAACTGTGTTATTTGTTTAAACCAGCAGATGACAGGTATGACATTTTGGTTTGATGATGCTCAATTCTAATAAAACTCTGATCAAATATTCCCCTTTACAAGAACTGATGAATGCTTTTGTGCCAGCTGAAGGACAAAATCAACCCATGTCACAGCACCATGAGACTTCATAGCTCTGTACGGCTGATTTTTATGTAACATCCATGTTGATCTCCATCCTTAAGCTTGAGTGGCTAATAAAAGCAGCTACTAAATATCAGTCTGTGTATTTAGGAAACTGATCTGCACCACATCCAAGGAGGGTTTGCTTGAGCAGGAGTGAAATTCACAGCTGGGTTTGGAGAGAAAATACCTTGTAAATTCTTCAGGAGGTGAAATAAAACAAAGAAGCAAAGAGTCTTAAGCAAGCCAGGATGTGTTACTGAGCAAATCAAGGAGCAAATGAAATGCTGACCCGGCTGTTTGCTCTCTCTCCCCCCTGGAGTCGACAGAGGTCTCTCCTTACTTTTCTCCCTCTTCAGACTCTAAAGGAGGTCCACCCGCATCTGAAAGGAGTTTATTGTTTCTGCTTTTTCACCCTGACTTGATAGTTTGTGTAGTGTGTGTGTGCACGCTGTGTTAAAGTCATGTGCCTGCCAAGAAAAGGACCTTAGCTGTGCACAAAAACATCAGAGAATGATACAAAACATAACCCTGAACAAAATATGCTTGAATATATATACAGCAGTGCACATCCTGTATGGCTCATGTTTGATAGACTTAGTGTTGCTGCAAATTTTCATTGTTTTTACAGCCTGAATCTATTCATGCCAGAGGATGGTTTAACTTTTGCAAAGCGCTCCATATGGGCAGTAATGCAGTTCCCTAGTAAACGTGCTCTGGATTGGACTGTGATCTCTAAATACTTGTTTAACCGTCCTGCGGTTTATCAGCTGGACTAGCTTTAAAAAACAAGATGGAGTCCTGTTTTTTGGCTTGGCTTTTTCCTCCCTTTGTTCAGGGATAAAGCAAAAACGCAACAAAACAAAACCCAGAACAATGAATATATACAAAGGCAACAACGTGGCACATGCGCTTTCCTGATCCTTTGTTTGCCGCTTGTGTATGGCGAGTAATGTCTTTCTGTGCCTGTCTGTGCACGCTTATGTTTGTTTGTGATTGAGCGAGTGTGCTTATGAGCATATGTCACAGCAGGAGGGAGCGGGGGGAAAAAGATGAAGCGGCAAGCTGGATCGCTGCAGTGCTGCTGTTGGCCGGGCGGTGGGGTGGCAGATGCCAGAAGGCTTCATTAGACTCGAGGGAAGAGGCCGTGAACAGCAGTTCTCTGGGAAGTCTATCAGACCCAAACACAAACACAGACGTGCCTCTAATCCCAGTCTAGCCCTACATTCCTCCACTCGCTCCTTTTTCTCTCTTTTTACTTGTTTTCCTTGTTCCCCGTCATATCTAAAATGTCTTTACCCAGCTGCAGTCCTCAAATGCAGAAAGCTACAGCTCACTTTTACAGGTTTCCTCCTCTTTTCTTTCAGATCTTTCTCTCATTCATCTGCTTTTTCATGTTGCTGTGTCTGTCAGTGAAGTGGAGCAGTCATTAATCACTGGTAAACGTACGCAGAGGAGAAATCAGACACCTCGGGGGTGGGGGGTGGGGGGGGCAGTTCTCTCATTCTGCTCAGAAAGTGCTCAACATGCTCCAAGGAGAGGGACGCAGAAACTGGAGCACAGGTGCTGCAGCCAGCACTACAAACACCACTAGATGCACAGCACAACAAATCAGATACAAATATCAGCATATTGAGCACAGCGCCCCCTTTTAGGAACATTTTCTGAACCTTCAACCAGAAAATAAAAGACTGCAACAAATCAGCAATTCAAACAACATATTACCTCCACCAGGGAGGTTATGTTTTTGTCAGCGTTTGTTAGTTTCTTTATTAGTTTGTGATCAGGATAACTCAAAAAGTTACCAGCAGATTTTTATGGTATTTTCAGGGAATGTTGGTCATACCACAACGAGAAAGTGCTTGTATTTTGGTGGTGGTTCAAATCCAGAATCAGGATCCTGGAATTATTGTAAAGGACTTGTTATCCTTACCAGATAGGGACTTTTTTAACACATTTGCTTATAACGCAGCAAGTTGTCTTTAGATTTTCATGACATTTTCACCGGATGTTGGTCAAGGCAGAGGTGATAAAAAGAACTTCTCAACAGTGCCAGATGGGTCAGTTTAACTCATTTTTGACAATAACTCACCTGACAATGGAGCTGGATATTATATGAACATTTCTTTCATCATATCAGTCAACAAACAGCCAGTGGTGCAGAAAGCATACATCTTCACTACTTGAGTCGAAGGAAACATTCCTTGTCAGTCTTCCTTCAATCTAAGTGGAAGCAGCTCCGCCAAATTTTTACCTCAGTTGAAAGCCTGAAGTGCTTCCCATTGTATGAAGAGTTATTGTTCAGGTGCTGCCATGGACAGAGTTTGAAGAGAAAGGCATAGGACATGCCCATTCACTCTGTGCTGTCCTCGTAATCCTCAACAAAAGAGAGTCAAACTTCTGTTTAGCTCATTATTACCTTGCCAAGGAGGTTGTGTTTTTGCTACCATTTGTTGGTGTCTTTGTTTATGAACAAGATAACCAAGAACTAATGAATGGATTTGGATGAAATTATAAGGGAATGTTTGTCATAGTACTAAAAAATAAAGATAAGATTTCAGTGTTAGGTCTGAATCTGGATGTGGATCCAGGAATTGTACTAAAGATTTCCTAACAGTGTGACATAGGATAATTTTCCACACTTTTGACAATAGCTCGCTTAACAGTGCTGAAAATCCCTTGGTGGAGGTTTGTGCTCTTGGTGAACTTCCTAATGCAACCTTGGTTTCAGAAAGATCATTTATTTGCAATCATGGTGGTAAAGCTATATTGCCCACAATCTTAGAGAGTCACAGCAAGGTCTTTGATTGGTGGAGCCTGTTCTTACATCAATATTTCTGCAAGGAGCTTCTTATCTGAATCTGACTATTTCACTACAGAAGATATTAACGGGGAATATTATGGTTTATGGTCCAATAAAAAACACAAGTTCATGTGTTTTCAACCTTGTTTCAAGGTCAGAAAAAGGGTTTTAAAGCTGAACTTCTTCAGAGAAAAATTTATTTGGATCTCATATCTTTTAAGAGTTTATAATCATAATTTATGCCTCCTGTGGGAGTGATGAACATTTGTTTTATCCCCAGGACGCTTTGGGTAGCCTTTTGTAGATGGACAATAAATGAAAATGTTCTTTTTATCTATATGAATCAAAAGTAAAATATTTGATGTGGTAAAGGTCAAATGTGTAATTATATACATTATTTAAGTACTTTGTTTCTATTGTCCACCACTGCAAAAAGCTTCAGACAAGTACCCAGTCATTTTGTGTGCTGCTTTCGCCCCATACAGTTATTCCTCCATGGTTCTCCTCTATTGTATGTCAATATAATAGCTTGCAGTTACTGAAGGATGAAGCTACTCTTTATCAGAATATCTGGCTTTTTTGTCTCAAGGACAGCTGGCAGACAGAAACATTCTCTCCCAGAGAAATATTATCCAATAAAACTAAAGTTAAGGTGAAACCGGTGTCATTTTTTCATCCTTTATTCCTCCACTCAAAATAAATGTCCACTGTCTTAAAATAATGTTTGTTAGGCAAACACTTCAATGTAACCCAGAGCACAAAAGGTTTGAAAGCGATTGAACAAACTTCTTCGGAAAAATGAACGTAAAGTAAAAGACAGGATTAAAGACAAGGACAGAAATGATGCGCTGAACAATTAGAAGCAGAGAGTTGGTGAGAAAAGGCTAATCTTGACAGAAACAGCTTTTGTACCCACTCAAAATGTCTAAAAGCACCTTAGCCAACTCAATGTGAGAAAGAGGGCAATTATGTACCAAAACCAATGACAAAAATCTCGCACAGTTTCTTCATAGCAAAAAAGACTGGTAACACCTCAGTGCAGACATGTTTTTGTTTGGACAGTGTGTGAGTTTTCTTGCTGTATTTATCTGAGTCATTCCTCTACTACACATCTGTTTATGAAACAAGTGCAGGTTCTTTAAACAGTATCCTTTAGATTTGCTAATGTGTATAAACATTTTGGAAAAAATAGGAAATCCCTTTTTTCTAATTTATCCAGCATAAAATAATGCAATTTTCATCAGCAGTTTCCACAATTTTGCATCAAATTACCAATTTAGGGTCTGTATCTTGTAGGATATGTTGCCCAGTTTGGGCATAATGACTTTATACATTTTCATCCCCCTTAAAGATATTCACATGCAAACTCTAAATCATATTACACATGAATTAAAAACTCTTGACTTTCATAAACTGCACAAAATGTATTAGAAAGGAAAGAAAACTGATCCTTAGCTGAAAAAAAATAAAACAGCACCCACGTATCTGCAGATTTTGATACTAGCAATGGTGTAAGGGGAGGGATTCTCAAAAACTGCCATATGTAAAAATACTTTTGGTGACATCCTGGCAAAGACAGTTTGGCTTCTAGTGATATAAACAATGTCCCATGGTGCTGTGAAAGGTTGAAGATATACTTGCTGTTGTACCTGCATTCTCGTCTGCATCTGTTGTTGTAATAAACATTTTTGCTTTTGTACTTGTCTGTATATAATGCCTATTACTGGAGGATACCACTAGAGGGCACACAAAGACCCCTGGCTGTATGTAACTACCTGTTACGTGTGAAATACACCTTAAACATGGCAGCAATTAAGGTAAACTAACTACTAACTGAATAAGCAGCATAATAATGATCACAAGTGTTGCATCAACTATGTGGTGGCAACTTATGACTCACGCTTTGTCAAAACTGTTTCAGTGTTACGGTCTAATGAGTGATCATGTTCTGGATGTAAAACACACTAAAGAGTGTATAACACTCAATACAGCATTCATAACTGTGATTATAAATTATTAAGAAAAAGTTGTGGATGATTCATGGATCACATTAAAGTATTAACAGTGCTTGACTTCAGCTTTTCTGATGCGTAGTAGCAGGGATTCATATGAAGAGTTACTGACAAACCAAAAGGGGACACAGACATATTGCACAGATCTAACCAGTGGAAGGGGCCATATTCAGCCAAAATGTCAAGGTCAACTTTTCTTTTCAGTCCAGTGCTAGTGAAAAAACAAACAAACTATCATTCAAAAAAAAAAAAGAAACCTAGAATTCCTGTTACTTCTCTTTTTTATTAGGTAGTGCTGCAACTTAAACTATATTTTAGTCCAGAAGCCAAGCAGGCCTGCCATCTTTGGCTGTTGCTTCATAGCTTATTAAAAGTTTCACAGGGATCTAAATCCTTTCAGCTAACGCTCACTATCAATTAAATTAAGCATATGTACAAAAATACTGAACTTTAATTGAACTCCTTTTCACAGTGCTTCAGACTTCAAATTCTTATTTTTTGTAGTCCTCATTAAGGCTTTCAATTCTGACAAGCCCAATCCTCTTTTCTCTCTGTCTCTGTTATTTTCATTCAGACTAGAGTCAGCAGAAGAATGAAATAGGCATTTTACTGGACAAACATTTATTCATAGCCGCACTGCTCACCGGCTAAACTGTTGTTTCATCAGACTTTTGTTCATTTTTTCTGCTGACGGCTGTTCTAATAGGGGGTTAAGGGAGTTGGGTGGTGGTGGTGGGGGCGGTTACGTTGAGTCTTTATTTACCCGAGCAGAAGAAATCGATGCCTCTCCGCCGTAGGAGAAGTGTGTGAATCAATGGAAGGTTTCAAAAAGCCTCTGTGAAAAATCAATGTCCCTTACATGCTATTGATGGCTGCTTGGCTGTGGAAGAAAGAAAACGACAAAGAACACCTGTTTATTCTGAAAAATGACTCCCCCCACTCTTTGTTTTAGTCTTTCTGGATCGCCTCATTCCTTTGTTCTCTACAGAACAGGCCTGTATTTATTCTTCCTCTTCATGGCTTTCTTTACTGACTTCCATTAGGTATTTGTTTAATTGTATGCATATCTTGTTAGAAAGAGTGGGTGGAAATGAGTCACATTAACTCAAGATAAACTTTCTTTACTTTAGTGTATGAGTTTTATGTAGTTTTAAAGCAGTGTACTTATTACTTTCACTTGAATAGGTTTTAGTTAATTACTTCCATTGTTAATCTCTTACATTAAGATAATTTATTTCCTTTCCTTCATTTTATTCCTATGTGCTGTTTGTGCACTTAAGTCTGCTGGATGTCCACTTCCCTAAGACACAGTCAGGCTTCATTTTGGCTCAGTTTATGGCAAAATAATTAATATAGGTACATAGTCAGATTAAAAGGAATGTGATCATTCCCTGTTTGATTTGATCAAAATCCTAGACTTAACAAATATGCATCATACTTTTTGTTTCTTTTCAAGCATTGGACAATGATTTACATGGGGAATTAGGAAAAAGTGTGCCCAGACTGATTCAAGTTAAAAACACTGGCCTATAGGATCCATGCTCACAAAATAGCTTTTCAGTGATGTTTTTTTCTGATGACAAATAAATCAAATAATACTAAAATCATCATAACGTGGCATAAACCATGCTTGATGGCAAGTATTATTCTGCTGTCATAAAGTATGTGCCTCTACTTTTTGTATTAATTGCACAAGATGTATTATTAATGTAGTGACCAGTAGGTAAATAGGATAGACATGTGATTTTCTGGATGACCAGTGGGGCAAATATAGACCTTTTCCCCATCCTTGTCACGGTGCCATCACATTATTAGCTCAGGAAAAACATAGCACAACTGGGGTCAAACATAAGCTGCCACCACAGGCTAGCAGGCAGCACAGGAGTCTAACCATGTCTTCAAATATTAACACTGCTTAAAATGTTGTGCCCAAGGGTTGTTAGATTATATTGCTACATTGCTATTTGGTGATATTTTGCTGCCTGATACTATATTAATGTTTTACAGCTCATTATTGATATATATTCTTTTATTTGATCATTTAAAGAAATTAAGGGCATTTGTTTTGTGTCTTTGCCTCAGGCATCCAGCCATTTGACTTTTTGTCTCTTTTGAGGCAGACAATAAGGCGTATCCATATTATGGACTATGCTGCTTATAAATAAGAGTGATTAAAAACTACATGTTGTACATATAAGATTGTGAGTTCATAATGATGCACAAACAAGGGATGTAGACTGCAGACAATTACAGCTCTTTTGTTTGTTAGTTTGTGAACACAGCAACTCAAAAAGTTATTAACAGAATTTGATGACATTTTTAGTGAATGTTGGTCATGGCCCAAAAAAGTAGGGGTTACATTTTGGTGGTGATCTGAATCCTGATGAAGATCAATGAGTTGTTTTAAGGATTTATTCACATTTTGAGATTGGAAAATTTTCTCCATTTTCATTATAACTCAAAAAGTCCTTAAAGGACTTTGATCACATTTTCTGAGAATGTTGGTCAAGGTACTTGGAGGATGTGTATTGATTTTGGTTGTAATCAAAATCCAGATATGGATCCAGGAATTTCTCTAAGGATTTGTTAACATCAACAAATAGGCAGTTTTTCCACTCTCCTACTACAAACTTTGCTACATTATCAGAAATGCCTTGGCGGGGGTCTATGCTCTTGGAGAACTTCTAGTTTGATATTTCAAATTGACTGGAGGGCCACAGTGAGGGGGAAGGAGGGCTGCCCGTTTTCTTCTCCTGATTTAAAGGGGCAAGGTCAAGTGTCCTTGGGCGTTATGAACATTCCTTGCTTGTTAATTTGATATGTCAAAAATTGTGGACAGAAGTTTGCTCTAGCCTTATGATTAACTGATTAAATCAGGAGGTATAAGGTCAGGGGCCAAAAGGCCCACTGTAATTTCACTCTCTGGCAATATATTCCTGCCATATACCTATGGCAGAAAACTACCATGCAGTAGTTTTATCTATTTATACTTTTTTATCTCACGATGACACAGGGTTTTTTTCCTACAACGCCAGAAGTAAAAAAGCAAGGCTGTCCATCAACGTGTATACCAAAAATAAGAGGAGAAACCAGTGTTGCTGACATCAGGCTATATTCAGTACAACCCTGTGACATGCAAGAAGCTGATAGGGTCTTATATTAAGCCACAGAGTTACAAGATGTTCCCTCCACCTTGATGTACAGTGGAAGAGTCTGAAGTGCCAGAGCAATTATTCCAGCGGTGCTATTAATAAGAAGCAGTCAATAACGTCTCTGAGCTCTGACACTGTCTTGGCTTCAGAGAGCAATGGGAGTATGGTCCTGCCAAGAATTTACCTAAGCAGTCAACATATCTCTGGAGCCATGTCAGGCTGCAGGCTCAGAGGCCAGTCACAGGGGCCTCCGTCCTGACATCTGCCCGATCTTGTGGCGGCCTGATCAAAGTGACAGTGCCGCAGACCTGTGGAGATGCAGGTGAGGGCTGCTGTCACCCAGCCTGTCCAACTGATGGCAACTTGGTCAGCATGGGGGGGAGGAAAAACTGCGGGATGGTGGGGAGGGCCGCTGCCTGCATGTCACTCAGGGCTGCACCGGATGACAGAACAGCCCATTAGGAAAGGACTGACTTCACAGGCCATTAGGGGAGGCATCACACAGCCACAGCACACAGAGCACTGAGTAATGGCACAGTTGGAGGGAGACAGGGGAGAGGAAGGTCTGTTTTGCAACCTGTTCAGTGGAAGACTTGATTGTAATTATTTGTGATTAACATATCAAATGTCAAAGGCTGGAAAAGGTAAAACAAAGGCTTCGTTTCTACCTTAGGGCTCAGTTATGCTCCCTAAATGTAAGAAAAAAGCTCCATAATTGTACAAACCTAAATTCCAATAATGTTGGGATGTTGTGTAAAACAAACAAAAACACAATACAAAGATTTGATAGAGCTTTTGAACTATAATCAACTGAAAAAAAGGTCAAACTGATCAACTTCATTGTTGTTTTATGTGTAAATATTCACTCATCTTGAATTTGGTGCCTGCAACACATACAAAAAATCTGGGACAGGGGCATGTTTACTGTTGTGTTATATCACCGTTCCTTTTAACAACACTCAATAAACTTTTGAGAGCTGGGGGCACTAATGTTGAAGCTTTGTGGGTGGAATTCTTTTTTCATTCTTGCTTGAAGTATGACTTCAGTAGCTCAACAGTCCAGGATCTCCAATGTTGTATTTTGTGCTTCATAATGTGACACACATTTTCAAGGGGAGACAGGACTGGACTGTAGACAGGCCAGTCTCGTACCCACACTCTTTTACTACAAGGCCACACTGCTGTAACACAGGCAGAATGTTGTGTGGATTTATCTGGCTGAAATATGTCCCTGGAAAAAAAAGTCCCTTGGATGGCAGCATATGTTTCTACAAAATATTATGTACCTTTCAGCATTTCAGGTTTCATAGATGCACAAGTTACTCATGCCATGGGCACTAACACAACCCCAAACCGATTACAGATGGTGGCTTTTGAGCTTTGCACTGATACCAATCTGGACAGTCCTTTTCTTATTTAGCCTGGAGGACCTCCATGATTTCCAAAACAATTAGAAATGTGGACTACCGCACACTTTTCCACTTTGCGTCAGTCCACTTCAGATGAGTTCAAACCCAGAGAAGCATTTCCAGGCGTTGTTAATATATGGCTTTAACTTTGTAGGGTAGAGTTTTAAGTTTCAGATTGACTTGATGTAACGACAAATTGTGTTAACTGACAATGGTTTTCTAAAGTGCTCCTGAGACTGTGTGGTAATATCCTTTACAGGGTGATGTCTGTCTTTAATGCAGTACAGTCTGATTGATCAAAGGTCACAGGCATATAACTATGGTTTCAGCCTTGCTATTGACAGAATATTAGCAAAAAAGCAATCAAATATATCAGCTGAAAACATTCCTGCCTACTAAATCTTCTTTTACTCACTTTTCACTTTCAACCCTTGTCACACATCCTTCATGTTGGGGGCTGATTGCAAATTCTCAGGGCAAATCTCACACGGCCCTTCTCTTCTCCCATAAAGATGTCCAACTGACATTCAGCTCCTTTCTAAACTCCACTCAGCTGGTCTGTTGTTGATGTCTGCTCCTGGGCCTTGTCAAGCTTAAATTGTATATATGTTTATAATTTTGGGCACCTTGCAGAATCTATCCTCAAAAGTTGCCTCCAACTTTTCTAAGCATTCTTCCTTAGTGTGTTTTGCTGGTTTGAGTTGAACCATCGCCCACACAACTCAACGATGCCCCCAGTCTTTTGTTGGTATTACATTTTCAAACTATATTCATCAGTATATCCTGTGTAGATTCTAAAATAGCCTTTAGAGTCTGGGTTTTATTTTCTTTTTTGGTTCAGAATAAACATAGCAGAAAAGCACTCATGCACACAGGCCTGAGTTCTCAACAGGCTACACAAGTGGTTATAAAAGTGGACTAAACATATTAACAATAAGTGTTGCAAAATGGTCCCCCTGCCATCCAGGCCCCAGAGCTGTTGCCTTGTTAAAAATCTCTAGTTCTCAGTATGGCCCGCTCTACCCTCCAGTCATCATTAAAGAGAAAGACAGGAGCTGGAGAGCTCAACAGAGGCATCAACACGCATCACTTCTCCTCTGCTCTGAATGCTCAACTCTCAGCTATCCACCAGCCCCTGACGGACTTATTTACTGCACAAAGTGGATTGTGTTGGGCTACACACTACACTCCCGAATGTTGCTTTGATACTCTCTTTCTATCTTTCCTTCCCTCTCTTTCCCCGCACCGTCACCTCTGTCTCTCTTTCTTTGGTTCGGACCAGCTCAAGGATTCAGCAGAACTGTCTGGCCGGTTTGTGGTTGGTGTAGCGGTACTGAAGGGCTCAGCGGCCTGAGATAAGAAAGCCGCACAGAGTCGGGCTGATGGGACACACTCCAGCTGTAGAAGCACTTCAGCTCTAAACAAAGACTTTCAACTCTTTGGCTTGATGTTTTTGTTTCACTAAGTATAAAAAAAAGATCCCTTAAAGCAGCTCCATGGGAATTTCCCTTGAGATTGGATGAATCCCCGTGAAGAAGAGTAGAAACGAAAGAGGAAAAATGCCTCTTTGCACAATTTAAGACCCCAAAGAGATAAACTGTGGGAGTTTTGTCAACAGTGAGGGAAAAAAAAAATATTCCAGATAACAAGACAAGGAACGCAGGAGCAGGGAATGTAACAGCGGTCTTTTGGAATGATGTTTTTTTGATGAATTACAGTGAACACGACAAGCTCAGGGTCCAAAGTGAGCCTTCTGCTGTGACAGAATCTCTGAATTTAAAAAACTCTACAGCTCCAGAATTTGCACAACACCACATTTACACAACACTTTATTTATTCATGCATTTTCCCTCTGACAGGCTCGCACAGACCTCAAGCCCCCGCCATGTTGTGTTGATATTTTGTACTTATTAAAACTAGCAGTTCTGCAGAAATGAAATTCGATGGGAGGCAGTTGTTGCTGCCACATTTTGATCATGAATACTAAATAAGAGGAGGTTTACTGAATAATGATGAGTGACCAACAGCTGATGTGTTGCCACTTTCACACAAAGAAGGGGAAAAAGTATTATATCTGACTTACTGAACTAAAACCAGGGATGGGCCATGTGACATGAAATATTTACTGAGGTTTTTCAATTCTTTGCAGTAACAGAACAAAATAATAATTATTTCTATATTACCTAACAATTGCACATTTAAATGCATCTGTTAACAAGCGTGTTATGCAATGTCCACCTCAAGTATACACATTAGGATGCTTTTACAAGAACTTGAAGCTCCTTGACTGCCTGAAACTCTGGTTATAATATTCTTCTCTCCTTCTGCTAAGCTGTGTTAAACTGCTGCTCATTTTCCTGATGTTGCCGCTTCATTGCACTACTATTCATTTTTATTACAAACAACTCTTGATTATAAAAAAATACTCAAAAAACAAATTACAATTACATATTACGACTATTTGTGGACTGAAGATCTAAAACGGTGACATTTTTTGTGATTCTCATAGCTTTGTGTAAAACCTCAGGAAGAACTCTGAAAATCTAAATTTACCAAGACTTTATTTACTTACTGTGCAGCGAATGTAACAAAATTAATGCTTATTAGACTACAAGTTCCATGACAAATAATACCTGGAAATTTCATTAGATGTCATTGAATTTTTTTGAGTTATTAGCAGAAATTTGTGAAAATGCCCCATCTTGCGATGTTACCAAATCCTTTAATAAAGTCCTGGACCCACTACCAAAATCTAATGACTTCTTCCTTGTTCCATGACCAACAGTCTCTAGAAATGTCATCACAATCTGCTGAAAACCTTTAAAGTTTTTCATGAAAATGTGAAAAAAATCCCCATCTTGTGATGTTAAGATATCTTTTACAAAAAAAAAAAATCCTGGATCTGCATATTTGGATCACCACCAAAATCTTATCAGTTCTGTTTGGTGCCATGACCAACATTCCCTGAAAATGTCACTAATATTTGTTGAGAGCTATTTGCGTTATCTTGCTTACGTCAGATGGACAGAATGACAAACAAACAAACAAAAAAGCAAACAAATGGCACAAACAGCAGCAAGAGAGATAACAACACCAGTGCTGTTGCAGTGGGTTTACACTGCTGTCTGTTGACCTTTAACATGTTAACACTCTTCATGTGAAAAACACTACGTTAGCTTCACTGGTCTTTGCATACCAAATCCTTTCAGTTCAATATAAAACTCAGGTATGTATCGACAAAGGTATTTGTCCTCCATGTCTTGCTCTTCATGTCCCTCATTTCACTTATTGTCTGCCCCTCTAAGTCATTAAGTGCCAACCCTCATGCCTCACTGTCATTTAAAATTCCCCCTGGATACAACAGAGCTTTTCTGTCTGCTCCTTTACTTTTTGTTGATTGATTTATTGGTTTATTGTATTTTAACATAGACTGTAAATACCTGACTTTCTTCTGAGACTTGGATCAAATGCGTTTGTGTCTTTGTGTGAAATACATTAGAACAGAATTTCAGTATTTACAGCCACTCCTTTGACTATGAGTCAAAGCCACAGCCTGTTAATCATCATGCATAAGTAAATCCTAAGCAAAACACACCTTTAGCAGGTAGAACTATTTCAATGGAGATGCATTTGATGATGTGGTGGGCACAACCAGTAAATCAGTTCAGGAGCATTAGCCTGTTTAACAGAGATACATTGCAAAGCAAACACAATCAGTGTATGTGCAAACACTGAAATGCACAGCTCTTACACAAGGAGTAGGTAGTGCTGTTTAGTCAGTGAGCTGGAGGGTCAACTTATCTTACATTTTAGATGTCAAAGTTAAACATGCAGTGTCCTTAAGGACTCTTCTAGGGGACTGCCTGTCACAAACCAGTTATTATGATCTATTATTCATCCACTGTTTTGACTGGTAGGAGAGCTATTTGTGGCTTTGGTGTTGCCTTGTGTGTGCACTACAACCAGTTTAATATGGGACGGTGGTGCAAAAATCCATTTTGTGGCTGTGCGTTCCACTTGTGACGGCTCTAAAATTGGTTTACCACCCATCCTTAGTTTAAACCATGTCCTTACTGGGGCATGAGGGTATGAGCCCGTATTCTCCTAATTTTGGCTGCTGATAGCAGCTTTTCATACTTTATTCTTCTATTCCACTGGAGGCCCAGAGTAATGGCCTTGCTAAAGATTGTGTGACGAATTGTATTGTTATGAAGGAGCTATAGAAATAGTATTGAACTTCAGGCAACCTTTCCAAAGAAGCCGATAAAGAAAAGAAAAGGATGCATGAAGGAGCTGAAATAATCGTTCGTTTCACCGAGAGCCCAGTGGACCTCACTCTGTGGGAGAGTTCAGCTGCTAGGCTGTGCTGGAGCCTGCTCTATCTCAGAGGGGAAAAATTCTCAGGGCTTTTTAAATACCTAAAGGTTTTGCTGCTGTAATTACATCAGGGAAACACAACATAGTCATCTGTAGAAAATCAAAGAACAAAACAAATATGCTTATACATATCTCCCCTTCATCACTGCACAGCATAAAACAACAACCAGCGTTAGCTGTGAAGTGCACTCAAGAAGTCCCAGCTGGTGATTCAGTAAAATAATGGCATAAAAAAGCAGCAATAAAAGCGTGACTTACGCTGACGAGCATCTGCGGGAATGGTCCTCTTGAATTTTCTGCCACATTGATTGGAGGGATCACCCAGTCCCTCTTTTGTCTCCGTAGACCCTTGGAGTCGTTCACAGGGGATCCTGAGAACATGATGATGGGAGGGGGCACTTGGAAGGTCTCTTTGTTCTCTTTTCTCTCAGCAACTTTTCCCTCCTCGCTTATGACCTGTAAAACAAAACAACACTTTTTTTTAGCAGGATGTTGATGATAATGACTTATGTGAAGCTAAAATCTTTTAGTTACACAAAACAGAAGTACTGAGGAGAACAGCGGTGGCATCTCAGGTCAAACTGATGCTATGTACAGAGTTGTATATTAAGAAGTGTGATGACTGCATTTCAGTCTTGTTGTTTTTGGATGGTATGCTGTTGTGTTTGTATACTGAAGTCTTTAGCACTTCATTGAACTGATCAAACTTATCTAATTTTGCTTTATTCAACTTATATGTCTTTTTAGGTGTAAAGAAAAAGGGTGCATAGTTAAGAAAGTCTTCACCAGTGGTCTCCATGATACATTTCTTCATCAGTAGTTGCCTCTGTGACAGTTTGGCTGAACCTCAATCATTGTGATTTCATCAAAATACAAATGCTGGTAACACAGTCTCATTACTGTCAATGAGTAAAACTGGGTGAGGCGGACTCAATGAAGCAAAGGTTTCACGTTCTTCCTCTTTCCTTATTGTGATGCATGTGCAACACACATTGATTTATCAATTGTTTCTGAAACCTGTAGAGATTTTCTGTCACTGCAATAACTGAGGTGAGTGCATGATGTTGCTATGGGAACAAAGTGCTATAGATTCACTCTTTCATTGGTTTATCCAATCATATACTCTAATACTTGCTTCCTTCTTTACTAACAATTGATCTTTCCTCTCCTGAGGTTTACATTTAAAATCACAGACACACCTCTAGGTAATTGCTGTGTTGGCATGAAATGAGCCTGCATGGTATACTATCTAGACCAGGGGTGGGCAACTAGTGGACTTGGGGCCATATATGGTCCTACCAATCCTTTCTGAAAAATCAACCAATCACCTCCACTGAGACGGTTATGTTTTTGCTGGGTTTTGCCAGTTTGTCTGTCTGTCTGCCTGCCTGTCTGTCTGTGTGTTTTTCTGTTTGTCTGTGAACAAGATAAATATAAATAAGCTCTTGATGGATTTTAATGAAATGCAAATATTGGTAAAATCAATGTTAATGAAAGCTTTATATTTGCTATTTTTTGTATATTTATTTTTTCCCCTTAAAGATGTCAGACAATATATGAAAACTTAGACCTCGTCTGTGAGGAAAGGCTGTGTGCTGCCCCCTTTTTGAAGCTGCCCATTCCTTCTTTAGATATATGAAGTTTATCTATCATGTCTGAGTATTTGAGTAATCAAGTATAAGTAATAAAAAAATGTATTTACAGGTATACAGTGTATTGCAGTGTATATATCGCATGTGGGATAGCTATGAATGTTCCTGTTAGGTAGGATAACTCAGTAGAATAGCCTCTCATTGACACTTTATGCAGATGACAATCAGTTTTATCCCCAATATGCTTCAGAATTGACTCCAAGGATCTGTTGTTTGTGTTTAAAGCCCTAAAATTGCTCCCCCACCCCACATAACCAAGGCCTTTAACCCTTATATTCAGTCTACACCATTTAGATTGGCTGATATGGGCTTCCTGATAGTCCTTTCTTCATATACAGTGTTTGAAAACAATCATTTTTTGTTTTCTATTTGCCAAGGCCCCTATGCTGTACATCTGGCCTATCCCCTCTGTTGACTCTCAAGTCCTGTCTCAGAAAATACTCTTACAAGTTGGCACTGGAGTTCTCTGATCCCCGCAAGGCAGGTTATTGAAGCTATTTTTTTTTCTTCCTGTCTCTTCATCAAAAAAATGAATATTAATTTTATGTATTGTTTCACTATGTATATCATTTTGGTCAGATTTGACTGTTTTTATATGTGCTTTACAAATCATCGTGACTTGGCACATACCAAACATTTGAAATATGCTTATCCTAAAAGTCTGTACTCTTGGTAGAATCCTATAAGCACTCTGTTGGCCTTAAATCTTCTATCTGCAATGTGCCTCATAAACGACTAACACCATGCATTTAATGACACTGACAACTCACTTATAATCTAGTTAACCAGTGTCATCCTGCATCATGCAGAACAGAGATGCATAAAGAACCAGAGGAGAGATCAGAGGTGTCTGTGAATTCTTTGCATCTGAGGTTGCATGTGAAATACGTGCATATATGTGAATGCCATCATAAACCACCGACTTTGTCATTTACAACGGGTATAAAAAGTCTATTAACACAGAGCATGTCTGAGGTTGGATTTACAGCCTCTCTCTGCACACAGTGACAGCAGAGTCACAGACACAAGCTTCAATCATACAGTATTCTCCCATCATGCACTCCCCTCACACACTCCCTGCAGGCAGAGAGAAATGACCACCACAAACCTGTCTTTTTGAAAGATGCTCAAATAAGGAGCTTGAAAGAAGCCCATTTTCCATCTCCTCATGAACATTAACTCACCCAGGAGTCAGGGGAGCTACATCAAATGCTATCAGGCATATCACCTGTTTAAATTAATGTGAAAATGCTGCAACACAAATTACAGTAAAGCTCAGAATTTCGGCTTCTTTATTGATGCTTCCAGAGTGGGTAGAGATAAATAAAAGTCACTGAAAATAAAGTGAAAGGTTTAAATGATGTATCTCAGGGTTTTTTTTTTTTTTTTTAATGCAGAGTGTGTAAATCCTGCCAACGGAGGCCTTTAATAAAACAAAAGCAAAATATTCTGTAAGCTTAGCTGCTTACTTGTTTTTTGCCAACTAGGCATTATTCATGAGACCACACTCCATACAGTGTATTTACAAAACAGTAAATCAGAGTTCTTGTTGAACGGGTTAATGTCATATATTGGAGATTTGTTGTTTTACGTAAAAGTGTCCTTCCTGTGGCACCAAAAGCCTAGTAGTTAAGTATGTGTATCTCATGTACAGACAATGTTGTCCTGGAGGTGGACCTCCTGGGATTGAGTTGAGATCATAGCTCCCTTACTGCAGCTCGCTTTATTTGGCTTTTAACATGTGTTTCAACAGTGTTAAATGTTGATTCACCTTTCGAATTGTTAAAGATTAATGTTAATCAATCAAGTAAACTTTATTTGCAAACCACATTTCATATGAACTCAACTGCAGTTCCAAGTGTTTCACAGGGGAGCAGGAAAAGTGACTCAATAAAAGACTCAAAAGTAATAATGACAATTATTACAATAATAAGAGGTAAGATGTAAAGAAGGATTCGGAAACTAATGCTAAATAAGGCTGGGCTGAAAAAAACAGCAACATCAAGATGATTGATAAAAAAATATATGAAATAAGAAAAACAGGCAAAATAATACAATAAAGAAAATTCTAAAAAAAAAAGTTAAAATACATTAGAAAATCAGTTTAAAATAAAGAAAAAGGGGAAGGGAGAAATAAATACTAAAAATAATCATTTAAACATCAAACAATAAAATGCGAATGAACAATAAAATTAGGTTAAAAAAGTCAGACTCATTAATAAATAAACTGTAGTCCTAAAAAAAAATGTATACAATGTAGTTAACAGAAATATACATTATTTAATTAGATCTGAAAGGGGCTGACATGGTGACCTTAAAAACATTAATTTACATGTAAAAAAAAAAAACTAAAAAAAGAATAGAAATAACAACATTTTGATTGATTTTCTTGCAACAAGTGATTTTTTTAACTATTATTATGGCATACAATGACTGCTAATGGAAAATAACAGTTTTTTTTTCTAAATGAATTTCCTTATGAAACAGAGTTTTATTATCTAACTAAGAACACCTAACAACCTCTTTTAGTGACTTATATTGAATTTGATGGATCATAACAGTATTTATAATGTGTTTCCATTACAATGTATTACAAGAGTGAGAGTTACAATTATTTTTTTTTATCTTTTTAAATACAGTCGATAACCTGCATTTATGTTAAAATAACACCTAGCCTGATTAACCTTTATGAAATGCCTTACTGTACATTACATTTATTTTCATAAAACATGATAAATTTATATATGTATATATATATATATATATATATATATATGTGTGTGTGTGTGTTTATATATGTATATATGTATATATATTATACAATAATATATTTTTTTTAGCTATGAGCGCAATTTAACACATTAAAAATATGACAATAACCTTTTTATAAACACTGTCTTATGGTTACTATTATGAAGAATCATAAATTATCACTAGTGCTGATAGTTTGATTTAGAGCATTATAGGAGCAGCATTATAATACCTTGTAAATATGCTGATAATGTGTTTATAATGCATAATAAAGGGGGACTTCATAGAAATAGTTACCCTGTGAACTAAAAAGGGCCTTACTAGCTAATTAATATCATTATTGATATGCAGTGACTTCTGTGCTTTCTATGTTATTAAGTTATTAGGGGTGTATCAAGGAAAAAGTCTGCAGTCTACTGGCAGAACTAGGCACTAATAAACAACAACAATGACTAATAAGCAACCGGTATGCGACTCATTTGCAAGTTAATGGTTGGCCCTATACTGCAGTGCTACACAGTAAAGAATTATTTATGTTTAAAACAATTTTGCTGCAATATCTCTGTTTTGCATCTGAGTGAAATTATAAAACTTTTTTTCTTATGTCGCAGTGCACTATAGATATTGACGCCTCTGTGTGGAAGTTACACAGGGTCTACTTTTTCAAGGCCTAAATGCAGCATGTTTGGTGTCCTAAAGGCTGTATGTGTGTGCTGTTAAGAAATGATCTTAAGGTTACATTAAACAACCTGGAGACTTGTTCTACAGTAAGTTTACCAACATATCTCGGGGTTACAAGCCGGTGAAAACATGTCAAGAGTCAGTCACAAACATCATTGCTGCAGATATGGATCAGTTGCACTTGCTGTCTCAATCACTTCCCCCTGAGCTATCCCTTTGCCCCCCCTTCTCTTGCAGTATTATTGTTTTTCTCTCTGTCTCTCCTCCTAGTCAGTGGGTCTTGACAGCTTGTCTCAATAACAGCGATTCCTCAAGCACTGGGCTGTGTTAGGCTGATGGTGAAGCAGCAGGTAAAACAGCAGCACAGAGCCAAACACGGCTCAACACCAGGACACAACAAATTCTCTGCTCATGTCTTTGTTATGAATGCTCCGAGGGCACAGAGGGAGACAATATTTTGTGTGTAATCGCTTATTAATTTAACATTTATTTACATAGGGTGCTCTAATGATTACTACAGCTCAGTCTCGCAGGACTATAAGAACAAAAGCACAAGTCAAATTATTTGACTTTATAGTGTATAAAACAGCTCATTATATAGAAGGGTTAAATTATACATGGATCACATAAAACAGCAAACAGAAGAATCCAAAGCAACCTTTAAAATTAAAATGCTTCAGTTTAATTCTTTTAGGAATGGGAGACATTGATAAACCTTTCTTTGAATCATTATTTTCATCCATGTCTGGATTTGGAGTAAACAACTTGAAAGTATGGATCCATTCTGCCTTCATCAATGGTTCAGGCTGCTGCTGATGGTGTAAAGGTGAGGGGGACATTGTCTTGGCACACTCTGGGCCCCTTTGTACCAATTTAGCACCACAGCCTGCCTGAGTATTTTTATTCACCATGGCCAACCCTTTTCGACCAGAGTGTACTCATCTTCCGATTGCTTCCAGCATATTAATGTGCCATCCAATATCATGATCTCAGTTCACTGAACTCCAGCGGCCTTCACAGTCACCAGATCTTAAACAAATAGAGCACCTCTGAGGATGAGGTGGAACAGGAAATTTGATTCAGATTCAGATTCAGATTCAGATTCAGACAACTTTATTAATCCCTGAAGGGCAATTCCGTTCACAGTTACCCTGCCTTATTGAGCCATCTAAACAAATCAGAGAACAGACAAACATTCATAACAGCATATGGACAACACATTCCCCTGTCAGAACCCACAGGTTTGCAGAATCAGCAATAAATACTACTAATAATAATAATAATAGATACAGTAAGCAGTTAGGTTCCACGGTGAAATTACTAAGATACCATAGGATAAGCAAATTCCAAATGTGGCACAGGCCACATATCATCTTCGGGCTACAACCCAGCAGACTCATGGATGTGCAGCTGACAAAACTTCAACAACTGTGTGCTATCATGGACCAAACTTATGAGTAGCGTTTCAAGCATCTTGTTGAATGCCACAAAAGATTAAAGCAGTCCTTAAGGCAAAAAGGGTTCCAACTCTATACTAGCAGTGTGGACCTAATTAAGTGGCCAATGAGTGTATATTTTATTTCTGTGAAGTACATTCTTGTAAAAGAAAATATAAATCAGACAGAATGCAAATTACCAGGTCAGACCTTGAAATAATCAGATATTTGAAGCAGCCAAAGAATAAAAAAAAAAATAAGAGTTTGGAAAAATTATTTTGGTCAATTATTTCTCCCCTTCAAGTATATCATTGTTGGAAAGCTGGATTAGTTATATTTACAAGGGGGTACACCTTGTAAGGATTGTGAATTAATGGAGTGAGCAGCCTCCACAAAAATGTGCCAAAATGCCCTGCAACTGGAAGCTGGTGTTGTGGTAATCAAAGTAGCAGCATTATTTGTTGTCAGCCCAAACTGATCCCCGAACTTATGACAAGCTCAATGAGACTGGTGAAGTCAAGGATGGACCATGAAACGGATATCCCAGGAAGACAACATGTGTACACATGTACCCACATGTTTAGCTCCCAATTCAATATCGATTCAGCAAATCCTCTGAATCGATTCACCTCCTGGCCAGAGGGAGGCGCTGTGCACTTTTTCAGTGTTTATCCAGCTGCCGCTGGTGACAGAAGAAGACCGAACATTTAAGTGATTTAACAGTGGTTTATTAGTATCATCTGTGTAAATAATGTAATATATTGTAAACAATAGCATCAGCATCATTCTGGAGTGTTTCCTTTCTGTTCTTTTGCCGTATTTTCGATGTATTTTCCTCGTGTTTTACCGTCTTTTTTGTCATTGATTGTCTTTTTTGTCATAGTTCATTTTTGATGAATTCCATAAATAGTAATTTTAGAAATTTTGGAGGAAGAAATGTCGACATCTTGGTCATCTCAGAAAATTTCTACATTCATTTACAACTGTTCATGAAGAGAATCCTGTTGAAAATTCAACTCTATTTTTATCCTTGTCTTATAATTACACACTGTTTTAAGAATTTGTAACATAATATTGACAAATACTTGCCAGAATTGTTTACTTTTATTTCTCATGAAAAAAGGATGAAAAAAATGTATTCAAAGGACAATTCCTGACACATTTATTGACAAAAAAGTCCAAGTGGACCTTTATAATTACAGTATTAACCGTCATGTTTTTTTTTTTTTTTTTTTTTACTTTTGTACTCCATATACACAAATAAGTATAGTGCAAATTTGTATTTTCAGATGTTTGTTTTCTCAAAAATGTGAGGTGACATACCACATATGTTCACATCGGCATCAAAATAAAAATTCAAAAATTGTCAACAGGTACTCTAATTATTTGTGTATTTCTGCTTCTTACCGAATTGATACTGAATCAAAGTATCTTATTCTTATATAAGTCTTAATGTGTAACAAAGGTGGCTCTCAGACTTTTCACTGAAGAAACTCATATATCTGTGCATCCTTTCAGGCCTAAGCTGCACAAAGGCGAAGAGAGACAAGGAATAAGAAAAAGAAAACTATCAGAAACCACTCACCAGGGATGATGGAGAAAAGTGTTCACTTCCATTATAGTAAAAGAAGAGAGAGTAGGCAGGTTGGAGAATATATGTGCCTGCTTCATGTACGTTTATGTGTGTATGACTGGGTCTGTGCGTGTGGGTAGGTGGGAGGGTGTACATGTCAGAGTACAAGAAAAATCTGGCCTTGTGAATCCAACAGTGTAAGAGAAAGAGGTTCAATCACCATACATTTACATATAAAGAGGCTGCTGTTTTTAATACCCCTTCCAATTTTTCATTTTATTTTACTTCAGTGCAATATGTAGCCTTACACTTTCTCACCAGCAGTTTGACATTTGAGAACGAAAATAAAACAGAACACAGGAGCAGGCTGCAGCGCTGGAAGACAGGGAATGGCTCCTGGCATGCATTGAAAGTTGAGGGTCCCGTACGATGCAGTCTATAAAAAAAAATGTGTTTTCCCTTTGTCTCCCTCTGTTTGTTCTCACCTGGTCAAGATCCCTCAGAGGATTTGGCTCGTATCTGCCAGCGGAAACAATGCTTTCAAGACTGACTTCATTAGATGGATGCCCAGGAGAAAAGCTTTTAAGGCCGCTTTAAAGGAAATCTGTCCTACGAGCAGGCATGTAGTGTGTGTGTATTTTTTCGTGGGCTGGGTAGAGGCAGAGGTGTCATGTTCAGTCTCATCAACCAAGCACGACATATTAGACATAATACATTCAGGGCACTCTTTTAGTAAAAATGTAGAGAGGGGCATGGGTAGTGGAAATAGGTAGACGAAGAGATCACAGTTTTCCATTAGGTTCTAAGAAAAAGAAGTTCCAGCTCCATCTTGGCATAAAAAGAAGGAAAACTGTTGATTCCTACACCTACAAATCTTGGCATTCCAATGATCCAACAATGGTTTCCAATTGAAGTGTTATACTCCAACCAGTTCCTCACTTTTTCAAAGTTGTTGGTAGTTGCACCTCATCCATTAATCTTACAAAGTAAAGAGACGAAATATATGTAACATTACTAAGATGTCGACTCTTTTGACAGCTTTCCAAATAAGACATGGTGGTCACTGCCTCTCAGGCCCATTCATCGTCTTTGTGTTGCACAAATAGCAAATCTGAGGTGCACTGAGATGAGTTCAGCAAAAGGTTGCATGTTCTTCCAATAAGGAGGGGAGGGATCACAGCAAAGAAAATAAATCAGAAAATAACGTTGGCATTATTTGTTCTTCTTCTACAACACAGAGTTAAAGATCTACCAAGATTTTAAAAGAAAACTCTGGAAGTTTGAGCTTACTCAGTGTGTCAAAAAGCATCAGACCCATTAATTTAACCAAAATATTGCTCATGATTTCCACATATTATGTCTTTACATTGACATCAGTTGTCTTGCCAAGAGAGATCCATGTGCTCACCTCCTTTTCCCTTGCTGCCCTTTTCCTCCTAGCCAGAAGAAATTCCAGGGTTTTCGTCTGATAAATGGACAAAGAAATGATGCATCTAAAAACATGACCAAAGGGGCACTGATGGTCAAGGGCAGGGGTGGGCAATCATTTTTCACAAGTGCCACATACAGAAAAATTAGAAGATGACTGGGCCACATTTTACCTCAATTTTAGTGTAATATATCTCCAGTTTTTGGGGCTGGCCAATTAGATTAAAGAGTGCCTTGGCCAGCCCTTGTGACAAGATTTTCCCATTTGTTTTGATTTTCCCAAGGCAGTTTTCCCCAAGAAAACTGCCTTGTGTAGCAGAGGTGAGACACGGATGGTTTGCATTTAGAATAAAAGAAGAAGTGAAAACTGCACAAGGCAGCCAAGCACTTAAAAGAGTTGGTGCTTACAGATAATTAAAGATAATTAGCAAAAAACACTGTTAATCTTGATACAGAGCATACGGTGAGGAAAACGGGAATGATTTGTGGTATTTGCTGTAATCAACCATTTACATTTATTCATTAATCAAGTAAAAATTTCATGTTAAAAACTGGTCTAAATGTAATCACAACTGATGGAGTATATTACACGCTGATTAAAAGTGACCCAAAGGCCACATTGACCCATGGTCTTTCTGTTATGTACATGCATCTCATTAGCAGAGCTTTCTCTTTTCCGTGCATGTTAACAATAATATAATTGTTACGATTTCATTTAGGAGATGCTTTTTCCCAAAGTGATGTACATCTGAGAGTAAGAACAACACAAGCAAGAATCTAGACTGGAGGGAACGTCATAAGTAAGTGAAACAAACTGCTTCAAGTCAAATTGGACACAGGTGCTGCTGTGTAGTGCTAGAGGCAGTGCCTATTTTTTCCCCAACCAAGCAATCGACACATATTGTCCCCCCAATATCATCATCATCATTGCTATCTTCATCATCATCAGCAAGTCCTAATTTCATTGACATTGAAATCATATTAAGCATCAACATACTCAGAGCTGAGTCGTCCACAAAGAGCTGGGTCTTGAACCTGCTAACTGGTTCTACAACTGAGGACTGAAGAGTCAAAGTAAGTGTATAAGAGTTCCCTAAACAGTTGAGTCTTTAACTTTCTCTTAAAAGTAGAAAGGGACCCTGTGGATCGAATGGAGTTGGGTTATTCATTCCACCACTTGGAAACAACAGAGGAAGGAGAGTCTAGTTATTTTGACTCATGCTGAGATGGGAGCACTTGGCATCTTTCACTGGCAGAGCGTAGTGAACAAGAGGGAGTGTAGACCAGGTAAACAGGAGCCGTTCTTGTTACTGTTTTGTAGGCCAGAAATAGAACTTTAAATTTGATTTGAGCTGCAACTGGAAGCCAATAAATAAAGATTAACAGCGGACTGACATGTTCTGTTCTGGGCTGGTTAAACATCAGATGTGCTGCTGCATTGTGGATCATCTGCAGAGGTCTAAATGTGCATGCAGGGAGACCTGCTACTAGGGAAAGGCAGTAGTTGATGTGTGTGAAATCACTAGAGCCTGTTCCAGAAGCTGTGTTGCCTGTTCTGTCAGGTAGGGTCTGATCCTCCTGATGTTATAGAGGACATATTGACAAGACCCAGCAATCAAGGTCACATGAACATGCTCCTGTACTCGTCTCTGGCTCTTGTCTTGTAGGTGGCCTGGGATCCTTGGTGGAGACTGCCTGCTGCTGCGGAGTCACAAAGCCTCATTAACTACAATTACAGACATAACACATATTTGGCCATCTCATTCCAGTTCGTAATCATTATAGCTGTTAATGAAGACATTAGCATGATCTTTCTATCCTATCCATGGTTGATACATCTATAGTAACTATCTCTAGCTCCACATGGGCATGAGATCCCTCTTGAAAATGAGATGTCACATCTCAAGAGGTCTACCATTAATACATTTATCCTAACGGAGACAAATATGGTAGGGATGCACTTGTGGTCTGGGCACCCATGAGTTCGTCACTGCCATAAATTCATAAATTCTTATTTTCAGTAAGACTTTCATTGATTATACTTCTATAAAATTATCACCACAACCACACAGACATGAGGACCCTCCTGAAAACAAGATGTAGCATCTCAAGAGGCTAACCTCTAATAAATTTGTTTCCAGCAGAAACAAATTTGACGACGACAGGTCTATGATTGGTCCACTGATCTGTCACTAGCTTTAGTTCTTACTTTAGTCCACTTGTCTCCACTTACTTGGCGCTATACAAATAAAGATTGATTGATTGATTGATTGATGAACCTTAAAGGTCAGCTGGTCATCAGTCATGACACCTAGATTTCTGGCAGAGTTTGTGGGCATGAGTGTATTGGATCCAGGCTGGATATTGATCTGTGGTAGAATGGAGAGACTGGCTGAAAGGACAATAAGCCCAGTCTTGGACAGTTTAAGTTGAAAGTGGTGCCCCTTCATCCTAGTGGTGATAACCCCCACACTCTTCCCAACTTTCCAACTGTATCTATATTAGGGATGTAACGGTGTGAAAATTTCATATCACGGTTATTGTGACCAAAATTACCACAGTTATCATTGCAATGTGCTCAAAATGTTCAAAAAGTACTTTTACACACACTTGAAATCATTTAACCCCTTTAATATTTTAATTATAACAGGTCTTTTTTGTCTTTTTGACATTAAATGTGTCAGGAAATGTCCTTTGAGTAGTTATTTTTACCTTTTTTTCATGAGAAATAAAAAGAAACAATTCTGGCAAGTATTTGTCAGTATCATGTTATAAATGCTTAAAACAGTGTGTAATTACAGGAAAAGAAAAAAACAGAGTTGAACTTTAAACAGGATTCTCTTCATAAACAACTGTAAATGAACATGTTAAAAGTTTTGAGATGACCAAGTATAAACCAAACCTATTTTACACACACACATTTTTGTTTGCCTACAGCATTAGTGTCCATGTTACAGCTCGTTATATTAGACCATGTCCTTTTTTTTTTACTGACAATAGTCCCTGAGGCAATTCCTGTCCAGTTAGCCCCCTTTCATGACTCTCCTCTGGTCTACCCTCTCCCTGGCAGATCTCCTCCACATTTTCTCCTCCAATATTTCCAAATAACTATTGATGAAATCCATAAAACAAGAACTATGATGGAAAAAGATGATCAAATACGAAATATGGCAAAACACAGAGAAAAAATGGTGAAGAACGGCAAGAACACACTCCATAATGATACTAATGCTATCATTTACAACATTTATACATTATCTACACAGAAAATACTGATAAACCACCTCTAACTCACTCAGGTATGGCTCTCTGAATCTTCTCACTCACTCTCTCTGGCTCAGTCAGCTCACTTACTGGAGGAGTTACAGTTTTAATCACACACGTCTTTTTCGATTGCCGGCAACAGCTTGTGTTTTAGACAGGATGACCGTCTTTAATCAGTTTCCCCTTGGCATCCTTGTAAAATCCAAAATTCAACCAGATGTACCATCACAATGACTCTAAAAATATTATATTAGGATGGGAAAAACTACATAGTGTTGGTTTAAGTCAGTACAATAATTCTGTGATAAAAAACAGTGGAAGGGCTTCAGCACCAGCAAGGGTTTTTTTTTTTGCCAGTGTAAACACAATCAGATTCAAAAATATTTATTTGTTATTTTATACCAGTAACATTTTTTATAAGTGTTTTATGTATTTTACAGTGTTAATTCCATTAGTCAATTTTCCCCATTTAATAGACACTCTCTCGGTTGTGCTTCTCCCAATTCAGATCAGTTTTAAAGAATCAGATTTTGCTCTTGTGCTGTCCCAAGACCAACAAATCTGCCTTTGGAACTTGAAACGATATTATTCATTGCCATGGACCTTGAGAGATTTTGAGTTTGTCATACTGAGCTTGCATTTTTGGCCCTACAAGTAGGACCTAAGGAAGATTAAAATGTTTTTAATTTAATGATTCAAGTCAAAATTTTTAATTATGCCTACTTTCTTAGAATTTTGGTTAGTATCTACCATCCATGTTTTTAAACATCTGGTTTGAACACATAATGACTGGAACTAGGGAGAGGAAATTATTTTTTTGTTGAATGTACTTGCAAAGCCTTGAAAACTTAAATTGTTGACCATTATGGCAAAAGACAGCGAGACATTTAGAAGCACAGGTGCTTTAAAAACTTTTTGGAAAGGTTAAATGGATTCATAACTTAAAGAGCGGTGCACACAGGGAAACAAAGCCCCATAAAAATCTCAAAATACTCTTGATGGAGTAAAAAAAAGGAACATGGACTTTGCTTGACAAGCAGCTTAGGTAAGTGCAACACTTTATTTGTACCTTAAAGGGCATTTTCTTTTGTATCTTTGTTTAATGTTTTTGTTGCTTCTGAAGTGAATAATGTGTCTGGCTGTGCATTGAGAGGGCAGCTTTATGTGTGTTGTGGCACAGCAGATTGGTTGTAATGTACAGGAGTATGTTGAATTGTGTTAATTGGATCTTTGTATATAGTATAGAATAGTATAGTATAGTGGTTTAGTAGTATTTTTACCTCCTTGGTGTTCACATGAGTAAATGTGACTGTTGTTGTGAAGTTTGTCATGTTACTGTGGTCATGACATGGATTCACCTGAATGCTGAGTCCATTTGTCAAGCACCACTGCCATGATGCCCACAGACATCTATGGTTTCAACACGTATTTATTAAATTGCACTAAGAGTACTCATGCCCCTTAAAGAGCCCATAGTTTGCCTTAACTCTCTAGTTTTCATATACAGAGTAGCCCTGATTGACCTGTATTCTCTCTCTGTCTGAGACGCCCTGTTGGAGCTCCTGCCCTTTTAGGGCTCCCTTCCTCTCATTTGATTAATTAACACAGTGGTTCTCAATTACTTTCTATCATGCCCCCTCTTCGAGACCGATATTTATGGCGCCCCCGATGCCAACCCTCCGCCCACCGACCTTGAAGTCACTTAAAGGGTAAAGCTAAGATTTTTCTCAACCAAAAATGTGAATACCAAATTTCTGTTGTGTTAGTGGCAATTGTATACTTATTCTTTGAAGACTGGAAGTAAGTATTAAAGTCCATAGTCATAATTTTAATGTCTGACAAAATAAAAAAAATCTATATGTAACTACATTGGTCAAGGCCACTGAAGCCTGTTGTTGGACAGCCCACATTGATTTTTAACTAAGTCCTACCTTAAACATGGCAAATAGCCAGTTTGGCAATGCCCCTGTCCAGACAAGTCGAGGCCCTCTTGGTGGGTTGTAATCATGTTGTGAAACACTGGGTTTATGGGTCATCGCTAAGTTTATCAACAACTCAAGCATTCATTCTATTGTCTCTGCTCTGCTCTGGGCTTGCTACTGTGAGCCAATGGGCTTTAACTGAAGATGAAGCAACAGTAGGACTTCACAGCGGTAGGTCTATTTGGGGGTGCTAACAAAAAAGAGCTGCATGAATGAAAATAAAGCAAACAGAGTAAAGTTCAATGTAGTGAAGATTCAAAGGGGGCCTAAGTAATAACTCCTAGTGAAATGGTCATCATAGGAAAATTGTACTTACACTTAAGTGTCTGCTCAGTTGTAGGTGTACCATTAAGGAATATAGTATATTTAAACTGTGAGAACTCTGGGTTAAAATGTCAGCTAATGAGTTCCTGTATATAACTTCAGATGTGAAGAAGCCACACATCTTCTACAGGCCACTAGGGGAGCTAAAATCTGTGTGAACGCTCACAGTCAAGGCCAACAAAAGCACCAGTACTCCAACCTCCCCTCTTATACTGTATTACCATGTTTGTTTTGGACACACACTCACTGTCTAAACACACATTGCTAAATCCCATGTTCACTGTAGTGTGTGACAAGTTCACTGAAACATGCACATGATCCTCTCCCTTCGGTCCATATTCAAAGAGGCTGACCTCTGCCAAGCACAACATGCCTGTGTGCACAAACAGGGTTTGTCAGCAGAGTGGGATGAGACAGATGTGAGCCCGTTCTGAACAAATGTATTCTTTTTCTCTTCACCGGGGGGAGGATGGCATAGTGGGGGTTGACTGCAGGGGATGGTTGTCCCACATCCCGGCAGACCGGTTGGGGAGGGAGCAGAGGTGGAGGAAGACATGTTTCGAAAGGCATAAGGGGGGATGAGAAGCAGATGTGACCCCCTCCCTCCTCCGCCCTGCCTAAATAAGTCATGCTCCAGATCCTTTTATCCACACATGCTAACAGGTACTAGTGAGTTCCCTGAGGAGACAAGTAGAGAGAAAGAGATGAAGGAAAAAACAGAAAGAGACAAAGAGAGAAGGAAAAGGAGAAGAAGCTGTGCCCATCACTGTTACAAAAGGCTTAAGCGAGCTTTTCTCGAGCCATGGCGTAATTCTGATCAAACCCCGCAGCTCTGATTCCCCTTTTCTTATTCCCACTAACGCGGGGAGCAAGGAAGTACAGCAAGGTGATGAAATTGATTAAAAAACAGGTTAAGCGGAGATGTCTGCGCAGATATTGAAACTATTATGAAAGATGGAGGATAAGGAGAAGCAGCAAACTGGAGTCAGATATCAAAATTCGTAACCACAGCCTCACAGATTTCAGAGATGTGCAGAGAGTGTTATTTCCCCTGATCCAGCACAGTGAGCAGCACACTCTGTCTGACATGCAGCTTTGCACTTCGATAAAAACTACAAGCTCCAGACAGAAGACACTTGATGCCCTAAACAAAGACTGCAATGAAGTTTAAACACAAAATTAGCATTGTACATTCATGATCCAACCTAATCTCCTGCAAATAAATGACATTATCAGGGACACATGGGCTTATGCACACTAATGCAGGAGTGTGAAATAAAAACCGCCCCCAAACACTGGAACCATGAGCCTTAACCTGCTGTTTTGTGAATTATTATACAAGGCATGGTACTTTTCACTTTCACATGTCAGTGGCAAGGATTAGGCTCATTGATCAAATAGTTGTAATAATGTCTCTATCTGGTTGGTTGTTTCTGTTTTGTATAGCAAAGTTCCCAGATTTCATCCAGCAAAGCACAAATTTTTAATGATAATTCTACACCAGGATGCAGAGGAAATGTCCATCCTCTTCTTAAAGGGATATTTCAGTGCTTTTCAGGTCATATATTGAGTATGTATTGACATTAGTCAGTTAAGTGGCTGACAGGGCTCCAAGCAGTGCTGCACCTGCCGGTAATGTTAATTGCTGGTGATGGGCACAGTCATTTCATATAATTGTGTGAGTTTTACGTAAAAATTGGACATGGAACTATGTTCAGTCAAGTGTACAATTGGGTGAAATATTTTAGAGTGCTTTACTTTTCCTGCGGGAAGTCTGGCCCTCATGTATTAAAGATGCGTACGCCCAAAAGTGGGTGTGCGTTCATTTCCACACACAGACCAGCTTTTATCAATCTGAACCTGATATGAATGTGGGCTAGGGATAAGATCATAACCAGAACTTGTCATGTGACAGAAAACTTGAAGAGGAAATAAAATTTTCAGAGCAAGTCTCTGCTGGGCTCATTGGTCCAAATCGTCAAATTAAGGAGTCTGATCAATTAAACCTGCAGTAATTATGCTTTATTTATGGACCATTGTACCACTGTGTTCTTTAAATGCACCTTTTTAACATTTTTTGGGGACAAAACTTTGATGCAATATCACTGCCTACAGCCTAGTCCACTCAGTGAGGGGCAAAAACTTTGATTATTTAAAGTAATATTTCACAGTTTATTAAAGCAGCCACTACACAGCAACACCACAGTATGTTGTTTCAGTCTCTTGACCCAGTATTTCTCTCTTAACAGCCACAACATTCCTTCAGAGCACATTAATTTCCCATGCCCCACAGTCCCCAAACCATAAACCCCTTTCATGAAGCATCTCTTTCACTGTAAGGTTGATCTCTGGTAACAACAATTCAACAACAGCAATTGAGCAATTGAAATAAATGATCAAATCTGTTTATTTGGGCTGAAGACAGTCTGAATTTCTCTCTTAAAAATATTTCACTTCAAACCAAGAAAGTTATCCAGCCATCTTTGAGCCCATTCATCCCACTTATTGGAGGTCATCTCTTGTGACACTGTCAGCCTCTTTTTTCTGCATTTCATCCCTCCCTGTTGTAAATTCTTAGGTTACCCGTGAGTATTTAGGGGTGTGTTATTTAAATCATGATCAATTTCAGCCGCCAAATTTATCAACACACCGTCGTTCATACACTGGGATTTGAGCAATATGTATGTTTTATGAATCTCACTTTAGAAAGTGAGATGATATCTGCGCCAAAATTTGTGCAAATTTTCATGCTAGATTCATAAATGAGGGCCTCTGTGTGTGGCACTATTTTACAATGCAGCAAACAGTTATGTGTTCTTCCGCTTGTGGGCATTGATTCTACTAAAGTTTGTCATCTCTCTGTTTTGGCCGCTGAATCTTGTTCTAAAGTTTTTCTTCTTTTGGATACTCTAGCTCATAAATCTAACCCCATATATCCTCAGGACAAGGACAGCTGTCATCACTTGAGTCAAAATCACATATATTTGGTTCAATACTAGTTCCCTCTGATGTTATCGTGTCTGCCTGAGTCTACAGAGTGAAACAGCAGATTCACTGAATCAATGTGCACAGGCAGAAGAACACATAGCCATTTGCTGCATCCTAAAATAGTGTCAAGACTTCCGGAAGGAAAAATAAAGCGCTCTTAAAAAATTGTCAGCCCTAGATTGAAGTAGTGGCAGTCAGCAGGTATGAAAACAGAGAAATTATGTGGACAAGAGACAGGAGCAGCCCAAATTTTTACACAACATCACGACGACAGTGCAAGGTGCAGTTTCAGTAGCTGTGTAATTTCAAGCAGTGTAGACACCAGAAACATAATATGGCACTAAATATCAAATGATTGGATCGATTACCAATCCCATCCCTAAACATGAAACACTTAATGTGCCAAAGACTGCACTGAAAACCTTACACAAAATTAGCATAATACATTCTTAATCCAACTTAATCTCCCACAAATAAATAACATTCTTGTACATGCAGCAGAGCCACACTATGTGAACAGGAGTGTGAAATGGATGCGGCCCCCCCACCACTGGTGCCATGAGCCTTAGCCAGCTGGCGGTGGTCCCGGCTCTTCCCCTCCACGCCAGTGCCTCCCCAAAACCCTACACACTTTGATATCAGCCAGCCCCTGGCTACCCAGACATCTGGAAGTTATTATTCAACAGAGCACGCCACAAAAGCACCATTTCCATAAAGAAACATCACATTTGTTTCAGCACACTGCTCTCTGCTTTCTCTGTGTGCATGTTTGTTCTGACATGCAGCCCCTTAGCCTCATATAACCCCTCTTTTTATTGCATCTCTTTCAGTCCATAACTCCTCAGGGTCTTTATATCAGTTGAATTAGTGAGAACTTAAGAACAACCAGTCATTGTATCTCCAGCTCTGCTGTTTAATGCTGTGTCTCATACAAAACTAACCAATGAATCATTTGAAGCAGCATGAGCTACAAAAGTGTGAGTGAAGGCCAACTTATTCAGAGCCAGAACAACATACTCATCCTTACACCCACTCCCACTAATAGATCCTTTGTTGGCTGATGTCCCAATCCGCCTCTCTGTTCGTCTCTATGACTGACTTTATGCCATCTCTACTGCTTTCTGGCCATGCAAAAAAAAAAAAAAGAAAATTTCTTTTGTGGTTTGAAAAAAATCTCAATTGCTGATCATCGATGGTGGCATTTATGTTTTCCTAAATTTTCCTGAAGTACAAAAGAATATCAGGCTGTGGAATCACTGGTGCCAAGGAAGTTTTTGAATCAATGTTACTTCTTCTTTTGCTCCCTCAAACTTTGAAGGTTATGACAATATAACTGGTGATGAAACTTGAGTGATGACACTGCAGATCAAAATGTCCTTCGTGGGCCATCTAAAATGCTGTCAAGATCTAAAAAGTCAATTATCTGTTACTATATTTGTCACAGATATATATCAGCCCACCATAGAGGTCATACATGTCAGCAGTCCATTGGTAGAATGCACAAACATACAGTTATTCTTCACCTTACAAGAAAAATTAAACATTAAGGATAAAGTTTATGTAGTATGACACAGCACAAACAGACTGACCTGTACTTAGTATTTTTCATTATTAATGCCATCTTCATTCCCTAATTATTAAATCATGTATGTTATCAAACATTAAAACTTTTACAGTAACAGTCACAGGTGAATTTAAGTGCAGGAAAGACTGTGTTACAATAAAAGAAAGAAAATAATAATCATACTACTTCTACTACTACTACTACTACTACTACTACTACTATGACTACTAATACTACTAATAATAAAACATGCAAGTTTTGGTACCACAATGAGCTTAATACAGTGAATATTCCCATACTGCATATTGGAAAATGTCCAGTATCCTGCATCCCTCTGACTAAATAAATAAAACACTAAGTCTCAACTTAGATTAAGCCTTTCAAAAAGATTTTTTTTGGTAAAAAATCACTTTCATTTAAATTTTTGTTATTGTAAATCTTTGTTTTCAGTATTGGCCTGGCCAATGCTTATTTGTTCAAATCAACATAAACACTGTCTTACTACGTAACCATCACTGTTGGGCATAAACTTCTCATCTTCACTTACTTTTTAGAATATGAAAAAAACCTCTCTACTTCTTAATGAATGAATATTACACTGTCCTGATAACAAAATGTTTTGCTGCACATTTATTTGGTTACAGAAAAAAAAACTCAGTCACCAACATGGAAGGTGGCCAATAGCACTGATTTATGAAAAGAAAATGAAAATCATAAAAAAAGAAGGAAGGACGTTTGTGCCTGACATCAATAATATCTGAAAAAATCCACTTTCTCAGCCACACTCTGTAAAATTGTATTACATGAGAGGGGCTTTGTCTTATTTGGCCTGGCATCAAAGTGACCACATATGAAGAGGTTTAACTGTCTTCTAATGCTGTGTAGCTGAGGTGTAAAAACAAGTTTTCCAGCTTCTGTGAGGCAGTAGAAACAAAGCTGTAAAAACAACACATTACATATCAAATCCTTTGAAACTGACAAAGCAAATGTTACCAGACTGAGTCTGTTAACTCAATGCAGTAACAATAACCTGTGACTGAAGTTATGTTTATGGAAACCAGATACTTTTCATCAAAATCCAAAACGAACACCGAGGCCGGATCTGAACCGCAGTGACCTGTGATCTGAAGAATTCTCCAGAACACATGCTCCCTAAAATATTAACATGGGAAAATGCAGTGACTTATGTGGACAGTGATGTTTTTGTGCATTCTGCTAAAAATATGCAGTGGCTTTGGTTAGTTATTATTTTCCTAACACATGACGATAAAGACATCCAAACCAGTTTTCAGTGCATTTCTATTTAATATCAACTTAAGACAATTTCCTCTTTTTCGTTTTTGTTTTGATTCAGAAAGAAAGATATGCCTCCAAACATATTCAACACATATAACTAAAACAGCAACTAATGGGTTTATGCCAGGTCACCGAAAATATATGATTTTTGTTTTATAAATAATTTTAAATAAAAAAAAAACAGCAAATAAAACACAATAATAAATAAAATACACATTAGGAAAAGACAACAAAAAATGCAACAGCACATAGAAAAACTGAGCATATAAGAAATATTACAACAATGAAAATATAACAAAACTAGAAGGGAAGAGAAAAGAACAAACAAAACAACTAATAGAGAAATGGATGATAAACACAACACAGCAAAAAAAAGGAAATAAAAAAATTTAGGAGTTGTTATATTTGATGTTTTTGTGTGATGTTCCCTCTATTTGTTGTTGTGTTTTCTTATTTGTTGTGCTGTTGTGTTATTGGATTTGTCAGTTTGTTGCAGTGCTCTCTGTTTTTTAATTGAGTTCTGAATTCATTGCTGTGTTTCATTCGTCATTGTGTTTTTTAATCATTGATGCATATCTTCATCAGATGTATTGATTTCCTTTTTGCAATTGTTTTCTGTTTTTTTTTTTTCCATTTGTTTGCATTTTTCATTTGTGGTTAAGTGATTTTGTGTTTTTAATGTGTTTTTTGTATCTTATTTGTTGTTGAAGTTTTATTAATCTATCCTAATGTATTTGTTGTTGTGTTTTTAATTGGCTGTTTCTATTGATGTGTTTCTTACTGTTCTTTATTTTATTTGTTGCAGGGTTTGTTTGTAATCTATCATTGCATTGGGTATTTTTTGTACTTTCTAACGAAACTGTTGTTGTGTTTTCCTGCTTGATGTTGGTGATTTGTTTGTGATTTTGTTTTGGTTTGAGTCAGCTTATTTAAAAAATGTTTACAGTATATTTAATTTTGGATCAAAACATGTCAAAGCTGCCCCCTGAGTCAGTTTTAATAGGTATACTCTTGCAGAAAATTGCATGGTCCTATTGTAGAAAGCAGCTGCCACAACATTTAAGGAAAAGCTGTTTTTTTTTTTTATTGATATTACATTAGGCGTATATTTGAAACAGCATTTCTTGTCATCTAATTGTTAGCTTCCTGAGCCTCCTTCCTGATTGACCTGTAAACACAAGCCCTTAACGAAGTGTTAAGTTGTTTCTTAATCTGATTAACCCTCATGTACATATTGACTCCTGGATCTGGCCTTGTGAGTCTTAAAGTCACGAGGAGGGCTGAGTTCAGGCCGCTCAGTCCTTGGTCGACCTTTGACAGCTTTAAAATAGAGGAGGAAGAGCCGAGGTCTCCCCGGGGTATCCAAGGCACAGGATGTTTTCCAATAACAGCTTATGGCTGAGGGGAATCGTACTCTTCCCCAGTGGCAATGTGATTCTATCACTTTTAACCATGTGCTGCTGCTGCTGTTACTTTTTTTCTGCTCCACTCTCACTTACTCTCTCCCTAAAACCCCTCTGAGTTTTGACCTGATTCCAAGCTGTTACTATCAGCAGACCGCTGGAGAAAAAAATGTGATATAGAGAAGAAGCTCTCGGATCATAATTGAAATTTTAAGCATGATATTTCTGTGTGAGTGAGTGTGTGTGTGTGTGTGTCCGTGTACTGTATGTGTAAAGCTCACCTCATTTTCATTTTGTTGAGGTGAAGGTGGGTCTATTACTGCCAGCTGGACCACGGTCTCCCAGACCTGTGTGTGTGGACCGCTCGCCGTCAGTTTAAACTGGACCGGCTCGTCCAGGCTGGCACCCTCTCCCTGGGCGAAGATGGACCCATCTGTCCGCACGCTGAAGTTGGGGTCGCTGCTCTGGAAAACTACCGCTGTGTTTCCCATGCAGTCATCAAACTTCACTGTGGACACCACAAGGAGAAAAGAAGATTTTAAAATAATCAGCTGAGCAGGTAGTTTCAGCGACAACATTATAAGTCAGAGCAGATGATGGTGGGGCGGGGCGCCAAATCAGAGCTCTATAAATCCTAGCCAGTGGAAATGCATAAAAAAATGTGATAATGTTTTTTTCTGTACAAATGTTTGTTTTATTACAAACCCCCCTAAAAAAAGAAAAAAAAAGTATAATAACAATTAAATTATTAATATTGTACAAAAACTGCCCCCCCCCCCCCCCCCCCCCCCCCCCCCCACACACACACACACACACACACACACACACACACAAATGTAGGTAATATATTATGTATGGCAAAATGTAAATACAGGTTTTCAAACTGAAATGCTCCATCTTATGGAAGATTAATAAACTTACATCATGCAGCCCATTAAAAAGGCTACCTCGAATGCAAAGAGGATTTTAGCATCTGAATGACAAATTTTTAAAAAAAAAAAGTTTCTTTGTTGCCAGCAAGTAACCTCTGAATTACAAAAACAAATGTTATTAAAAAGAAAAACACACTTACAGTTAGATGAATATTGGTAATTTTCTATTATTGTCATCTGTAGTTTTTCAGTTTATTTATAAATAAGTGAAAACTGAATTTGTAAAGTAAAATATTCTTGAATTAATCAAAACATTATACTTAAATATATCAAAAGTGAAAATCGTGAATCAAAATAACAAAAATGCATAAAAACACAATTATTCTAATAGGCGTCATTTTTGACCCTGGTATGACAGAGTGTAGGGTCCAAACACTTGTGTGTCGTTGGGTTAAAATGAAAGACTGTTGATGTGTTTTTTGTAGAGCTGCTGTATGTGAACGTAAACAGCAAAGCACACGTAACGTTTGCTGTAGTAGGGGTCAAATCCAGGGCTTCCTTGAACTTGGGACTGAGTTTGTTTTCGAGGAGACCAAAAGGTATTTCTCCTAATTAACTGCTGAAATTTAAGAGGGGAAGATCCAGTCACAACATAAACAAACTCAGAAAACAGAGTTTTCACTTCAAAAAGAAAGTCTAACAGAAAAACAGAAAAGTACAGACAGTTATATTCACATCCACATCCATGCAAGATTAAAGTGTGCTGTTTTGTCAGGAAATATTGATTCCATTAGTGTTGTGGTATTCAAAAAGAACAAGGCTTTTTATTTCCTGAGTGACAAATACTATGCTTTTAGCTTTTAATCTGAAGGCCAAATCGCTCTATTTCTACTTTTACTGCAGTTATCTGTGGCAGCTGGACTCGGTTCAGAGACACGAGGTCGTGGGCCTTCACTGTGATTGCTGCAACGTTTGGGCCAGGACCCTCTTTCTACAATTTGTGTCTGTGATGAGATAAAGTGAAGACATACAGTATATGGAAACCATAAATGCACTCAGCGTGCAAAACATTTCAGAGGGACTGGCTCCTGATCCAGAGGGTTTTTGACTCAAATGGATGTCATTGCTCATTGAGTGTGTCTGCCGTTTCCTGGAAAATACAAACTTTTATTTGAGATGGACAATAATTTCAAACTACCTTCAGTTCAATTGATTTAATCTATTTTATTTTTTTTTTTTAAATAATATTGTCAGTGAAAATCCGATTAAAGTGATATTTGTTTGGTACCACTTATTCAGAAAAGCTTAAGAGACACTTTCACAAACATACACGGCAGTGTGTTTATGTTCAGCTCCAACTTCTGATTATTGAAAAAAACAAACAAACAAAAAAGATCAATATTATTATTATAGATTAATACAGAATGTCTAGGGCCTCTTATTTTTTGTCAAACAGGTGTAAAATAGTGTTTGACTTCTATAAGAGTCAACTTTATAATGCTGTTGTTGTGAAAAACAGGAAAAATACCAAGATGCTTCTCATTTGCCATCTAGGCAAAACCACCAAGCTGTGGTTTGGTAAAGTTTTAGTACAGGGTCCCTAATATTTCAGGAATAAAACCTGAATGAATGCATCAGGGGCTGTATTAACCAAATATTTTCTGTCATTGACTGGTTTTTGATGAATGATGGAACGATTTGGAGGCTGTCAGTCATTATGACAGACTGAAAACAGAGGCACGATGCAGTGTACCATGGCATTCACACAGACAGATGAGTAAAGTAAACCCTTTATGTTTTGTACCTTACACATCCTGGGGGAGATCATTTAAACGATGTAAAAAAGATCCCCTTTACAGCCAGTGAGCAGAATCCCTCCATCCGACACTAAGAGCTGCTGACTGTGCCACACTTTCCACGCACTGGCAGCAGGTTTTAAGAAAGCAGTTTAAGAAAACAATACCTCATAGGGATAGATAACTTAACTTCTCAATAAGCATTGGAAGGGACCAAAGTCTTCAAAATACTATTAAGACTGTGGATGGTCTTGCAACAGTAAATGTTAATACAGATGTACAAATGTTTGTACAGATCATCCTGCTGGAGACACGGACATGCTCTGCCGTTAATGCAGAAAAAGGCAGTAAAGATAAACACTTACTTTGTGAAACTGTAAGACTGCTCTTCACACGAGGGATGATTGGTGATGAATGCTGCTATTTAGGTTGTATTTTTATTGATATTTGAAAAGGAAAATATGAAGGATAAAAAATGTCATGATGAAAAAGTGATGGCCTTGTCCGTCAAAACGAAAGACAGAAAAGAAGTCTTTAATGACCTCTGGAATGAATGCAACCTGCATGAATTCATGATGAAATATCAGTACTGCACATTCATTCACAGTATCCAATGTCAGACTCCACAATTAATGTTTAATTAAGGTTTATTCATTTATTGTGATGTATGAGTTACTCATGGAGCTAATGGCATTCATGATGTTTTCATATACAAATCTAAGACAAAACTGATCAGTTTGTCAGATCCCCAGCGATGTAATTGCTTCAGCATTGAATTTTCGAGGATCCTTCAAAGCAGAATTCTTAACTACCTTTTTCTCTTTTACTTCCCGCTATGCTTTTCCTCAAGTTCTTCTTTCACACATTTATTACTTTTCTCAGTTTACACTGAAAAGGTGTGAAAAGAAACTTATTTGAGTTACATGTCATGTTTGATTACATCTATGTCAAAAAGTTGTTGAAACTGTCTGCCACTTGATTTCAAGGTGTACTAAACATTTCAGAGTTTTCTAATATGCTCTCACACCTGATGACCAGAATCAACACCTCTCATCCTCTCTGGCTCATACATTTTATGTGAGACTAACATGCGATATTTCTGCCGAACACACTGTAACTTTGGGCATAAACACAATCATGTTAATCAATTCAGTGTAATCAACAACTCTGCAGGGAGTTGTTTTCTGCAGTGTGCTTATATATTCATGTGAAGTCATATTTGTATGTGGCTCAAAACACTATGAAACAAAATTATAACAACAGACTTTGAGATATGCTTAACATGAGACAAGGCTATAGGAATATAATGAAATCACTTATGTTTAATTGAAAGAAAAACATGCATAGCTACAAGTTGTTGCTTGTTTCAGCGTGCTTGTAATCTTCATGGCACTGAAGATGAAGAAAACCTAATGTGGTCTACTTTTTTTAGTAGATTTTTTAGTTTGACCTGCATAAACACTGTTACATTAATCTAACCTGCTAAAAACAAAGGCATGAACAAGTTTCTCTGTGTCTTCTTTAGACTGGAATATTTTGATTCTTGCTACATTTTTAAGGCGGTATTCGGCTGATTTTGTCACCATTTAATTTAGCTGTTAATTTTAAGGTGTAAGCCCATAGTCACACCAAGATTTCTGGTTTGATTTGTAGGTTTAAGTGTCACTGAGTCAAGGTAAGCACTGACTTTGAATCTTTCATCTTTGAGGCCAAAGGACGAGGACTTCAGTTTTGTTTTTATATAACTGTAGGAAATTCTGGCACATCCACTCATTGACTTTAACTTAACATTGATTAATTTCTTTCATTTCCATGAAAGCTAGAGTATGTCCACAATCACTAATCATCAAAAACCATCTAGTTTTCACATACTGAGTTCCCCTGATCCACCTTCTAATGTACCTCTAATGACGCTTTGTTAGCTCTCCTGTCACTTTCAGGCTCCATTCCCCATGTGGGTCCAGTCTAGTCTGATTGGATAACAAGTCTACTTTGTAGTAACTGGTCAGTTGAGTGTAGTTCAGTACCATCCTCAGACAGCACTGAACTTCTCTCTTCAGAGATTTTGTTGTCTTGAACCTGAGGTGCCTTGTCATGTGGATGAGACATGTAAAACACGGGCCATATAAAGTTTGAAAAAGCCAAATAAGTGCCGTGGAGAATAGCACCATTTAAATAATTACAGCTTGGATCAGAGGGTTACAAACCTTCAGCCAAAGGGAAGAATCATAAACAACATACATTCAATAAAGAGTGCATAATTTACAAGAAACCTCACAACAAAGAGAGAGATGCAGTCAAAGGAAGGTCAGGGCAGAGAAGAAAATCTCTAATATAACTGTTTTTCTGTGGTGTAAACATGAATTCTTTCTGTTCACATCAGAACAGTTCTAAGCCATGGCAGGTCAGTAAGGAGCTTTCTGATTTGTAAGGGAACTCCTGTGATTGATCTCTTAGGAAACTGAGTTCATGAGAAGATGAGAAGATGAGTCACAGATGAGTGTAGCCTCCGCTGGCCTCTCGTCTTCATCTCTTTCCTCCCTCGCGGCACTGAAACCCTCCCTCCCTGGGATTACAATGTCTAGACGGCATATCATAAGAAAAGCGGAGCTAAAGGTCGTAACTCACTGCTGTATCGCCTCTTTCTCTCTTCCCACGTCTCTGCAGGAGCTGAAACCAGGCTTCCATTACAGAAAGTAAACTGCAGGAAAATGTGACTTTTTGTTCTGTTTGGTCTTAAGTAAGCTTGTGATCATGTAAGCGCCTGTTCCTCAGAGGCTGGCTGCACAGACAGTCACTCAGTGTTCAGTCAGGGGGGAATAACTCTGAAACAACTGTCCAGCAGGTGCTGCAGAAGTGTCTCGGTCCTGACAGGAGTCGGCAGGACGTAAGAGATGGATAACATCAACCTGAGAGGCAGAGAAAGCCTCTCCTGTTGATCAAGTTGTTCCTGTCTTAGTGTAGCAGAACACTTCCACCCCAAAACAAACCCCTGAAATATCTTATTTTCTGTCTCCAGTTTTTCTCACTCTCCTGCTTCCTGCCTTTTTGTCAAGTCCTATCTTGTTTCTTCTACCGTTACTATCGAATTTCTCAGAGATTAGATTTGGAACCAAAGAGGGGCGACAATACCAAACACCCCATTTGGCAAACACGTCCATGCAAATAGAGGTTTGGAAGGCTGCCTGATTACATTAATAAAGAGAAAGTAAAACATTAAACTCAAAGCACGCTTTATTGTATTTCTAAGTCCTCCTCTGTGTGAAACAGTCAAACACAGAGGAAAGAAACAACAAGCAGCAGGTGGTCTTTTGGCCCTTCTCTCACTGTCTTCCAATTATTGTCTTGTCTCTCTGAGAGCCAGGCACGCAGCCAGCAGTGCAGCACTACTGCAGTCATGGCTGGTGGAGGACCACGGGCAGGGGCTTCACACTGAGGACAGAGGGGTTTCGTTAAATGTATTAAAGAGAGAATAAAAACCCAAGGCCTCAACTATAGTACCAGAAAGATTCTGTCTCTTTATTTAGTTCTGACTAATGTTGAATAACAGTGAAATGAGTGTAACAGAATTGATGGTAATAATTATGTTTTCCCTTCTTTTATAATGTGCATCAAGGCTCTTCATCCTGAATAGGGATGGGAATTAATACGATTTTATTGATACCAGCGCCGTTAATGATTCTGCTTATCTATTCGTTTCTGAAATGACTCCCTTACCAATTCCATCATACTTTTGGGAGAGCAAAAGTCAGCCTACATAGATTTAGTGGCAACCATGTCAAACATGTGGCACTCCTTATGTTCAATGACATATTATAAGATAAATGCCTCTAAAGGTGTTGATCTTTCCACTTATTGAATGTTGTACAGTGAGTGTGTTTATGTCAAAAAATGAAGTTACAATTTAACCACCTCTGCCCCCTGTCTGCCATGATTTTTGACTTCTTTGTTATAATTTTTGCCGACAGCCTCTAATGAAAGCATGACATCTTTGATTTGCAAGGTGTGCAAAAGAAAGAGGAAAGAACTGATAAGAGAGAAAGCAGGAAGACTAATGATATTGATTCTTTGAGGGAGTTGCGATCGAATCTCAATTGGAATTGGTTTTCAATTCCCATCTCTTATTCTGAATGTTTTTTTTTTTTTCTTGAAAATTGGATTCCTGTACATTATTAGTGAGTTATCCACATTGCAGGAGTGGTGAAAACCACATGAATAGAAAAATATCTAAAATTCTTTAATTAATGACCTCATTTTAGAGGAGCACGTTTGTATTTTTACAATTATTAAGTTAAAAATCCATAAGTTATAAGCTCTTGTTTTCCCTTTTTTTACATTTTTGAGAACAAGATTTTACTCAACTATTAAATGTTTAAATGGGCCCATATTTTGCCTTAACGAAGCTTCAGTGAATCTACATCAGATTTGATTTCAATAGTCCACTTGTAGAATGTAGTGTAACATATTACACATCTGTCTACTTCTGACAGAACTTCAGTCAACTCTACAGTAACACTAGCTTATCATATCTTTGCTTCCACGTAACAGTTATTTCTCTTTCACACTTAATTGTGTAACTATGTTAGTGGTATTTTAGGATCGTTTCTGTACATAGCTATTTACACATTTTTGAGCATTTTTACAATCAGAGCAGTGTCTTAAGACAACTGTTAGCTTGAAAAGCAAACTTCTGCACTGCAGTTTTCATGACGTGGGCTTATGGCATCTGTTGGTGCTTGTCTAGTGATGGGGGGACTTGCAGGATGACTAACTCTACTAGTGTCACTTACAGATTCAGAGTTCAGAGTGAAAAGTTCAAAGTTTAAGATCTTTGAGTGACACCTCTGGATGTGATTTACTGAAACATCATTTTTACACTAGTGTTTGACACCAGCTGAGAGTAAATTTCAGAGATTTGACTCCATCCAGAGCAGAGGTAGCCAACAGGTTGCCTGCAAGCACCTGGTCGCCCTTAAGGAGCCACTGAGGTGCCTACAGGCACATACTAAATAGAGCCTTTAGTTTCTATTATGTTTTGCAAATAAATCATAACTACATCAATAAAAAAAACAATTAATTTAACGTGTTATATTTTAAAATGGACTTTTCACTTGAAACTTTGGTCTGTGAGCTTGTACAAAAACAAATCACAAAAATGGCTGTAAATAAGGTAAGTTTTACATAAATTAAATCATTAAAGATACATTTAAGTATAATATTCTCATATTATTTCTTAGTAAAAGTAATAATTATTGTCATTTACAGTGAAAGTAAACAATCAGTGTCACATGTAGCCTCCTAAATGCACAACTTGAGTTATTTTAAGGTGAACTATGCAAATTTATATCAGTGAGAAACATCAAATCAAACATATAGCCCTCAGTAATACTAATACTCTTTGAAAGATTGGCGACCCCTGATCCAGGGTGTAATTCACTCTTCCCTTGCGGAAATTTTTCTAACACCATCATTCAAACTCTTCTCAACTTGCTGTGTACAATGGTCATTTCATCAGGCAGACATAAATACAATCTTGTAATATATTGACATATTTTTGTATAAGCTTTATTTCTGTATTCATTTGGCTTAAACCACTGAGCTGTTGTTGTCTCTATATTATCCTCGTAGTTATGTATATTATGTTAAATCACCAAATGCTGATATGGTGTAAATACTATTGCAGTATAATCCATCTGTGTGAGTGTATACATGTGTTTGTGTATTTCCGTTGTGTAGGCATTTGTTTCCAATGATCGCCTGCGTGTCTTGACAATGACAAGCTGTGCTAACTGCACAGATACCCACATATAAATAGAGTAGAGACAGGCTGCACATAGAGCACCCAGAGGGTCTCATTCTTACACCAATTAAAGAAAAAGACGGTGCCAATTTTATCCCTCCATCAACACACACACATACACACGCACACAGACACAAACATCATCCTACAATAGCTTCTCTTTTACTCAGTCAGGTTGATACTGCTATAAGAGAGATTATAAAATTGTCTGACAACAAAGCAATGGAGCCCGTCGGCACAGAGCTGCACATTAACAAGTCCTCTACAGCAGTGGCCCAGGCTGTGCATTGATCGGGCAAATAACGGACACCCCCCTGTGCCAAGCAGCCAATCCAGTGCAGCTCCACTAGGTAATATGAGCATGAAGAACCCTGTAATTCTCAGCTATTATGTTATGTAAGTTCAGGATATTCCATTACTCCAAAAGCAATACAATGCTGCCTTTTTGTGTTGCTTGGATGATATCAAACCCCAAAGCCCTCACCCCATTTTGTCCCCCACTTTTCTAATTAAAGTTCTCTTCTCCCTCTAACAAGACAAGGACAAGGAGGAGAGCGGCGCTGAAAAGAGTTGTGACCTTCTTGTGGTGTTCTCAGGACAGCCTGACAGGAAGTAGGTGACAAGTGTTGAAAGGGAAGTGAGAAAAGGATACAGTCAGAGGGGAGAGAGAGGAGCTGAGAGCTGAGGAGTGACAGGAAGAAGGTGAGAGGAGAGGAGGAGGAGAAGGGCAGAGATCCAGGGGACACTGATAAGAGGGTGGAGGATGTGTGGAGGTGGAAATGGGTGAGACAGTGAAATGAATGAAAGAACATTAGAGAGGAGACAGAGATGGGGCTGAAAGGCTCATCGGCTGATTTCAGTGGTTTAAAGTGATATTTAAGTATTTTTGAAGTGGAGTTGGATGAGGCACTCGTCAATAATACGTGTATTAGCTGCAGGAGATGCTGGTCAGTGAGGCCAATTTTGGGGGAGACTGGCCAGAGTACTCAAGCAGGGCTATATGATTAAGTCAAGCTCTGTGCATTCAAGCTAATTAAAAAGAAAAGAAAAGCCAAGTTTGTATAGGAAGGCTGCACAATCAGCTACATTTCTATAGTCAGCCCAACAAAAGTGTTCTCAGCAACAACAAGGCTACATGATGTGTGGAAAGAGGTTCTAACATTGGTCAATAATGTGAACACAATATGGACAGCTGTAATTTAACCAAACATAAAGAGTGCCTATACTATGTGTCTTAGTCAATGCTATTCAGCTATTGCAGCTGCAACATGATTTTTCTGAATCTCAAATAAATCCTGGCACAAATAAATTCAAAGGTAACTTGGCTTCATCTGACTGCACCAAAATGTGTGAGGGTGGGACTGTCACTCCACAAAACTGTGACTGCATTAAAAAAGTTGTTCTTAAGAGATGAAAGATACTATCGGTTTGATGTCACTATCGGCAAATATCAGCCTAAAAAGCCAAATATCTGTATTTGTTGATATTTACAGCTGCTATATCAGCCATAAATGAACAATTATATTAGTTGTTATATCTGCAAAATACACATATGTACCATCGTGCTTCACCTTATCATCACTGCATGGTCACATTTAAAATCAAGAGTTTCATTATTTCAAGAGTTTAATTCGTTTTTCCTGCTTTACATGTGTTTCTTACAAAAATGAAGACTGTCACATGGAAAAAAACAAGTTATTTTTGGTAGGTAAAGACTTTGTGTTCTTGATGCAAAATATTGGTATCGGCGATACTGAGTTTAAAAACATATCCGCAAAAATCCAAATATTGTGTATCCCTACTGGTTTTGATTTGTTGCAATAAATTCAGTCTGTCACAATGTGTTTATCATAAAGTCTCATATCACAATAATGATTAATTGCGATTAATGCCACATCACTCACAACAACAACATAGAATTTAGTTTACAAAACAGAAAAGCAATGTTTTTAATTCACTTAGCATGTACCATGTTACCTTTAAAGAGGAGGTTTAAGTGTAACCTATTGCAAACAGCTTAAGCTTAAGCTAATGCAGATCATTCAACCTTAGTGTGTTTATTTCACTTAATTACCATATTACAGTGTTGAAAAAAGGTGACATTATATCACATTTTTGTCATTTCTTGCTAGCCAAAAACAGAAAGTTTAAAATCTCTACCTTACAATTGTACTATTCGAATGTTAAATGCCCAGTTTAAGAACACACATGTTTTCAACACGTTGGTCTTGAATGTGACCTGCTGCCCTTTTTGAATTGGCCCCTGAAACAGTTAAATGAATAAAGACATTTCGACTATAGCAGCAAATACCATCAATCATGCACATTTTCTGCCATATTCAATTTGTCAAAAAGGTCTCATTTACAAAGTATATTGCAATATTCATCTTCAAGCACTAACACTCTTGCAGTTTACTCTTGTTTTGTGTCTGACAGTGATGATAAGCCATCATTGTCTCCCATTTCTACTGCTCAGGTCATTCTCGCCCTGACTAGATGTGAATCCAGTGATAGCCTGGGTTACAAGGGCCCCTAAACAGGTGATAACCCACCCCTAAACCCTAAAACTTTAACTTAAATTCACTAAAAGTGAGGTGCAGCAAGTGGCTCAGTCGTCCACATGTTCCTCTTTATGCGACCTTTGATGTAAAAAGTTTGGACACTCCCAGGTTAAGGAAAACAATCAGATTTTTTAAGTACAGAGGACAGTTGGCTTCTTGTAAGAGCAGTACAAGGTATAACTAGGCCAAATCACTGCTTTGTCAAATTCAGCACAGGTGTATAATCCTTAGCCTTGTGGGAAGACGGAAAGCTAATGATGCTAGCCAGATTGAAGTAGCATTGAACATAGCTGGCAGTTTTGTTATTGAAAAATGGGATATGCTCTTTCATATGCTTCTCAAGCAGACCATGTGAATGTTGTCTTTGGGTGACAGTTTTGCTGTCATAACCACAGTACAGTGATAATTTTGACAATTTTCTGAGTGTTCTCTTGCTTGTGGATGATTCTGCGTTAAAGTTTCAGTTAAATTGACTGTGAAAAGAGTCACCTTGAGGAAAAAGAAGTACAGAAACCACTTACTAGTTTTGACGTGTCTACAGTCATGCTGATGAAGGACGAGTGGAAGGAGCGGAAACAGGAGAAGATAGGAGAATGGACAGAAGAGAGGGAGGAGAGGTGGAGGAATAGGCTGTGGAGGGCAGCAGAGGGGGGCCTGGCGTTGGTATCCTGGCTTTGCGCAGCACTGGCTCTCTCTCACACAGCCACATTGGAATGGATGGGACGCTCAGATGGCTGTTTAAACAGGTTAATTGGGCTGGCCTCCCGAGAGGTGGCGACAGATGGATGGATGGATAGAATGAGAGGGGAGAGATAGAGGGAGCAAGAGAGCAACAAAGGGAGAGCGATGGAGCTCAGAGGGATGGAAAGAGAGGGCGGGGTGAAGAGATGGATGGCGAGGGATGAGCATGGCGACTGATCAGAGGCACCATGGGGAGCATGCAGTCTAATCAGAGTGGAGCATAGCTCTACAGTGGGCTGGACCCTCGATGAGCGTCTAAATGGAGCCAGGACCACTGTCCACTACTGATAGATTATGAAAGCAGATCAAACTTTTGATGGAAGGGTGTTTAAAGAGTGTTAGAAGCCCACCAGGGAGCATTTATATTGAAGCCAATTACTGCTAGTCCCTCCATCCAGTCCAGAAACCTACAAACGTTTGACGGCAGTGGCTGGTTCTCATTAAAAAAACACTCACATACAACTAAACAAGAGGTAACACTGACTGAGCAAAGACCTTTTCCCAACTCTTAATGAACATCCAACAAAAAAATGCATTAAAAATGAACCAAAATACCATTTTTATGTCTTTTGATGAAAATAAATGAGGCTTTCATATGTAGTTATACACTAATGTATCAAACTTTACTTAAAACTAAAAGCTCATCAGTCAAACATGCATCAAAGCATATATAAATGCATTAATTTGACTTTCAAACCTGCTTGCATTGCTCCAATTATCAAACTGCTTTATGTTCTTACTGCATTTTATGTCCACATGCACTTGGGAAATTAAGAGAGTGAACTGCAGTCATGTCTGACAGCTACAAAGGAGCAGCATATTCAAAAACAGCACTAATGAGGTTAGTCTCCAACTCTTTCAAGCTTCCACAGACAGAATGGCTGACTGTGATGGGGAATGTAAATCACTGCTTCACAAAGTTTGTCATTTTTCTGTTCTTCAGTAACGAGAGCGGCTAACGGAAGTTTTGTTTTACTGGGTGGAAATGGAGAACTTTTAAGGCATGAAAGATCGTTTGAATGGATAATTTGGATTTTCTTTGTGAATGGAAATGAGAACAAGAACTACAATGTTGAAGTTTAATTCCTCCATGAGGTATACAAGGACCAGAGAGTGAAGGTAGAGCTGTGGGTCAAGAAGAGAGGCTGGGGTGTTTTTGGTGGTGGTGTCATTTGTGGATAACTTATAGGGGATAAGCATTAGACACAAAGACCTTGACCTTTAATATCCTGAATTAGTTCAGACATCTGTATATAGTCTGAAGAAAATCCCTAAAGACAATCTAGAAATATTCTGTTCACAAGCAAGGGATGAACATGAGGCTAAATGACACTGACCAGTGATCTTGGAAACCTGATAAGCTCATCATGAATACGAGTGGAGACTTAAGCAAAGTGTTAACAAAACTCTAATATTTAATGTTTACAAGTATGCTCAACAATACCCTTAACCATTTATGTCCAAAGCCTAATGATTTAATCCTCAAGTGGGGGGTGATTTTGGGCAACATTTGAGGAATATCTCTTAAACAGTTTTAGAAACACAGTGCTCTCAAGCAAGAAGTAAGAAAAATGACCTTTAAATATGATTTTAGAAATCCAATCAGGAAATGTTCTGCAAAGTTTTGCAAAAAAAAAAAACAAAAACAAAAACTTAATATTCTTGTGATAAGTTTACAAGCAAGGGGGATCATTTGACATTTGATAAGTTAAAAGAAAATCCATGAAAGAGTTCCTGAGATAGCATTTTCACAAGTAAGCTAAAAAGGAAAAGGACTCTTGGCCTCAACCCTTTGAACTCCAAGTTCTAAACTTTTCAACCTTGAGTAAGTGTGGACATTTGTCACCCAGACATCCATCAGGGCAAACTATGGATGCCTTGATCAGGCTTTTATTGACTTCACTACTCCAACTTTCCAAATTACAAACAAATCCTGCTCTTAGCCTTGTCAAATACTTTTTTTTTTTTTTTACCAAGCCAAACTCAGTGCATCTCAATATTACTGGATGCATCTAAAATGTATCACAAAACATGGTGTACATATGTTGTGTAGCTCATTTAGCTTAGCTGATTAGTTCTTATTCCTGTTGGCCTTAGTGTGAGTTTCAACACAGACTTCAACATTGGATTAATATTTTAGTCTAAAAGGACTGAAAACAAAGTTTTGAAAATTCTATCACAGTTTATTTAAAGGTCTCATGTCCTGGTGTGTTTACACATTTACATCATGTCTTGGGTGTCTTATTAAGTATGAATTTCATTTAAGTTGAATAAAAAATGAAACATTACGCCTCTGTGGAGGACAAGATGCAGCAGTTTTCCCTCCCCTTTGGAAACACTCAGATCTGTGGAGGCTACAGGAGGCTATGTTAATGAGCTCTGCGCTGATTTGCTGGCCAATCAGTGTCTGAAGGAAGGAAAAGGAGGCATCACAGACGGCACAGACTTTCAAAACAGTCATTTTGTCTGCCTGTGACAAGCAGAGAACACACATGTAGGTAGAGACTGTATAGCTATTACGTAATAAACACCAGGAAGTAAAAACAGCATTTTGAGGGACATTTTCTTTAAAGAGCCATAGTTCACTTTTCAGTGATCTGAGATTTTAGCAAAAGGTGTCATGTTCACAAGCCCCTTCTAACAACATCAAAAGCAAAGACAATTGATTTGGCAGGACATGGCACCTTTAAGGGGTGAGCTGGAGCAGCAGGTTAGTGGATGAGTAAATAAGTGGGAGGACGATTTGTTGGCATCCAGAGGGAGATCATGGAGTTAAAAACTAAATGATCATATCAGTGACAGGCATTCATTTTGATCAACCAAGTTTGTAGTTTTACAAATATCAGCCAATTCTGATTTGTGTTTGCTAAGTTGAGGCATCTTCAGCCTGAACATTTCAGCCTGAAGTCAGAGATGAAAGTTGTTCAAAGATTAAAATAAATCCCTAGAAGCATTCTTGAGATGGACAGACAGACAACCTCAAAACGTAATCCCCCTGGCCTCTGCTCTTACCACCGAAGAGGCATAAGAAGTGGCACTTGTTGCCAAATTTTGCTTATAGTATTTTTTATAGTATTTTCAGTTCTAGTCATGTAGCAACTTAATTGTTTCTCCTTTGTCTCCAGACTTTTCCAGGCTTGCTTATGCAGCAATACTGCACTGCTGCAGCGGACCATAAAGTGAGTGGAGAGTTGTGTGTGTCCTGGATATGGATGGCCTGTGGTGTCTTATGTAAAATTAAGCAGCTTTACTCTGTTTTGTTTGGTTGAACAGCTATACACATTACTTTACTGCTCGGCTTTCTCTGGGTGAGAATTCAGAATGTCAGCATGAAGTATTAGGCTGTAGATTGTGTCTGGCAACTTTTTAGCCTTTAACTTCTCTGCTGGTTTGCTAGAAAAATCTCTCGTTGACGTTCTACATCAAACTTTAACTGAATGAACGAGGCATGGCTTGGATACTTGGAAAGACCTGAGGCGAACTCAGAGACAATAATAGCTGTGTGTATTTATATGTATGCTTGTGTGTTTTCACAACAGGGTAAATCAGGGGACACTCCTGCCAATGTGGAGGTCATACGCCTCCTCAAAACATCTGTGTTTATTTTAAACCTCTCAGTCAGCAGCAGTTAAAGACCAATTAAAAAGATGCTGGCATGGACAGTCTGCAGCTGACTCTAAATTTGGATCAGGTAAAATCTACTTGAGAAAGTACAGATTAAAATAATTGCTTTTCACTTGAAAATGGAGTTGGCATTGTGAATTTGCATGGAGGTACTTGCCAGCTAGTGTTAAAGTTAAGCTTCTGCCAATAATCTTAAGATGCCGACTTCAAAAACAAGGGTCAAGTGTTGTGTAAGATGACTTAATTAGCCCACCTGACCATAAAGATTGTCTCTTGGCAAAGATGAAGTGCTGTTGGGCAGCTAATCAAGAGGCTGCTGCTGCAACTGTTGCTGGTTAGTCATGTAAGGGGGGGCAACTTCACTAACAGGCGGGCTGATCTCGGTGAGGCTTGACTTGGCATGCATATTTTTGGCTGCTTACAGACAGTATTGGACCCTCCCCCATGTCCATGTCTCCAGAGTTCTGAATTCACTGTACAGTGAATCTTAAAGGTAAAGATCAGTAAATATTAGCGAAGTGATGCAGCAGAAACAGGAAAATCTCATCTGTGATTCGATATTTTCAAGGCTGCAGGAAGATAGGAGACACAGTGGGAGCGTAAACTTGACAGTTTCACAACACTGACAAAAACTTTTCACCAAGCGTCAAAAGAGATGATGTAAAAACATTGGTTAATGTCAAAATCCCCAATTTCTACAATTCTGAATCAATAACAACATCCAAAAAACAAACAAACATAAAATTTGACATTTTTGTTGGCAAATGTATACATGCAGCCAGTTTGAGTACAACAACCATCCATCCATCAACCATCTTATCCGAGCTGTCATTGGGCGAGAGGCGGGGTACAGTCTGATGGTCGTCAGCTGATCACATGACCACATAGAGAAACAGACAAACAGTCACTCCCATACTCATACCTCAGGGTCATTTAGAGTCATCAGTTAACCAAACAAGCATAACCTGTTGTGCCACTGTGCAGCCATAGAAACCAGATGCTGACATTTATCTTTGTGCCTGTTTTACTTGCATGGCACACGGATGCAGCAGCGGGTGCTTGGTCCTTGAGTATCATTCAGTCTGATCATAATCAAGGGACTAACATTCAGTGTCTTTAATGTATAGCTGATGCCTGTAGTGTCTATGCTGCATTAAAACATCTGGCTGATCCTGTTTTTATTTTTTGAGTAGTGAAAGGGTACACAATCATTTCCACAACCCCAGGTAGGAGAAACCCTTCCTTCAACAACTATGCTAATTCTATTGCATGGTTTGAAGTGGATTTTGAAGATTTTAGCCCTTTTTTAAAAAGCGGATGTTTTTGCACAGGATAAACTCTTTATTAGACATTGCTCACATGGAGCTGTCATGAGCACGGATGCACAATGCCAAGCAAGACACTATCTCCTCTTGGTGTTCCTATACAGAGAAAATTAAGGACGTCTTGTGTGTGCAAAAAGGATTCTAGAGTTCTTTGTATTTTATATCTAGATATTTATTCATTTATTTTATCATTTTTGGTGTGTGTGCAGTTACATGTGACTGAATGATGATTATTTTCTGTAACAACCTTGAGGTGATCACCTCTACACATTGTCTTAAACCTGTTTGTGTAATAGATCCTAGCCGCTTGATTGGGGTGGGTGCGATGGGCTGTTTGTTTTGCGTGTTGTTTTTAATTTTTTTTCTTCTATGTTGTTTTATGTATTTGAATTGAAACTTCAATTAAAACTTGGAAAAAAAAGCGTACGTTTTTGAACTCTATTAATGCACTCAGTTATTGCATTTTGGCCCACTGGTAAACTGCTCTGTTTTATCCCTGCTCAGAACAGGCTGTGTTGAATCCTCATGGAGTGTGTCTGACCACATCTCTCTAACAAAAAAAAAATGACTGTGGCTTTAGCTTTCCAGCCCTTTGCTCTAGTGTTTACTGTGGCTGCACTGACATACCTTAACAAGTCTCCCTCTACCACAGATAAGATGTAGGCTGAACAATCAGCTCACCAGAGGGTGCGTTTCCTCTGGGGGAGAAGGCGTATTTCCTCATGACGTCACTGTTTTTTTTTTTTTTTTAAGTTTTAGCATACATCCTCTACAAGGTGCCATATTACAGGGGTTTGTTGACAGGCCATAGACATATAGTTTTGCCAAAGAATCATTAGAAAGTCTATTTTGTAAGGTATTGGACTATTAAGGTATTTAAAAGCCTTTATTTCTTTTTGGAGCTGGCCTTGAACACATGACCACACTATTTAGAATAACTGTCCAAACTGAGCCACCAATACCCCTAAATATGCATAATAAATTAGTTGTTTTGTCTTCTACACAATTAATTAATTTCAAATAATGATTTGCAGCCTCGCTGTGTAAAGCAGGCTGGATCAAATACAGAATAAGTATCGCAAGCACACCTTTTTAACAAACAGGTAAAATAATGAAAAATCAGCTGAAATCAAATCCAACAGTCAAAATCAAATTATTTAAAGATTCACACCCTTTATATCTTAAATCCTATGCTTATGAGCTGATTGCAATCAAGTACAGTAAGCCCGAGTGCATGCATGAACATGAATTGCGTATCCCATAGATCGATAAGCACAAGGACACATTCTCATCCATACACATACTCAAAGGACGAGCCAAAAAGACATAGCATGTGATTTATCAGCACATCTCTAATGACTGATTAGTATTCTTCTAAACAAGCACAGAGGTGCCTGATTGGCCTTCATCAATTCTCAGCCATCTCTCCCAGCGTGGAGAGCTCAACAGTTGCCTGAGCTTGTATCAGGATGCTTAACAATCACAGTGTGCGGCTGCTTTTATAGCCAAGGACTCATAGACAAAATATCAGAGCAGGCAGAAACCTACAGTAAATGAACACACAAAGTCTTTGCATGCCAGAAGTATCACAAAATACTCACAAGCTCTCGATCACACAGGAAGAATGCAGTCTCAAGGATATACTGATTGTTAACATAACCGCTGCAGTTCAGGATTCCCTTATCCTTCAAAATGTAGCTGCATATTCTGTTTATGTCCTTGTTATCAAAACCAAACACTCATATGTGTTTCTATATGTTTTTGTTCATTAAAATAATTTCTTCTGTCTGTTATGGAAGACAGAAAGAGAGCAATAAAAAAAGGAAATGTAGAGAGAACACGTCTTTTGGCAATTAGAGCTGGCTTTAGCAGTGATTATGAGAGAAGGCAGTGTGAGAAAGGGAGGGATCAGACGGAATAAAGCTTCTTCCAGGAAGAAAAAAGCCCCTTTGTAGACACAAAAAGTAGGGGAAATAATTGAAGAATGAAAGTAAGCACAAACTTCTCCAACTTTCTTTGCAGGATCCAGTCTGTTCTGGATGGTTAAGCTGTTCTGGAGTACAAATAAATGCACACAAATCATAAGCATGCATGCTCAAATCACAATTCGACAGTTAACACTGTCATAGGCATTTATACAGCAAACCATGGTATGTATCCCTGAGCAGTTATTGGCCTTTTACCCAGCTGGTCAAGTGGCTTCCTTCAGTGTGTTTTCTGAATCAATAGCCGACAAATTCAATAATGGTTATGATACATGTAGTATAGATTAGCATCCAGATTTTGTGTCATTGATGTCTGACTAAAGCCTCTTAGCAGGATATTTGATCCAGTCCGACCAACCAGACTTAACAGAAAAGTGCAGCAGGCTTGAGTCAGCTAGCATGTGTTTGTGTAACATGATGTGGCGTCTGCAGGGTGGCCTGTGGCTGTAGTTGTGTTGTGGTTGGAGTAAGACTGAAAAGAGGGAATGACTGAAAAGAGCAAATAGCTTTCATTGAGAGCATAAAGTTTACCCAGAAAGGGGCTGCTTCTGTCATGTCAGGCAATGCAGGATTTAGGTTAATGTTCATGCATTCTGAATTTGATGACCTTATCAGAGGAACAGCTTTTCAACAGGCAACTGCATGGGCTCCAGGCCAGTCGGAGGACCGAAGAAACTTTAAACCACATCAGTGGCTCAAACGGTGCAGGGTTTAAAATGATGGTAAGAAATCTCCCTCAGGTTAGTTTGTATTTACCACAGAACTGACCCTTTGTTAGCTCTCTAATTGGCCTGCCGATCCACCAGCCAGAGAGGCCCCTGTCATGGCAACTGCTTTTTTGGCTACTTCTGATTGGACAAACTTTTGGCTGGACCAAGTTTTTAAGAGCATTGCAGTAAAATTGAGACTTTAGTTGAATCATTTGAGCATGGTTTTGATATGTGTTTAGGATGTATGCAAGAGCAGCTGAGGATAGTATTTTCCAAAACGTTTCCTTATCCAAAGGTTGGATATGCAAAACCGTTTCTACAAAGCAAACAGTTGTATGTACAGTTGTGCCTAATACTGTGATATCAATACTTTGGTAATGCATAAGTTGCAAAACCTGTCTTAGTATGTAAAACAATAATTTAAATTACTTTTGACACTGTTTTTGAAAGCACACAGATACAGGGATAAAGACCTGTTCAGCTGTTCATTAACACAAATAGATTATCAGCCAATCACATGGCAGCAACTCCATGCAGACTTGGTCAAGACCACCTGCTGAAGTTCAAATTGAACATCTCAGAATGGAGAAGAAAGGTGATTTTAGTGACTTAGAGGGCTACAGTTGCAGACGGCCACCCCAGATGATAACTCCTGCCATCTAAGAACAAGAAACTAAAATCTATAATTCAGATGGGCTCACCAAAATTGGACAGTAGAACAAACCCTAATTCAGAGTGGGACGTACAGTCTTACCTGTGTGTGTTAGCAATGATGATCATGTAAGAATAAAAATAATTTCATGCACAGTTTTGTGGCTGTAAATACACAAAAAGCCTTTGTTAGCGTTGTCTATATGTGGGAAATGCTCATGGGGCTTTGGAGTGTCAGCTTTGCGTGTTCGATTAGTTACCATATGAAAGTGATAAGTACTTCTGTGAATACTTGCCTTTACCCCAACAGACTTGGATCCCCACTGAACCACATGTCACACATTCTGACCCATAAATCAATTCTCAAGATCAACAAAGGTTCAGGTTTCACTTGCCAGTACAGTTTTCTCACTGTTCTCACTACCACTTGAGTGTATCTTTTTCTGCTGGACTTTTATTTCCGTCAATCCGTAAGTCCTCTTTATTTTGCTTGACACAGTGGAAAACATGAGGAAAAGTGCTAAAACACAAGCATAAAAAGGAAGCTTAGCAGAGGCCATAAAAACCAAAGGCTTCAACTTTGCCTTTATTTCAGTGTTTGCCTGCAAGCATCAAATATGCTTGTAGTAAAGAAAAAGAAATCATTTTCATATTGTTGTTTTTTCTTGAGCCTCCCCAAGGAAGCAAACAGCACAAAATTGCTTTCCCCTTACTGCTGGAGGAAATAGAGGCTGTATTTCTCAAATCTAATCAACATCTCTCCATCAAAACTTTAAGAAAAGGCTCTGTTTTTCCAATTGTCGGGGTCAGAGCATAAACCAGAGAAATCCCTCAAGCCTTTAAACCGAGGAAAAACATACATGTAATTACACAATCTGTATGGAGGCTTAGGAACATGGTTTTCAGGCCGAGGTTATATCACTTCTTTTTTTTCTCCCTTGAAAGATAGCCATCGGGCTGTGATCCCTGAAATCCGGGGTCCGCTGGTGGACTATAATGGCTGAACCGTGCAATTAGTGGGTCTGAAGTTTCACAGTGGTAGGAACTCTGCTGAAAGTTCAACAAAAAGCCGAATCTGTGTGGCCCAGACGCAGTATAATAAATATCTTCACACATAACACTTTGTATTAAAAATGGAATCACTGTTTATTGATTTTCAAGGTCTTTAGTTAGAGCGCCATCAAACACTACTTTTCCACTTACACTTCAAACAGAATAGATAAAAGAATAAAGGAGATGAATTCTTACAGAATAGGCAGTTATATTTTTATATGTCTGAAATGGCCAAAATACTCGAAACAGTTCAGCATCCCAAAAGAGCGTGTTATAGTGGATGATTATGCACTCTCACCCAGCATCAGCACTTCAATGTTAAGGCTGCATGATGCATGCTCTTTTTGTTTGCCAAAAGAAAGAAGATTCAAGTGTGGGTGTGACTAATTCGAAACAGAAAACAGAGTTTGTGTCCAAGCATGGTCTTGTATTCTTTTTTCTTTGTTAGTATCATGGAAAGTTCTACATACAAAAGAAAATAAAAACAAAAAATCTGCCACACATATGTCTACCTCCACAAACCAACCAAGTTTTGTTTTGTATCCACAGGTGTGTGAGATAAAAGTGCAAACTCTCTGATTGTAGCCTGAAGCCAAACAATGGCACAAGACGACCTATGATGAATATGTCACAGTTGCACCACTCACAGTTCTCCACTGTGCTGTTTGATAGAGGTTGAGAAGCCCACAAGAAATCTGAAAATTTTAAAGTGACATTAAATTTGGGGTTTAAAGATACATAATCGTGAAATTGAATATCATATTATGAACAACTTAAGTCAGTTTCATTAAAATATGAGGTGCGATGCTCATTTTCAACGACCAAAAGCAGCAAAAAGCTTTACGAAGTTCTCTCATTTGATGTAAGTGACTGTTGAAGAAGCACGTGTTGCTTATTCTAAATAACAACATTTTGCATTGTCTTCTTTGTTATTAGAGACCCATTTTTGACATTTGTTTGACATTAGCTGGCAACAAAACTTAGCAAAACTGGTGGCAAATATTACTCATCATCACAGGCAGACAGGCAGCACTGGAGTCTAACTGGATTTACAGTATTATCCCTAAAGGTGGCTAAATACATATTAAACGCCATCTCATTGCTGATATGTAATGGCAGTAGTCTGCAGTTGAGCAAAAAGAGTATTTTTTAAGTTCCTCTTGCCTTGCTTGTGGTAATGGGAATTTCAGCTGCTTTTGCTGACCAGTGTAATTTGGATCAGGTAAATTGCAAAAACCAGTCTTTGACGTTAGAGTTTGCTGAAGATTTTATGTCTATAATTAAACAGAAATTTAAAAGGCAAGGAAAAAAGAAAATGGTCTCGTAAATGGAAAGCAGGTACCATCATTCTCATATAAGAGCTGCTGTTGAAAGGGAGTCTTTTGCAAACACGCTGTTACTTGCTCATCACTATTTTCTCTGTTTTCAAAATTACCGTCTTCCACATCTGTAAAGTCTTTAATAGCACCCTTATCCACATGAAATTGCATAATGCTGTTTATTTGTGTTGACAGGTGTTAGCAGGCACATTAAGTAAATATAATCTTGATCAAATCCTGATTAAAAAATGTTGTGGGTACTCTATATTTTCAGCATGTGTTGTAACCATGGCATCCACAGATGCTAACCACTATGGGTCACCAGATAACAAAGTCACTTATAATACAATAACACCTGGTCTTGTCCAAATTGTCACTAGTGTTTATCATCGGAGTGTATTTATAGCAGCATCAAATTGAGGCAGTGACACAAAGTATGTGCTGACATGTAAACAGTCAGCCACGCTTAAAGCAGCATCAGCTTAACAATGTCCGCTGTAACACCCGTAAATAACAGTGATAAAGTTGGGCCCAAAACACAGGGACACCCTAAATTGAGTTTCAAACAAATCTACATTTTTAGTTTGCCAAAACACACAAATAAGCTATGTTTTCAAAACTACCTGCTTAAAAGTGGACATAGACTTAACTTGAGTTGTCTTTTCAATCTAATCACTACCCCACATGTTTCTATGCTTAATGGCATGGTAGTGCTGCATTTTGAACTTAATTCTGTGACAAAATAAAGGAGAAAAGCTGTCACAGAGTGCTGCTTGCCTCTTAGCTTGTGCCAAATCACTTCTATAAATTTCAGTTCACTCTACAAAGCATGCAGGGATAAACAATGGACTGGATAAACGTTAATGATCCACAGGCTGTCACTGACGAAATATTGGACATTCAAAGTGAAATTGCTTGTAATTGAGTGCAGTCAAATATAAATCACTCCACACTAATGCATCTAAAAAGCGTAGAGAGTAATCACTCAAAGCTACAATTCAGTCAGTCTATTTCTTGGATCAGTGCAGTCATTCATTTCTTTTTCAGGTAATACGCTCAGTCCAAGAGATTAAGTGACCTCACATATTTACTGTTTTGCCTACATCTAATCCCAGCCCACTGAAAATATCATCATAGATTAAACAAACATGAAAAGGGTCTCTGTAATCTAACTTTTGTTCTAACTCCTGAACACTACACCTTATGTACAACACTCTGGCAGCTAATGAAGCCTTAGATTGCCATCTTTCAAAAGAACAAGAAGCAGGATGCAAAGATCTTGCAAGCTTTCCTCCTTGTTTCTTTATACTTTTAGTTTCTGTTTAATTATCTGACTTCGGCTCCAATCATTGGAGCAACCCCACAGCATTGTGCCATAGCTCTCTGTATCACCTGTATGCAGACTTCAGTATAAAGGATCTGAGTTTTCTTAAAGTTTTGGGCTGACAGTCTGGTCAGAAAATAGTCCACGATTCAACAAAAAAGACAGAAAAAAGGTGTATGTTGGTGCAACAAAGATTGTATATGTGTATATAAACCTGTTGTATAGAGTCATAGAGCTGGCTAAAGGAGAAAGATTAGTCACTGATGATTACTAACACCATCCTCCTGGGGGCGTTGGTGTCATTTTATGTTTGAACATGATGTTTTGCTACAGTCCTCTTGGAGGCTGAATCAGCGACCTTTAAAGAGAGCTGAATGATGGGCCTTAAAGCTGTCAGGTGAATGCCTTTCAGGGCCTATAAACAATAACAAGGGTATAGCCCCCAAAAGAATAGCCTTGCCAAGTGGTTGTCATGTTTGCACACACATACAGGTTGAATGGTCCAAATATCTCTCCGGTGGGCAAAAGCGTGAAATACAGGACCGCTTTGCTGCAACTGTTGATGTGACGAGGCTGTCAGGTAACACCTATACGCTGGCAAACTCCCCTGGACTGGCTTTCAAACACGTGAACACACACTCGGGCAGAATCACAGAAGCTAGGGGCTGAAGGAGCCTGGCAGAGACAGTCTCCCAGAGGTACAAACACAGACAGCAGCGTAGCAGCCCACCCTCTCCTCTACCTCAAATCCTCCAGTAAACACAAACAAACACATATGCTCTACAAACAAATGTGCATTTATCATTTGTCAGACTGTCAGAGATGCTGCTATAACCTCCATTCTGGCTAATCGTGGTGCAATCTAGCATGAGAAGGCCCCAGGGCTCTATAGAAGAGCCCACAAGGTGTGTGTATGGGTGGGCTTTTATGTGAGGCGGGTGAGGGATATGAACATAAATAATTACATGTTCAGCAGTGTGTGTGTTGCTTTTGTGAGTTTGTGTTTGCGGTCTGATTTTGGTATGTTTTGTGTGGGGTAGAAATAAATTAGCAGTGCTAGCAGGTTGCTCTGACAAGTCCTGTTAATGAGAACATCCTCCAGAGTCTTCTGGGCTGGGGAGAGAAAGCAGAGGCCGTGATCATCTGTTCAGCCTGGAAGAGGGCATGAATGGAGAGAGGCTGCAGAACAGCTCAAAAAAGTCGGCACAATTAGACCACACCATCTGCAGGAGCGGTGCTAAAGTGTAGTTTGATCTCTGAGCAAAGGAAAAAGACGGGAAAGTAAACTGTGGAATAGTGATGAGCAACTAAGATTCATTCCAAACACAATTTTAGTGCCCCACAGTAATGGTGGCATGGAACTCATAATCAGAAATGGGAATCAAGAAGAGGTCCCACTACTCAGAGGGATGGCTTCTGTCTTAACAATCAATGTCTTTCACTTTTCCCATAGATTTGCCACACGTCACTTGTTGCAAGTCCAACTCAAGTCTCAAGTCTTTGCACAAGTGCTGTCTGTTGGGCTGTTTGGGGTCAATGTGGCGAGATGTCATTGCACAGGAACAGCAAGCTTTCTGCAAGTATATCTGATGTCTTCAAAACAGTAGGACAGGATCTGACATGCAAAGGGAAACGTCTCTCCTGTGATAGCATGTTCAGCTTAAAAACATTATCTACATGAAGACTTGACTGACTTTTGACCTGCAACACATCAGTCAATCAAGTCCTGTATCGAGGACTTTAAACCCAGAGCTACAATACTTACAGGACAATAATGGCATTTTGGAGGGAAAAAAAAAAAGTTGATCAATTTTACGAACTTTTCGTGCCTGTTTTGTGTTGATAAAATTACTGATAAACATATCACACGTAACGATTTGATTAATGGCACTCTCAACAAAAGAAAAAAGTCTAAAGTCTTTGAGGGCAAGTCCAAGTTGAGTGTCAAGTCTCTTGGGGGCAGCTGCTAGCATTACTGGACATATTATACAAACTGTAAGAGTATTTTATTGTTTAATTACACTATGTCCAAACTAATTAGTAAAATAAACTGAACTATGGCCAAGAAATACAAAATGAAATAACTGGGCAGGAGGCTTAAACCTCAAGTCCGAGTTAAGTGTGAAGTCCACTAATGTTCAAAAAACCATCACATACTAAGTACTCCTGATCCAGCTGTATTTGTTCGCTCTTTAAGATGCTCTGTTGAGCTCCTGTCACTGTATGGCCCCATTGTCCACGTGGGCCCAATCTCCTCTAATTGGCTGAGCCCCTTACTATGTGATAATTGGTCCATTCAGCACTGCTTGGTGCTCAACAACTCTGCACTTTACCATCACTGCTCTGCACTGGGTTTGCCAGCCTGAGCAAATAGGCTTAAACCACCAATTAAACATCACACTTGTAAGTATTTTAAGGGGGGCTGGGGGAACGAGTTGTTTAAGTGAAATATTCTTACCCAGTGAAAAATTCTTACTGTCAAACTGTGCCTTACTGTCGAACTCTGCCTTTCGGACAAATAGTGCTGTCATATTTATATTCATATTGTAAATATTGTTAATGTTCATAGTGTGAATTCCTTGGCCTTATTTATAGCCTCACTTCTACTTAATTACTTATTTCCTTCATTAGGAAGTTGATATTGCTTTAAGAATCTGCATGTTGCAACCTGCATACTTATTTTTCATTTCACTTTATTTTCATTTCATTTGATGTATTTATTTTTATTTATTTTATTTATTTAAATTGTATGCTCTCATTTATTTTTAATGTCTTTATTTGATATTTCCTACTGCTATACTGTGTATAAGAGCAACTGAAACTGAAAATTTCCCCTTGGGGGTTAATAAAGTATTTCTGATGATTCTGATTCTGATAAAGAAGATACTTGTGCTGGAAACACGGGGAGATGGTAAAAGTCTTAATGCTGCAGACTTTTTGTCTTGTGTGAGGTAAAACCCACCAAAGGGCATATTAAACTCAAAGAGGCACATTATGAGCAGTATACAGAGGAACTGTAATAAACTCCCATGCATGGAAGCCCTGTTGACATCGACCATGCATGTGCAGTATGTTTCTTTCTATCTTTATGTGGGAAAACATGACCAAGTGTCCCACATGTACATATTTATGTCTCAACATTTTTAAAGAAATAACAAAAAGTTACAAAATGTAGTATAGGAAAAGGTAGGTATACATGTCCTTTCAGGGACATGGGACATGCACTCTAAAATGTAATAACTATTCTTACTTAAATTACATTTGTGCACTTTACTTAAATCTTAATTACCTGATGATTCAACTCAATCAATATGAGTAAGGAACCCATTTAGCTTGAGAAAATTAAACAACTTAATTCCTGTGTGTAAGCCGGACTTGAAACTTTTTATAACGGTGATTGAACACTGAGTTCAGGATTGCACATGTGCAGTAAAGCCAGGCGGGAGACTACTCTGCAGACTGATTTCGATGTTGGAGGATGCAGAATTTCTCTTAGTCTCAAGGTGAGTTATTTAACGCATTTGCATTAAACTGCAACATGGCAACATTAAGCCAAAATGGAAGTGAAATGCCAATTTTTTTTAACTACTAAGCATCCTTTGTTGTGCTCGTTGTATGTGAGGCGTTGGTGGCTCAGTTGGATAGTGCGCTAAGACAGTAATCAGGAGGTTGCAGGTTTGAGCCCAGCTCTGGGCAACAAATGGTGATAAGTTCTTGGGCAAGACAGTAAACCCAAGTTGCTCCCACTGGTGCATCAGTGGTGTGTAAATGGGCATGAAAGAGTGTGAATGTGTAAGTTGATACTGGTGGATAACTTACATAGGAAGTTGAAATAACTTTCTTAATCCAAGTTAAAATAACTTAATAAAATTAAGTAAATACAACAGGGTTCCGAGAGCACAAACAAGTAAATATAAAGTAATTGTAATCTAAGACTATTAATCATATTTACTTAACTTTTTCAAGGCAATCGCTTTCCAAAATTTTTTAAGTAAGGCCAACTTGTTAGATTTTAGAGTGTGGATGTACTTTTACCAAATGTGTGTTTATCTTGGGGCCGTCCCTTTTGTTCTTTTAGCCTTGTACTTTTAGCCTAAGTACTTTCGTCACTTTGTCTTGTCTTACGTTTGTTCTGTGTTCACAATTACGAGAGAACTCACTCACTGTAAACCGAATTTACCCATGGGTACAATAAATATTCTGAATCTGAACCATCCCTCTTTCTCTGTTCATATTTTTGACGTCATCTTTTCATTTGATCTCTTTAGTATAAAGCAGGAAGCATTTTGGCCTACTAAAGGGCTGTTACACATGTGATGTCAAAGCTATCAATAAGTGTACCCTCCATTCTTTTAAAATTCAGTTGAGAATTAAATTAAAGTAATAAAAAAAAGATCCTTTGTCATGGATCTGAGAGCAGTCTGTTTTTCATATTGTTAAATTTTATATACCAAGAAAAAGGGGAGAAAATAGAGGAAGAAGCAATAAAAAGGCAATAACAAAAAGGTCCATTGGCCAAATTTGATTTTATGTTTCGCATAATGGAGCAATTTCGATTCTGAAGAGCTGGACCTGGAAAAATGAAACATTTTGCTAAATACTCATGGCATTAACAGTCTGATAACAGTTTGAGGTGTGCTTGACTGAGAGGAGATTTGACACTATATGAACAAGCTTTTAGCAGCCTACTAACAAATGCTTTTGGTATGTTTCTCTTTAAATGAAAATAACATCCCTCTAGCCATGTTTTTGTGGATGCATACAGGGATAATTTTGTGCTTCAATCGCTGTGAGTGGGGATCTATAGATGGAGATACTAGGAAAGAGGCAGCATTACCATAATGACTCATTGTGATGTCATAGGGAGGGCAGGTTATGAACAGATCTTCAGATTTCATGCTTTCAGATCAATGCTTAGTGGACATATTTTAATTTGTACATCAAAAACAATTCATTTGGATCACAAGACACCAAAAAGTGGGGTTTTCATAATGTGTCCTTTCTTGATCAACACCAAAAAATGTTAGAAAAGTATTATCTCACCCTCACAAAGATGAATGTGGGTGTTAAATACTATTGTAATCATGGTTTCTGTCACAAGCACAAGTGGATGACTGTCCATACAAGTGGATATAGATCAAGTTTGCCATAAAAGCCTTGATGCAAATGAAACTAAAATGAGATTTATTGCTAATCTGGTCATTTGCTCCCAATGCACTCATGATGCTCAGAAACAGCATATGGCAGTAAAAAGTCACAAAGCCTCTGGGCAAACATGCCTCAGTGATCTACAGCATTGTAGCAAAGTCAAAAATTGCCAAAGGCGGGTTGTCCCCATAGGGTGTGTGACAGCTCCATCTGACTGAGTGAAACCGAGTCAAACATGTTGTGACAAAGCTGTATAATGTTGTGTTAAAAGTCAGAGATGTGAAACAATACTTTGAACGTAAGTCTGTCAAACTGTCCTTTGATTCATGCACTGTGGAAAAAGTGCTTTGTATTCATGCAGCTATACGATTATAAATCTCTGAGGACATTTATTGTGTTCTGTTATGCGTGTGAGTGTGTGCACAGGACGTGGACACACTTCTCCGTATGATAAGCTGCCAATTTGGCTGCAGTTGAGTCACCTCCACCTGGCGCAGTGAGGCAAAGACAACCAGCTCCTCGTGTGAGTCTGGAGAACCACAAACCAAACGGAGGGAGGGGGCTGGGTTTAAGAATGCATGAGGCGCTCGGTTGTGTAGCATTACCATGATTCATCTTCACAAAACTGCAAAAGCTTGTGATAATCGCTTTAGCTAATCCTCGCACGCTTTGGGCAAACAAGCATAGAGAGAGTGAAGGGGTGGCTCTTTTACCCTGGGGGGGAGGACTAAACTGAGGGATGAAGTGGGTGAAACATGGTCAGGGATGGAGGAGTGCGGCATTTATGTGCTTATGAGGAGAACCAGTGCAACCACTTGCAACATATCTAAGTTAAGAATGATGGGGATTTGATTATTGGAGCAAATTATTTGTTTTTATATACAGGCAACAAAGTAATATCTCCCTGTAATTAGATATATTTGTCTGTGATGCAGTCATACTTGCAGATTTTTCCTGTAGCATGTTGTAATCATTATTTACTTCTTACTCTATGTAATCTTAGGCAAAGGCCTCAACTCTCAGTCCAGTATGGAGAGCAGGTTGACCTGTAGCTGTGCTGTCTTGTAAATCAGTGCTCTCCAACATTTGTTGTACTATGGCCCAGTTTTACGCAATACAGCTTGTTTCCAAACCCCTATAAAGAGACATTCACAAGCACTGTTTCTATTAGTTGCCTTAGTTGGCTGTCATCTGTTGACAAGGCAACTAATTAAAGCACTACAGATTCTGAGCACAGAAGAAAATGCTCTAAGAAACGGCATTCATACAATGTCAAAGGTGTGTATTGTATCCATTGGCCATCAGCCCAAGATGTTTCTATTGATTGTTGAAGGCTATTTTACTAGTTTTTCTTTCTGAATTGAATCCTTCTGCATCAGGGAGTTGAGAGCTAACATCTGCCTCGACTGGCCTTGCAGGGCCGCATGTCATGCAAAGTACAATACTTTCATGGCCACTTCCAAAGTACAGATGGCAAGTGCATAAGCAGAAGATTAAGCCACAAGTTCATATAAAGTTATTATTTTGTGTTCTTCACAGTGTTGATAGAGACTGAGCACCTGGGTGTAAAGTTTCTGCACTCAAGCTACACAAGCAGATATGCAGGGATCTGGTCAATCTTTCAAACCAAAACACCCTTCAGTATCCGTTTTTGAAAACCTGTAATTAAATTCATTCTCTTTGTTTCTCTACGGCCTGTCACCAAATAATTGGCAGCCAGCTACTGGTATGTGGCTCACTTGTTGGGGACCTCTGTTGTAGAATATCTTGCAGCTAGCACCTGGTTCTTCCTGTATAACGGATAGAAAAAGTAAACAGTCCCTTCTCATGCTCGCCTACCCAACACGATGACCTTACCCACACTGTATTAAGAGAGGTGGAAAAACAGCCAAGTGACTCAAATCGGAACATCTTGTGAGGCCTGGAGGGAAGTGCACTACTTAAAATTTGTCAATACAGGACAAGAATATGACTGAGAAGGCCAAGGTCAGAAATAACTCTACACTGCCGCAAAGCCAATATCAAATATTCCAAAGCTAATCTTGCAATTTTAATGTATGAAGAAAAGAAAGGACCAATTAGCATCCTTTGAGGAGAAAAGAAGTGGTAGCTCCAAGCATGGTTTAGCTGTGCTTAAGGCAGAAAGCTACTCTGACTGGCCAGCAATTAATGTGATGGACAGAACAATGGTTCAACCAGTTTTCACTTTTTAAAGTCCCTGCTGCACAATGGAAGTGCCTCATAGCAAGAGGGCTGCTGGATCGACTACATGTTCAGGTGGGGCCTACCTGTGTGAAGACTGTATGTTCTGAGTTTGACTAGGTCAGTGGTACCCAGACTTTTTCTGACAGGCCCCCATTGCCAGATGAAAATGTTTTCATGGGTAACAGGCTCTGTCAGCCTTGAGTTTGTCAAAACTTTAGCTGACATGTATTATCTAAATCCCCTGCAAATAGAAGCTGGTTTCTGGTATGCACAGAGGCACCATCATTTGGGATCATCCTTGGTGCCATTTCCAACTTTATCACAAGTTCTGTGAGACTGGCGAAGTCAAAGACAAACCATGAAGTGGGCATCCCAGGAACACAACAACCACAAGAAGACCATTTCCTACGGGGCACTTCCTATACATTTGGCTGTGTTACTCATTCTGTGAATGCACAATCCTTATAAGTTGTACCTTGTTGAATAGGTGGCTAATTAGGCTTTCCAAAAATATAAATACAACACCAATTGGTATTATTAAAGGGGAGAAATAACCCCTCTCAATAAGTCAGTCTGGTTGTCTAAATAATTCCAAACTTGTTCGAGCTTTGACAGAGATGCAGCTGTGCTTTTATATCAGAAACCAGCAGAACCTGAGTAGCACTCAAGATAAGAACGTGATGCTAACAACGACCAAGCAGCCGGGGATTGATTTCAACAACATGTTTTAACATAAGCAGCGATTATTCAGCATTTGGCCTTTCTTTGTATTTAAAGGCTTGAAAAGGAGATTTTGTGTAAATTCAACTCATTAGAACTCGGTTTTGTATGTAGTAGGGCACGTAAAGTTAATCTTTTTGCATCTTATTGGGAATAAAGTAACACAGCACTAAAATTATGTTAAATTAAAGCAGAATTGATGGAACTCGTAGTGTAAATGGTTGTCAGACATTATTATTTTAACATCTCTTGTTATGTGTACTTTAACACTGGCTGTCAGGTAAACCTGTGCATAATAACATCTCTAACCTATCCATCATTACCTCAGGTTCTGTTGACACAAACAGCGCCTCTCATCTTCTGCCTTGCCAAGTGTCAAAGCCTCACCTGAGCTTCTTCTATTCCTAGACTCTGAATGCCTCCAGTGTGGAAGAAGCACCTGGACTGACTCCTCCTGGATTTGGTCTATAGACAAGGCTGAGGGATCAAATCATTAGCATCTTAAGTCGATCTGCTCCCTCACAAAAGAGACTTCACTGCATTGCACCTAAAAGAATAATAAGCAAATATAACCTGTATCAGCTAAATGCAGCAAACTGTATGTGAGAAAGGATGCAGTGTGCGAGGCGTCTTGGGCCTTTCAAAGTTTTCGTTTCTGTGTGGGCGTGAGGACAACACAAAGTAAACAAAAGACTTTAAGAGGAGGAAGTGATAGTTGAGCAGTGTTTGATGAGAGCTTTTAGCCTGTAGCTATAGCGCATTAGGCACAGATGAGCCACAGCCAGCTCCCACACTGTTAATGTGGAACGCATTACAACCGCACAATGACTTATGATTGTCATTAAAGAGCAAATGATTCAGACTCCACCGCTGGATTTAAAGGGCTGCCACTGCTGTGCCCTGTCCTCTCTTGTTCCTTCCCACGCTTTTTGAAGACAATAGCTACTGTGGTTTTGGATCACTAAATGTGTCTGCTCACTTTTGGAAAAGATTTCCTCTGTTTGTTTCAGAGCATAAAGACTGAAGTGTTGTTTTTTGATGATCCTGTAGATGAACCCATTTGCGTCACTCTGCATGGAAGCAATCTTAGTTGTGACGTGAGTGATCACACTGAAACTGTGAGGCAAAATGAAGAGTAAGCAAATCTTTATGCACCTCAAAGCAGCTAATTCAGCGGCTGAAGGGAAAAACTGGACCCTAAGACAGTGTATCTATAAACTCTTACGAAAAGGTTGGGAAAATGTAGTTTATTCGAATATTTCTCAATTTTAATAATATGTACTGGCAATGTATTTTATATCACTGTAAAGCCTGATAAGTCACCTTTACAATGAGGTACAACTTGTAAGGATTGTGCATTTGTGGAATGAGCAACACAGCTGAACATGTGGGTAGCACCCCAAAATCCCTTCTTCTCCTGGAAGAAAATTTACAGTTCCTCGGTGAAGCAAGGGTGTCACCCTCAGACGTCCACTTCATGGTCCATCTTCCAGTTTACCAGTTACAGAAGCTGGTCCTGAGTTTGCAAATGGTACCAGGGCTGACACCAAATAATGCTGTCACTCTGAATACTGGAACACCAGTGCTAGGTTGCAGGGGATTTTGACACATTTTGTTGGGGCGCTTACCACATTTTTAGCTGTGCTGCTCATTCCACGAATACATGAACAGCTACAAGTAGTGCTTCACAACGGCCTGTTTGTGAAGCACTTTGGTCTGAGGATATATTAAATGTGCTATACAAATAAACTTAGCTTGACAAAAATAATAAGAACAGGAGTAACAAAATAATACAAATAAGAAAAGGAAAATGACAAAAACAATAATACAAATACAATTAGGAAGTTTTATAAAAATAATAAGTCATTGTCTTATAACAACAAGAATATTAACATTTAAAATATTTCAACAGACTTCCCAACACTGGTTATTACACTTTTTTGCTAGTCAAATTAATATATTTCAGTATTATTATTTAAGAATTAATGCCACTATCACATTGTTAAGTTGTTGTGAACCCCAGGGTGAACAGCTACACATGCTGCAGCTAACTGGGATTCTAATAAACTAAACTAATCTAAACTGCACCACACTATTCAGCAAGTACCATTCAATTTTGCAACTAATACAGATCAGAGATGAAACCAGAGGTTGCTCTGGTAGTGAGGTGTCTTATGTTGTGGGTAATTGGGACAGCACAAAGGAGTGTGTGGACATGTCTTATCCAACCCCCAAACACCCACACACCCACCCACACACACACACCCCCCAAGCCTTGTGTATGAAGATCCATTTCTTTTACTCCAGGATGAACCTCAGTTGAAACTCTGGGATTTAGTAACTTGCTAACTTTCATTCCAGCTGGATCATCTTTCTCCCTCTCATCATTTTTTTTTTAGATCTAGCAGGAGATCTCATAATGGCATCATGCATTTTGGTAAACCATGAGGGAGCAGTAGACGGGGACGAGAGCAATAGAGAGAAATGAGGGGTACAAGAGGGAAAGGGTAGAATCAGAGACAAAGAAACCTCTCTTCCAATCACTCTCCCTCTCTCGCCCACATGATCTATCTCTCCCTCTGGGGCCAGGAGGCTAGCTGTGAAATGAATGAGAGGCAGAGCGTGGGCAGGCGCTAACGCTACGATAATGACGACGTTTTGTCAGCTCCGGCCTAAAGCTCTGTCTTTTGGCGCATGAAAAAGGAGGGGGGTGGCCGGACTTCTTGATGGAAGAGAGGCAGTGTGGTTGTAAGCTAACAGTGGATTCTGTTCTTCAGGTATACAGGGTTTGAACATGGACAGGAGGGAGACTGTTTGATGTAGCAGTAGAAACCTTAAAATCTTCTCTTCATGCACATGAGGATGTTTGCAATCAAGCCAAAGATAAAATTTCCTCTTTGAGAACATGAACTTGAGCTAGCAGACAGGTCAAATCGTCTGATGATGGACTTACAGGTAACAATTTTTCCAATGATTTTGAAGTTGCAGATAAGTCTCCTAGCTCAGATTAAATTCATGAGAAACTTATGTGAGTTGGGACATGTTCCTATGATCCTGGTCAATAATGTAAAATGGTCTTGAGACAATTTCTGTTGATTTAAAGGCATTCTTCTCCTGTCTTGGCTTTATGCTTACATCGAACATACGTATTTCATATTATTGAAAGTATTAAGTCTAGTTTTATGCAAGTCCCATCATTCAATGACATGTCAATTTCAAAAACCAAAGAACGTCGGCTCACAAGCACCATGACATTGATTAGTGCGGATTATTAGTAAGTTTTTCCCTCAGAATTAACACTATCATCACTATGTGTGTAGTTTTTTTTTTTTTTTACAACAGGTAGTTGGATACAGCCTGAGTTCTCTAACACACATGATGCATGGGTTAGTATATACACAAGGGTGCTCATGAAACCAAAACAAGTGTGAAGACAAAACCATACAGCAAGTGCACCTCCAGTCTTAAAGGAAATAACATGCAAAATTGAATTAATTAAATCTTTTCAAAAGAAAAGCTTTGGAAAAGAATCATTTCTTTTTTGAAGGGTCAAAACTGGAAGCTTAAAATGCACTTCAGTTAACACAATGTGATGATAACATATCTAATATAAACTAAAACAAAAGTTGTCATGCACTAAAATGCCCACAGCTCATACCCATAAGCATACCATGCCAACAAGTTTACCACTGTTGGACTACTTTAGATAGATGATGACCAGACCTGGAACACCCCAAAAGGGCTGCTGTTTTGGAAATGCTCTGACCTAGTAGTCTAACCATCACAATTTGGCCCTTGTCAAACACACTCAAATCCTTACATGTGCCCATTTTTCCTGCTTCTACCATCAATTTTGAGGACGAAATGTTCACTTGCTGTCTCGTGTAACTCGCCCACTAACAGGTGCCACGATGAAGAGACAATCAGTGTTTTTCACTTCACCTGTTGGTGATCATAATGCTATGCCGATGCATCTCCATCCATCCATCCATCCATCAATCGATCCTATCCATCAGTTACCAGCAAATCACAGGGCAGACATATGGAGACAGAAAACCATTCACAGTCACACCTAAGAAAAATTCAAAGTAACCAATTAACCGAACATGCATGTTAATGGACTGTGGGAGGAAATCCCATTACCCAGGGGAAACCCACACATGCACGGAGAGGCCATGCAAACTCCGCACATAAAGGCCCTGATCAACATAAATAGTTGAACTTGCAACCTTCTACTCTGGGGAACAAGCACTAACCTACTGCATCACCATGCAGCCCATCCCTGAGTATCAACAGTTAAAAAAAAAAATGCCAAACCAAATTAATGACAATCATTTATTTTCTTTTTGAACATCTGTTTCTTACACAAAAAGACTGTAGAAATGATTGAACAGGTCAGTTTTAGTGTTGGTATCAGCGAAAAATTAACTGAAAATATCAGTGTATTGAACATATGTTGTGCATCCCTACATAAAACACATGTATATTATTGACATCATAGCAGTGATCACAGGGGTAGTAAAGTTATGAAATATGACAGGCAGGGGACTAGAGAATATAGGCTTGAGTATATCCTTGTTGACATGCATTTAGTGACTCTCCAAGATTCTTCATAAATCTTGGTTTTGACACTAAAAACTGAGTTTCTGACAAAATGTCTTTACCTGTGAGTGGGTGTCAGACTACAGTCTTTTTAAAATCTCCTTAAAGTCTAGTGCATAATAGGCATGACCTAATATGTGGACCCAAGTGAGCTAGCTCTAACCTCTGTGAAGAAAACAGGAAAGGAAAACCTGTATTTGTTAGAAGGCTGTGATTCTGAGCTGTGAAAAGTTAACCAAATGAAACCATCAAAGCATTGATCGGTCCAACTAATTATCTCTGCTGTTTAACATCAGACAAACAAACAAACAAACACAGAGCAAATAATAAATCTGTTCTCCACGGGTTAGAATGAGGCTAATTTATTTTAAGTCCTGCTGGAGCCTGATTTGTGGCTGCGAACGCTCATGCTGAGAATCAGATACACGGCAGATGCTTAGTTACAACTGAACCAGTAAAGACAACACTTAATGGCGCAGTCACGTAACCGAGAGGAGTAGAAAGGGGGGAGCAAGAAAAAGATAAGCTGTGAGAAAAATCATGAAGTGCAAAGCTTAGGAAAGACATAATTAGATCTTTGACAACAGAGCACAGTAACAGTGTCAGCAGGATGGAGATGTCTACATTGCATGAGACAACAGCATGATGATTCTTTTATATATCACACTCAATGACTGACTCAGACGTTGTATCATACACGCCGCTGATATGAATAATGATGCCAAGATTAAGAAGAGGAAAAGTTTATCATTCAATAAATCACTGAGTTTTTTTGGCAAGTGTCTCCCTGAGTCATTGGTTCTTCTCCCTCTGCCAGGGGCGACCACCAACGACAGCGTGGCGAGAGACAAAAGGCCTGTCAGAGCCTCATTAGGCTGCTCATTAGGAAGCTGCAGCCTGTGTACTCAAACATTCTCCACGGATGACCATTTGAGTCAAGGCAAAGTCATCTCTCTTTGCTCTCGCCTGGCGAGGGCCGAGGGCTCCGGGTCAGTGGGATCCGTCATGATTAGTTCCGTTACATTTTCTTGCACTGGTCTGGATGTAACAACCCGCTTCTAGGGTCAGACAGCCTCAGGGCTCTGTCTGCATGCCTGACCTCAGCAGAGACACAATTTTGCATAATCTGAGTGTAAAAACACCTCCTTTCATTTTGCTTCATGACCCTGGCCTGAAGGCTCCTGACATTGTAATTGGACCTGAAACTCACACTCCAAGTAATCAACAGACAGCACTTGTTTGTTAAACAGTGCAGAATATTGATCTGCTGCTTACTGAGCAGTACAGTATGAATATGAATGAATTTAGATATTATTGAGTGTGACTGCATGAAGTTGAGTACCCTGGTTATGAACCTAATTCAAGTTTTGGTCATAGTCAGGATAAGAAATTTTCATGACTACGGAGAAAATGGGTTATTCATGACTCTGTAAACACGATCAGTAAATTTTTAAATACTGCATCTTATGTGGAAGGGCACCTATGATGTTAATTCTGTACTACAAAAACTGGCAAACTGAAGCTGAAGTTACGAGACAACCGAAGTTTATCTTGGCCTGAAATGCAACAAAACTGCTGATGCGGCAAGACGAAAGAGTGTAGTGACCCACAGTCAACCCTGCCCACCTTTACTGTTAATTGAAAAACGTTAAACAAGGGCTATATGTTTTGAGCTGTGAGCTACCTGCAAAGAATTATGGGATTACCCTTCACATAAATCAGGAGGTCCATTCTTAGAGGTGTTTTTCCCTCATTATATGAAACTGCTCAGAAACAGAAATGATGGTTTGTTGTTAAGTGAATGCACCTTATGGAGTGCTATTTTGGGTGACCAAAGTCCTCAATTCTACAATGTCACAATTTTATGTAGCAGACACTTTTGTCTAAAGTGACGGATGTCAGAGAGTAAGTACGACACAAGATCGGAGGGAACATCATAAGTAAATGCAACAAACTGGTTCAAGTCTAATTGGACACGAGTGCTGCCAAGATGTGCTAGAGGCATGGCTTCTTTTTTTCTTCTAACTAAGCAATTGACAGAAAACCCAGTGAAGTCAACCCAATATCATCATCACCATCGTTACCGTATCATTCATCATCATCATCACCATCCTCCTCATGTCAGTGACACAGACATACTATTAAGCAACCTTCTAACTTGTGTGTGGGAGGGGGTGTACACCTGGATGAAGGTTTCGAGGTAAACAGGAGCCATTCTTGTTACTGTTCTGCAAGGCAGAAGAAGAGCTCTGAATTTGATTTGAGCTGCAACTGGAAGCCAGTAAAGAGAGATTAACAGCAGAGAGACATGTGCTGTCCTGGGCTGGTTAAAGATCAGATGAGCTGCTGCATTCTGGATCATCTGCAGAGGTTTAAATGTGCATGCAGGGAGGCCTGGAGAGTTGCAGTAGTCGATGCATACCAGAAGCTGTGTTGCCTTTTCTGTCAGGCAGGGTCTGTTCCTTTTGATGTAATAGAGGGCGTATTGACAAGACTGAGCAATCAAGGCCACATGGACCTTAAAGGTCAGCTGGTCTTCAATCATGACACCCTATTCTAAGAGAGAAGTAAAACTAAAGGCGGAGGACAGAGTCAGTGGAGCTCCATTCAACTTGTAAATATTATTATCATGTTCGGGTGATGGTGTTGAAGGAGGAAGTTTGGGTGAATGGACAGCAGGCAGAGGATAATGGTGGTCCATTGCAGGTGAGGCTTCTGGCAACAGTACATGTTCTTACCTTTGTCTGCCTGTCACTACCATACCGTTTGAGTGAGGATACAATGGGTTAAAAAAGGCAGCCAGGACAATGTTGGTGCCCTGTCCTATCTAAACATTGATCTACGTTTATCTTATTTGCCGCTGATGTGTCACCTGACTGTAGCTAGACCTCTGTAGCAAGTGGGCAAGAGCTAAGAGATAAGAGCTATTTTGGGTTCTGGAAATATAATTTGATGTTTACATGCCTAGGCATTAAAAATCAAACCAGGATATCCAAGTCCTTGTTAACACAGTCATTATCTTAACTAAATGATACATGACAACAAGAGACGCTTGTCAATCAAACCTATCAAGTCTGACACCGTGAGACGGCATTGATGTCTGGTGGGTTTAGTCCCAGATGCTTCGTACAACAGCACTGGCTGCGGTCAAGGAGAGGCGTGTGGAGGAGGTGGTGTGGTCTGTTCCTGCCAAAACAAGCTTTCTGCTGCAGTGTTTGGCACCTGTGTGCCTGCAAGCAAAGCCTCTGGGTCTGCATACAAGCTCCTCTCCTCATCTCTCCCAAAATAATCCATACACTTCTCTGAAGAATTTTGCTCTCAAAAACCCTTGTTATTTCTTGTTCCAACTTTCTTTCATATATTTCTTCTCATCCTTCGTGACTCTTCCAGGAGATTCTCTGAGCGTGTGGCCTACAACAGTGTCTTTTTAAAACTCTCGGGGTCTTTTCACACCTTGAGAAGGTTTTCTTTGTTTAAGCTCAGCTGATAAAATGATGTACTGTTACAATTTATTAAGATGTCATTTTGAGTGTAAACTGTATTGTAAAGTAGGTCAAGCACACTCGTTCTATTATGGGGCAGTTCCACCGTACAACATCAAATTCATTGTGGGTTCAATCAATCAATCAATCAATCTTTATCTGTATAGCACCAATTCATAACAAGTGTTACCTCAAAACACTTTACAATAGAGCAGGCTGAAGACAAACTCTTCATTTTATGGATACACGTATATATACATGTATACATATAAGACACACATAGACATATATATACAAATACATACATCCAACATCCAACATGAATCCATATAGCCAATCATGAATCCCTCCATCATGACAAAAAAAACCCCCCTCTGTTTAGCAGCAGGAAATCTTGAATGTGGATCCCAGTCTCATGATGAACAGCCATGCACACTATGCTGTGTTGGGTGTGTGGGTGAAGGAAGGGAGGTGGGCGGAGACAAGTGGACTGAAGGAAGAACTAAAGCGAGTAACAGATCCATGGGCCAATCATAGACCTGTCTTTGTCATATTTGTCTCTGCTAAATATAAATTTATAAGAGGTGGGCTGACATGAAGAAGTCAAAAAGTCAAATGTTACATCACTATTTAGAATGATGAGCATATTTGTATTATTGTACCAAGTAAATGTAAATTATTTTGATAAAATTATACCAAAGTACTGGTAAACCTAGCACTCTCTGAATCGAATTAAGTGAACGTAAAAAGGACTTAACTTAAAATTCACTCAAAGCATGCAGTATTTTGACAATTAAATTTGTTTTAAGTTACATGTTTATCACTGACAAAGATTCAGTGGCTTAAGTTATCCATGAAAATTGTTAACTTTGAGCCTCAGCCTGATTCTTTGAAACATTTTAGCATTTACAAAAGGGACTTGGGGATTTAATACCAGCTTTCACTCATAGAATGGTGAAAAATTAATTCCAAAAACACAGAGGTGAGTCAACATTCAAGCACGGTTCCCACAGTCAAAAGTATAAGGGATTTTAGCATAGCTTTTCAGACGAATGCCTGAAATAGGGCCTGTGTCGAACCCATGCATACAAGATTTGTATAAAATAGATTTTATGTTGCCCCACGTTAAGGGGACTAAAGTAGGATTGGTTTTTGAATCAACTTCTTAGTGTTGATTCAAAAACCAATCGGTTGTGTCCTCGCACAACCGATTGGTTGTGCGAGGACAACCAGCATGGCACTAGTTATCTCTTCCAAGTGGGTTATGTTTTGGTTGGCCAATGTCTGATGATTTTTTTTTGGTAATCTTTCTATGCATCTTTCTGCATGTAAGATACAAAAAAAAATCTCAGTGGATTTTAATGAAATTTTAGGGAATATTGGTTATGCCACAGTCTAGAAAGATTTTTGTGCTGGTCCAAATGTGGATGTTTCCCTTATTTTTTGCTAATAACTCAAAAAGTTCTTGGCTTAGACTTTTATTAAATTTTCAGGGCTTGTTGGTCATAGCACAATGGAAGAATTGATAAGATTGATGATCAGAATCTGGATGCAGGTTAAGTATTTTTTATGGATTGTTTGCACTTTACGGTAATATAGAGATCACCCTTATCTAGCAGTCTTGGCTAACTTGTATAGTTTTGCACCAGTGTGACAGTTGCAGTCTCCAGTGATCTACTACATCAGATAGGCATTATCACTTCAACAAGATTTTTGTTCCTGCAGAAATAAGCACCATTTTTGAAAACTGCATGAAAAGGCCTGCTGTTGGGTGACATCTCCTTTCAGAATTGTCTTCAGTTCTGTTAATTTTTGTTTCATACACTTATAAAGGACACATCTTCATTTATTCAGCTCCCTCAGTTGAGTTTTCAGGTGCTTTATATCCATTTTCTAAAGTGCACACAGAAGAGACATAAAATGAACAAATTTAGGATTAAATGAAATTCAATCATTCACTTGGTCCCTGTAACAGGCAAAGTGACTAATTGGCAATGAATAAGAGGAACTCAAAAAACTACATTTAGTTGTTTCCATCCATTTCTATCAAAGAGAGCTAAACATTATGGCGGGGACCTTATCAAAATGTGAAAACACTTCTGCGTAGGAAATGCTATTGAACAATAATGTGTTTGAGAAGGAAAAGCAAGAGAAACAAAAAAACAATAGGGAACATAGAAAGACAGAAAATCACCAGCTTGTTTGACATCATCTCCAATAAGTCTGGTGGACATGTAGGGGTAGATTTTTTAAGGAAAAAGGTGAGAGAAGACAGCAGGAGGTACGGGTAAGGTAGGAAGTGTGGATGCAATTAAAAGGCAGAGTCAAAGGTGAGGGAGTGTGGAGGGTGATTAATGCCCCGAGGGCTACCAGTGAAATCCTCACATCCACACACTAAGATGTTTTACTTGAGTGTTTTTCTCTCTCTTCCTGCTTCCTTTGGTAAGTTGTTGAGTAGCAGAAGTACGACTGTTCATTAAACAGAAATTAAAACAAATGCTTTATTCTGTACTTCTGTGTCTTTTAAACTGTGCTGGTGTTGCTCCAAACCTCTCTGGGAGGTTACTTTAAGTTGAAAAGTCCACAGTCCATTATAGAATAAATTGCATTAGCAAACAAACAAGTCCCTGATCACATTTAATTGTTTTTCACACCTAAATTGAAATATTGAATAACAACCAAAAAAAAACTGTACAGGCCTAATTTGTGCGCTCATTTGTTTGTGTGTATTTTGCTTGCTTAATCTGCTTTTTTCCCCTCTTCACAGCGGGTTGGAGCCGTGGCGCACGCTTACGGAGACAAAATGACTGTATCTTTGTGCCATAATTACTGGGTGCAACACAAACTGTCGATACACTTGAAAGGATGAGAATCTACACACAAACACAAAGAAATGAGGACAAGGACAAACACATGCACTTAGACAGGAGCACACACTCGCACAAGCACAATGGGAGCAAAAAGTATAAATGGCTTTCATATGATCATTGATCTGTCCATTCAGCTGCTTCACAACAGGACAGAAGATGAAAACAGCACTTTTTGTTTATGCTGCAGTAAATGGTGAGCCAGTCTGGAAAAGAAAGGAGGGAGGAGAGCAGACTGCATAGATATAAGACAAATGGCTGACTCTTTTAATAGTCCAGGATGCTTACATGTCAGAAATGAAACAATAGGTCGTGACTAAAATATGAAAGTGCTGCTGGGAAAAAGAGGTGAGGGGTAAAATCAAATTGACATGACTCACAGCAGGATTAGTCACTGGCTCAATAGCTAAAGGAGACTTTGGGATTTGTTGCTGGAGAAAGGGAAAGCATGCAGATAGTTGTCTTTTTTCCCTAGCAGATACATGCAGTGTTGAAAATAAAGCCAAAGTAGAAGAACAAAACACCATAATTCCTCAGGTGTCCGCTTGTGGCTGGCTGCAAAATCCCCAAAGTCACATAAACATCCATACAGAACAGTTCATTCTCACAACAGAAATAAACACATCTACAGTCTGATTCAAAATACAGATGTGATCTGAGTTGCTTGTGTCCATGTTTAAATACACTGTGCAAAAGGTAACTTGTTTAATTAACTCTTCTGTTTAAAGTTACAAGATGTTTGATTTTAAAAAAGTTAGAAAATCTTAGAAAAAAATAGCTTTACATTATATGAATTCATCCAAAATAGCACTTAAATTTCAAGAAAAAAAAAAAATTGGAGTGGTTACTTACTCAGTAATGGCAACTGCAGTGAGAAAGGTTCAATGACAACCACATATTTAATTCAACCTTTGCATTTTAATAGTATAAAAAATTCTGCATAATTGCCTGCATGACAAATGTGATGGTCTGTGAGTGCACTGTCATCGCTACATTTGGTCTCTGTGCATGGTGTGGTATAATATATGAGTTCTCCTGGGATTTCACACAATTGTTTTGTGTTTGTTACGACAAAAAATGTCTGATTTTATCTGACTTTCAAAAAGTTGTGGCAAAAACTGTAATATTCTGAGGCTTTATTTCTTTGCAAGTGAATTCTTATAGTGTATTAGTTATCCTTTCAACAAAATAATGAAATGATTTTACTATAAAATATGTTATATTTCCACCAGATATCAGTGTTTCTCAGAAGTTCTTCTGTCAGTGGTGGGGCCAGGCTTTTCTGGAAGTTGGGAGGTGGAAGTAAACCTACACAAAAATTCTCCTTTGTCTCTTTTTTATTGTTGTAGTAGCCCTTAGTTGGGGCTTGGGCCACCCCAACCATAAATTTTGGATTCACCCCTGCTTGTTCAACCATTGCACCTGCAGGCTCATTAGGTTACTTTTGGCCAGCAGTAGGACACAGAGGGCTCTGTAGATGGAGTGAGAGGGCATAAAATGAACTGGGATTATGTTGGTATTGCAAATATTTTTGAGAAATATCCCTGTCTGTAAAGAAGAAAACAAAACATGGGATGAGAACAGCAAGATTTTTTTTCCTTTAGATAGAAGGTTGAGCCTTTGGTCGTATCCTGGATCCTTATCAGGGCCAAATCATAAGGGATGTTGGTGTGAAGGCATGATTGTGTGAGGCACTTTTGTGATTGTGTCAAAAAAAAAAAAAAGACAAAAAACAAACAAACAAACAAACAAACAAAAAAATGTCTAAGTGGAAACGTACCAGAAGAGCAGAGACATGCTGTGCTAAAACAAACAGTGAGCACATTAATCACATAGTATAATCCATTATGTATCCTGTCTTTCTTTTGTCATGACGGGAAGTTGTGCTTAACAACTAGGTTGTGACACAAATGTTTGGTGATAGGCACGCATGGAGGTTGGAGTTATTTGGGTTTTTTTGCAAGAGTATTTTGCCCCTGCTTTCACGTTCAAGACTCTGCCTTTAGAAACTTTTTGGCTGTTATTGTGAGCTTTTAGTGACACAAGTCCTCTTGGTTACAAACAGTCCAAAGTCTGATGCTGATGTTAACCATTCCTAATAAAAATTATATGCACCTTTAATCAGGGGTTGGAAACTAGGCATTTATTGTCTTTTGCATTTAAAAAAAAAAATAAATAAATAAAAGAGATGTAAAAAATAAATTGAACTAATGTAAAGGAAATTTCAGGATTTTCTGTGGCTGGGATTGGAATGAAATAACCTTTTCTGCTTTTAAGGTGTGTGAATCAAAATGAAAGTTCAAAACTAAGATCATTTTATACATAATAAATGGCAACAGCACCAGTGTGATTTTAACATTTTAAACTAATCCTGTACATTTTTGATTTCCGCACTAAACCTTGACATTAAACTGTTGATAACAAAGCAACAGAGAAAGACAGGCACAATTAAAGTCCATGAAACCCAAACATCTGTGCCATCATCCACATAAAATGCCACGACAGAGCCAACAGAGACTCTTCTCCAATTAACGTTGCTTAGCAGCACTCCAGTCTTAAGTACCAATTACGACTGGCAAAACTTGAAGACAGTCTCAGTGGAGCTCTTCTCTGAGTGAAAACACACCTTTCCCCACAAACACTGAGCATGCATGCAACTATAGTTTCAAGTGAAAGGTACCTATTAGTCAGTTGTCTATGCCCTCAAGGAATAGGGATGGGATTTTACTGGGGCTGCCTTAGGGAGGAAGGAGAATCCAGCACTTCAGGAAGCCCTCTGGGGGGCTTGGGAACACCAGGTATTTCAGAATTGAGCTGTCAGTGACAAACCTGCTGGACACTGGGGATAGTATCAAAGTCCTACTCTTACAGGATGCTGATGAATTAAGAATGAGTGCATGTAAAAGGCTAAAAAATAGCCAGATTTTGTAAAACTTGACTGCCAGAGGGGGTGAGGTGAGGTTTGGAATGGATGAACAGATGGACAGTGTCCAGACCAACAAAGATCAAGTCTTCAAATAAGTAAAAACTGAAAAAAATGATAAAAGAAGAAGAATATCTAGAATAAGTTGAGGGGTGCTGTGGTTGAGGTGGTGGTGGAGGGGATGTGTGGTCTGGTCCATCAATGGGACTATGTTGTAGCATGCATTCATGGGGAGGGAGTGGTGCATCATTATTCTGAGTGTGCAGCTTGTGGAGAGGTAAACCACATGATGAAGGGGCTCATGGTTCCCTTACTCCCCTATGTTGCTGCCCCCCAGTTCGAGTCTGTAAAACTGAGTTGAGAAAGGAGAAGTGCACAGCAGCAGGCAGAGAGCTACTCATCAGTATCGCAGCAGCAACATGGTGTCGCAGTCATTCCTTAACCAGAGCGTGGCAGGGGGTCGAGGGAGCCCACAGCTTTGTGTTAACATGTATGAAACAGATTCATGCGATGAGAAGGCACTTTACAGTTCAACTAGCCAATCAGTTAGTGAACTGTTTTTTAAGACCAATTATTTTGGAAAAAATCAAGCCTAAAAAATTGAAAATGGTAAAAAAAAAAAGGGGCATTCTTAACATCCCAGTGAGCTTGAAGTAAGGCTGTTAAATTGTTGTTAACTGAACCAACAGTCAATTCAAATTGATTTATAACTTTGCCTTTTTTCTTACTTAAAAATAAATAATTCATCAATTTGACTGATTGACATGTTTCTTAATCGTTTGATTATCTAAATACAATTTAGTGGGATTATATTTTATGAATACTAAGACCCCTTAACTTAACAGAAATGTAAATGAAGTGTCAGGACAGGCATCATATGATTGACTTAAAAGTACATATTTATGGTGCACAGTGTAAGTGCAGCATGTGCTGCATTTAAATCTTTGTTACCTCCTTGAGTTTTTTGGCCAGCATTTGTCCATTTGTTTGATGAAACTTTCAGGAAATGTTGGCCATGGCACAAAAATCAGTATTTAGATCTTCTAGATGTTAAGTTCTAGTTTGAATAGTAATAGTAAAAGGTATCAGAATATGTCTCAAAAATGAGTTGACTTACATGTTATTTTAAATAATGTCCAAAATGATGTACCAATGATACCTTGTGAAAAAATCTTATTCCACAGATTGTTGTGGTGTAAAACTTATATGTCAGGTCTACTTTGATCATTAATAACAGTCAACAATCCTCATTAAGTGTGGTTTATCAGAATTTAACACCAACAGGGATTTTGTTACATGTCAAAATTTCTTTAAGAGCTAGACTCAGACCCTAAAATCACCTCTGCTTCTGACCAAGGTAACTGGTATAAATGTTCTTAGATAACATCTCTGTAGTCAGAGACATATCTGATGAACCAATTTAAAGACAAAAAGATCTGAAGGCTTTGTGAGTACTCATGATGTTTTAAGCATCTGTCTTAACAATGGCAACCACAAACACAAACATCTTAAGGTCACCAGTTTACACAGCTACACTTTGAACTGTAAGACCTGGTTTTGTCCATAAATGTTTGCAGGGTTTGTAATATTGGAGTGGTGCATGCAGTAGTGACAGATTGGGGAAGCAACTACGAGTGTGTGCAAGCCTAAAACCAGTCCAGTTAGTATTACTGAAGCCAACAGTTTAGAAATGTCCACAGAAGCACAACTCTCACATCTGTCGAAGTGATAATGTTGCATCGTAACATTACCAAAACCCAGATCATACTGTATTTACACAAAAGTGCTGACACAAAGCTCCATCATTACATCCTGAGACATTCACATTAATAATGTGAGGACACAATAGTTGGGTGCTGGGAAGGTGCATGCTTTACATACACATGTTCACACAGTAGGACTGAGTCCACATGCCTCCAAGTTTACAAAGTGTGAGTTTTTAGTGACCTTTAGTTAGTGTGTGTAAAAAAAAAAAAGCCAAAATGCACAGAAAAAGATATGTTTTCAAGTCATCCGCCCACATCTGAACTGGGCCTCAATGTATTTAAGCAACAGTGAAGCAGCTGCTCTCAATGCACAGTAAATGGAGGCAGGTTTTCAACAGTGTCAGCCCTGTAGTTGGTGGAAGCTGTACTTGTGGTATTAATGATGCATCTTAGACTATGCTATAAAAATTGTTGCTGACGCTAATGTTTTGGATCAATAAATCAGTTGATTCATCAATTTAATTCAACGTTAATTATTTGTTATATAAAATGTGCATTACACGCCTGATTTTAAACAGATATAAGTAGCTGCCGTCTTTTGCTTCAAGCCTTCTCTTCTGCTTCGTCTCAATAGGAACATAGATATCAGTCTGTGAGACACCTTTAAGAAGAAGAAAAAGACCGGCTTATCTACTTGCAAAAACATCAACAAAAGCTCTATATCTTCAAAAACCTACAGCAAAGATCTGCTTTTTTATTTCCAAAGAAAGGTAAGCAGCTGGGTTCTGTTTCATCTCAACCACCTGAATAGAGATTAATTGAAGAAATGAAGCGCTTATTCATCTCTGAATTGTCCTTGCAGCAGATCTCAGGAGCCAAAAGAATTAGAAGCTACACTGGAACAATTAAGTCTGTCTCCTGTCCAGATGCTATCGGAGCTGGAGGAAAGTAAACAAGAGCAGATAGGACCAGGCCCCAGGAAGTGAAATGAATCACAGTCTGGGTCTGTGACAGAAGCTTTTTGCTGTCTGCCACGTGTACATTTTCTGTTTTCCATCTTTTTCAATCACTTACATGTTTTAAAGGTATAATAAATAGATTTTCTAACTTAAATGTCTTTATGAAAAAAAGACAGATACTATTTTGTATTTCTAAAACTTATCAAAGTCAGAGAAATGCTTTATTTTTACAGTCAGAACTGGCCAAGTTATCATGGTGGCTGTTAAGACAGTTCTGCCATAAAAAGAAATGTAGACTGTTTACTGTTACTGTGGAAGCACTAGTTATAATGTCAAAGACTGCTACATGTGTTCGCAGGAAGTGTAACTTCATTTATTCATATATTGTGCCGCTTACTTTGGTGGACCACATTTTTTTTTTGCCATTCTGTTTCCAAAGCTCCCACACAACAACTCCTATATTTTGGTGGAGACAAACTGCTTACCTACTCATGCCTCTTCTACCTATTGTTTAGTTTGACTTAAACTGAAAAAAAAACTCTAGTAGACATATACTGAACAGGAAACTATCATTTTGGTGTCACCGATGTATTAATGAAAAAAGCTGTTTAAGGCACCTATTCAAATTTGAGCTGCGAGCAGTCCATAGATTTTTTGTTAGTAGCTTACACTTTAAACAGCTTTTCCACCTCACTAAAAGAGAGATTTATCCATGAAATGAAAACAGTGTGTTACTGTTTTGTAAATTACACCTGACAGATTGCAGTTTCTATGAATTACATCCATCCATCATCTCTACCACTTACCCCTTTTAGGGTTGTGGGAGGCTAGAGTAGATCCCAACTAACAGAGGAGGGGCACGTCCGGAACAAGTCACCAGCCGATCACAGGGCCACATAGAGAGACGAACAACCATTCAATCTCCCACTTATACCTAAAGGCAAATATAGAGTCACCAAGAGGAAACCAGAGTGCGAAAACCCACTAAGGCACTGGAAGAGCATACAAACTTAACACTGAGCAAACCTGGTCAACACTAGAGGTGGAATCAGCAGTGTTCTTGCTGTGAGGCACGTGCACTAACCTGCTGCACCACCTTCCTGCCCTCTCCATGGAATACAGTCCTCAATTCAGCACAAGTAAGCAGCAGAGGTGAGCAGAGCTGTCAGCCAGTCTCTACCATATACTGTCGAAAACATAAGAGGCCTGGGGGACAACAGCCTTTTCGTTGCTGCAGTGGACTGTTGAGCAAAATCCCTGGCGGCTGCAATGTTGAAAATACTATTGCAAATTAATAGCCAGTCAGACACTCTGATATAGCCGAGGCAGGTCAGTGGCTTCCTGCAACAGTGCTCTGGCTTGCAATAATATGAGTCAGATCAGAGCTTTACTGAAATCAAAAATGTACGAGCTATACAAAAAAATCACCCCTCAAAACAGTGTGTGCTAGGGCTGAACTACATGATGTTTTGCCACCGTAAGTGCTTACAATGGCAAATAGTCTTGTTCTTTTTACTGTTTTTGACAATGAGAGTCTGTCTGACATCAGCTTCAGTTGTGAGGTAGCTGGTGCATGCAGATTCTGTATGTCCCCTGTTTGCACATTCAGGATGCTGCTCCACTGAGCGCTGAAAATTAAAAAAAACAGATTTAATTGTTTGATTGTGAATGTTAGTAATGTGCATAAGAATGGAAAAGAGCCTAGTTTTCTCTTTTAATAATAATAAAAAAAAAAACTATGTCCATCAACCAGGCATAACATTATGACCACTGACAGGTGAATTGAATTACACTGATTATGTCTTCATCATGGCACCTGCTAGTGGGGTGGGACATATTAGGCAGCAAGTGAACATTTTGTCCTCAGAGTTGATGTTACAAGCAGGAAACATGGGCAAATGTAAGGATTTGAATGAGTTTGGCAGGGGCCAAAGAGTGATTGCTTAATGTCTGGGTGTATTTATGCAGTATCTATCAGGAGTGGTCTGAAGAGGAAACAGTGGTGAACCACGGTCATAGGCAGCCAAGGCTCACTGATGCATGTGAGGCAAAGGCTGGCAAAGGCTGGCCCGTGTAGTGTGATCCAACAGACTGGCTACTGATGCTCAAATTGCCCAAGAAGTTAATGCTGGCTCTGATATAAAGGTGTTAAAATACACAGTGCATCACTGTTTGTTGTGTATGGGTCTGAATGGCCGCAGACCAGTCAGGGTGGCAGGTGGTCATGTTAGACCTGATTGGTGTGTACTATAAAAGAAAAACAAATCACATGTCAGTTTTTTTCATTGTTGTTCAGCTCTCTTGTGTGCCAAAAAGACATTAATTATTTTAACTAAATAATTTTTTCAATGTTTAAGTGTAAACCTATGTTAAGTTTGTTGACTAATTATTTTCCTCATAGTTTTTGTCATCAACCTTTTTTCTCCTGACGAAAACTAGACTATAACTGAAAAAATCAAGTACACATGGACAAAAAGTAAAACTAAATTAACTGACATTTTCGTCAACAAATAAAAAATGGACTAAAATGTTTGATAGAGACTTAATCCAATCAGACCTAATATCATCATGTAGAAAGTAGGGACAAGTTAGGAATATATCCAATCACAGCTACTTTGGTTGTGTGAAAAGGTTGGATGAGTTAGGAGGGACATCCAATCACAACTGCCTTAGCTTCATGGTGGCGGGATAAGTTGGGGAGCGATCCAATTAGAGCTACTCTCTTTATGAATTGATATATTCATGTAGAGAAGGTTCACTGTTTGTTGTCTATTCTGGTATTGTAACTGAGATGCTCTGCCAGGTAGCCTAAATAAAGGTGACTGCACTTTACACAAAAGTTAAATTTGTTACTGTTAATTTATACATTCAAACTTTACTAGCATTCATTAAAGGGTTATTAGATGTTTCATTTTATCCAAGAAATTCAAGGAAACATAAAAAATGCCTTACACTTTACACTTCATATTTTAGTCGAATAAATTAACAGTAGATTTCGTCAACTAAGATGTTGTGAAATTTCATAAACTAAAACTAGACTAAAATTAAAACAATTTAGATGACTAAATTATGACTAAAACTAAAAGATATTTTAGGGAAAAGACTGTAACTAAAACTAAATTAAAAAGTGCTGTCAAAATGAACACTGGTGTGAACTATACTAACAGCATAACCTTCTTGACATGTACATGTGAACCTATGAGTTTGTGTATTCAGGCACATAAATAAGGATTTTGAGGTATTGTGCCAGAATATTTTGGTTTCATCATGTGCCCACCTGTCTCTGTGTTCCTGCGTAACTGCATTTGGCTTTTCTCAAGCCATACAAGGTACAGAGAGCGGAGATAGAGATGACAGCGCTGACACCAGCTCTTTCAGCCCAGAGGTGGCTATCTGCCGCTTCCCACGTCGGCTCCGCTTTTCCCACCAGATTAACCGTCTGGCATGCTCAGAAACTGACAAATGTCACTCCAAATAGTGGTTTGCGACTTGTGATGGATTTGCGAGAGCATCGTCTAGCCCACCAAACATATCCTGGAGAAATTTGGCAAAGTGAGCACGTTTTAAAATCCCACCATGACATTTCTGATGTCGCATTCAAAACCCATCTTTTCATGAATGCGAGTTTATGTTTCATGGCTGATGTGAGGGGGCGTTCTGTGTGCGACGTAATGCCAGCGACTGATGTGGGGAACAGGGAACAGGATGCACTTGTAGACCTGTGAACTCTGTCATCATTTATTGAAGATGACATGTACTTTTAGCACACATCGCTCCCGGGCTTTCTCCTCTGCGCTGTCGGTTTTTAAACACACTACAGGGAGCACTAGCTGGAAAACAGAGTGCACTAGAGGCACATGAAACACACAGGAGCTCGCAGTCTTTGATTTTACCGCATAAAACACACCAGGGGTAGAGACGCTTACTGTACACACACTCTTGTATACACACAGCCTCAGATTTAAGTGTCTCCTGGGTCGTCCTTTTCTGTACAATAATCCTTGTTAGAGATGCAGAGGCGTTGTAATGACAGCCATAACCATTCTGAAGCAGTTAGTCTGAGTATCACCTCAACCCTCCAGTCTGCTGTGAAGGCCGCTTTACACACTCGCTTATTACCTCCATGACCATTAGTATTTCCATTTTATTGCTGTCATCGTCACCATTTACCTGACAAACACAGCCTCAGCAGGATTTTCCTCACCCTCTCTCTTATAGGCATGCATGCTCAGATTTAATCTTTGCATCAGTTATAAAAAGTTCAAGTATTAATGATAAACTATTAAAAACTTAAAAAAAAAACATCTTGTCCGATAAAGTAGATCAAAAAGTCATTTGCTCCTGGGCACTTCATGCTTTTCATTTTGCCAAATGTTCTGCTAAAAGTTAGTTTGATAATTTGGAAACTAATTAATTCTTCATAAAAACTTCCAAACATTTGATCTTTTAAAAATGGCTTTGGCTTGGGCCCTCTTTTTCATTAACAGCCATTGAAAATTAAATTTAGTTTTGAACATGAATATAACAGTGTTTGGGAGGAACAGTAATGCTGTGATGAATGTGGAGGCATCAGTGGCTGCAAGTCTGTTTGCTGATCCTGACCTGTAAATTGTGTGTAATATAAACTGAATTAGGGATGCACAATGTTGGATTTTTGCCGAATATCTGACATTCCTATATTTCTAAACTCATTATAGCCTCATAAAATCTTTACTCTATGAAAACTGACTTGTTGATTCCAAAGTGATAGTCTATTTGTGTAAGAAACAGACATTTAACTATTGGTAAAAATAAATCTTGACTTTTTAATGAACCCTTGCACTGAAGACCAGGTTTAGAAATATGGCACTTTTGCATATTTCGCTGATATTAAAGTTTATATATGGCTAATATGTATGGTCAATATATTGGATAGTAATACATGCAAAAATTTCAATATTGGCTGATATGATATTTAATTTTAAGACTGATATAAGCAGATACTGATATCCTACTGATCATATTGCGCATCCCTACAATAAAGAAAAAACTAGTCTAGTACACACTGAACCCTTTTAATAGTATTGCATACAATGAATCTTTCAAATGTCATTAATATTCCATCAATGGCCTTGTTAGCCATAGGTTACACGGAGGTATCAGTGATGTAAGTAATTGTTAATGAACAGGAACATATCATGTTACAAGATAAGTCCTAGGCCAACAGGATATAAGAAAGAAAAAGTGATGTGGAAATTTTGGTCAGTGTTGTCTTAATGATGTAATTAATGATAGATGAATCAAATAAAATGATCGTCAAAGCAAAGCTTAGTATCCAAGCCAGTGCGACTCTTCAAGTTTCATACAACACTTACCTGTAACATGTCGGTTGGATGCATTTTTGGTGGTTAACAACAGTCTTTTTTTATTTGAAATGTCTCAAAACTCAAAATCTTAATATGAGACTTTAAAGCTGCATACATAAACAATCAACTCAATATTTAGTGGAACTTACTGCTGCAGTTTTAGTAGAGATATTATGCTTGTAATATAAAAAAAAAATAAATACTAATGTTGTCAAGTCTACAGGCATTTTTTCACTGTTGCCGTGCAGAAAGTCAGTGAAATGTTTAAAATAGCTGAAACTTTTTAAACAAACTGATGAGCCAACACATTATTTCCCTTTGTATTGAACAACCCTGAGAAGAATGTTCCAGACAGTGCGCATCACATAATAAAATCTGATCAGTGTCGTTTTGATCTATATCTGCGGCTCTCCTAGGACTCTGGTAATAGAGGATAGTGGTTGAAGACTACAGTTTGAGCCATGGAGTGCTGGGATCGATACTAACTGATCCTACAGTGCTGACAGGCCACCGCACATTCCTCTATGGACACTTAAGTCTGGCCCCTGGCCTGATAAATGCTGACATCCTGAAACATGACACTACTGTGATGGACAAGGGTTTGTATGTGTGTGTGGATGTGTGGGTGGAGGAAGACAGATGCTAACAGAAGGCTCTCCAGGGTCACTCACAGGATTTCTCTGTTGGTGTACAGTGTTTGAAGGTAGTAGTTCAGTCCAGTTTGTGTGCGTCTCAAATAAAGCAGGTATTTTCCAGCTTCGTGGCCCCTGCCCTTCATTGGAGCTTAGATTACTCTTGGAGTCGGCAAGCGCACCTTAATCCACAAAAACAGCTCTGTCCCCAAGACTCTAGGGGCAGCAGGATTTCCCCTTATGTCGGTGCTATAACACTAGTTGTGTGTGTGAGATTCTGAGTTTGTGTGTCTGTTTGTATGCGTAGAACAGAAAATGCAATTACAGAGAGATTAGAGCAGATGATGTGCTCGTAGAAGTGTTAGATACACACATGTTGGATCTGAGGATTTGGGTGCCGAAGTGTGTTTATTTTGGCTCTACCTATGCTGGAGAAATCTTCATGTTTTTATTTATGAGAGCTTAGCGTGTGTGTTTGTGGGTCTTCATCTAGTCGCCCTGTTCTTTAACATTCTTTCATGCATCTTAGCCTTTTTCTTTCTCATCAATCCTTTATTCTCTATTTCTTTCCTTCTTGCCTCTCCTTACATCTTTTAGAGTAACAGGCCTTCACCTGAAACTAAAACAAGGCTTTGAATCTGGGGTGTATTTATCAGATAAGAGATATGTTTCTTCTCCTTTGGCTTTATGCAGACAAAAGAAGCAGAGAACATTGCAACCTATTTAGTCCCTAAAAAGTATACTCTTTGTTTCCAAGAGCTTATTCAACAGCAACTGTCATTTTTATAGTTTTTATTCATCTTCCTGTGTGATCATAGTGCTACAAAATTACACACAGACATGGTTTCCTCTCTTATCTTCACCTTTTATTATCTTTTCTTTGACTTTATTTTATGTTATTTTTACTCATTTTTTTATACCATTGATTCTTATTGGTAGTTGCTTCCTCATGCACACACTGATTCTTGTTGTTTGCTCCTGATCTTTTGTTTGTTTAACAGGGTACACACTACAGGATAATCGGCCTGATTTTAACCCCGGATCCAAGCTTCTGACCAAAGTCAGCAAAGGCTCATTTTCTGTTGGTACTTAATACCATCTTCCCTGATTGTGACCTGATCATTATGTGGTATGAGTCGTGTGAAGATTTATTTTATCCTCTTCGAAGAGGATAACATGTCTTAACATTGTAAATATTAACCTTAAGAGATCCTTGGGACATTTTGTGCTATTTAGGTTTCTCTTTTTCAACCATTTTAGCTGTGTTATGTGAATACAGCTCCAATTTGCCAGAGGATTTTTGTTTTTAAAAATTATTTTTATAATTTTCATCTCAGTTCCTTAAATAAGCCTAATTGGCTAAGCCAGTGTTTTTCAACCTTGGGGTCGGGACCCCACGTGGGGTCGCCTGGAATTCAAATGGGGTCACCTGAAATGTCTAGTAATTGATAAAAAAATAAATAAATTAGGCTACTGATAAAAATATTTATGTTTACTAATTATTATTCTTTTTCAAATGAAAACACCACACACAATCTTAAACAACTGTATTCTATACTTTCACTTTCTCAAATATAAATGTAGTTCAAATAAAATGCAGCATTTAAAAATATCTAAGCTGGCGCAACTTGATTGAAGGCCGCGATCACGTGACTTTACAGTTACTGGTGCTTCAGTTCCCTCGCTTCAACTTAACACACAAACTTTCAGTCAGTAGGAAAAAACAGCATAACAAACCTCCATGATTTGTACAGTATAGCAAACATGATGAAAAACTAATTCTCGAAAAAAATGTCTCTGGGGTCCCCAGAAATTTGTGGTGCCAAAATGGGGTCACCGACCTAAAAAGGTTGGGAACCACTGGGCTAAGCCATACAAAAACATATCTGTTACTAATAACAAACAAGAAAAAAAAAAAAATCCAATTGAATACCATTGTAAATTTAAGCTTTCATTTGGACAGCTACTTTATAACCATCTAGTCAAAACCTGATCCTGATATGATCTGATTCAACCACTACCAGAAAGAACCACAGCAGTGGATTGAAATGAAACCATCTAGACAGCAAGTGAACTCGGATTAACTTTCTAAATCGAGGCTGTATGCAGGCAGAATGTCACATTGTGTGATATTGTGTTCCTAAACATGGCTAAGATATTTGTATCTTTTAGATAATGACAGGCGGATACCTGGAATTTTTCACTAAAAACAAGAATTATCACAATAATGGATGTCTGGGAGCTACATTACTGAAAGGTTTGGTATTTGATTTTTACTAGATTTAAAGAAACAAGTCAAATACAAACTATTGTGACAATCCAACTCTGCATGCTTTAGATTTTGTTGTTGCAAGACACTGGATATTAATGGATGGATATCACTGAAAAGGACACAAGAAAGTGCCCTTTAGTTTCCATAGTAGCTGAGAGTTACTCAGATCATACTGCATACTGTGATAGATTTTTTAAAGCATAGTTTCTCCTGTCTTCCTGTCTCCAAGAGAAATGCTGTTCATTACAGTGTCAGCAAAACACCAGAGGTATGAATGCAAGAATCAAGTCTTAGGCAACTCTTCTTTTATTTATTTGTGTTGGTTAACTGTCCAACTTACATCCAGAAGACATTTACGTAAATCACCAGTTTTTCTCAGTCCATGCAAAATAGTTAAAAACATACCACCTCTAATAAGGACCCCTGCTTCCTTCATATTCTGTTCAAAAGCAGATGTATGCTGAGAGTAGAGAACATGCAGTGGTTAAGATAATAGATTCTCCATGTCGAAGGTGAATGTACTGCCTCAGGCCATCCTCTGCTCTCTCTCTGCACAACCATCACCTCCATTTGTCGGAGTTGGAAGGCCTTGGAAGTTCAATGATAAACAGTCGTGTTTTTAAACAGACTGACAGTCATTACCGCATCTTACCAGTAACCTTTTGAACCTTGTTGTGTTGAGTGTATGGTTACACAAAGTGTGGGATAGTTGTGTCAACAGGATGCAAATGTGGTGGAACAGTATTTTTCTACCATATGGAAGAAATCATTACAATGCATGGTTTTGGTATTGATTTCGAAAGTAAAATTAATACTTAACCAACTCTAAGAAAAAGATGCTCTCAGTATTTTAATTCACTCTGTCGTTATGATTTTTCTTTTGTCTGTATGTGCACTTCATAATATATAACAAATGCACTGAACAAGCACTCAAATCAACCTTGCAATTTCTTTGCCTTTTCTTTAAAGTGGATTATATAATTTATGTTAATCTTTGAAACTGTTTTTTTTTTTTTTTTATCTTTGTTTATTGATGCATAGCTCTCACAATACTCCCACACCTCCTTGTTTCTTTTTCACATTTTATCTAAAGCTCAGCAACACACATCTGTCACCATCCTATAACCGTCTTTAGTGATTTTTCCACCACACTGTTTTTGTTTATTAATGTTACAGCTGCTGTCTATTTTTTTTTTTTTAATTATGCTTCTCTTAAAGGGATTTCTCAAGTTTTTTGAAGTGGGGTTGCTTGAGGCCTTTGACACTGGTAAATATAATTGCCACTAAAGCATAAGGCCAGCTTTGTACCTGGCGGAGACGATATATAGCAGTGTACTGAGCATAGGTTGAATAGTTTTGTAAATTATTGTATTCTGCTTGTATTTGAAATTAGGTTTTGAGCAATATAGATAAATTAATATCAGTATCAAGTGAATTTGATGCCATATGATTTAATTCTGTGTAACGAAGAAGGGAAATCCTTGTGCTGGTTACTGACAAGTTTTTGGTTGACAATTTTCATAGACACTGATGCGCATTTACCTCCTGCTGTATTTTGCAGTTTAAATGTCCTAATGAAATAATATTAACTTTCACTCTAAAGCAGGAGCAGCACTCAAATGTGATCATAAATAGCACATAAAGGGAACTCAGTGACAGAGTTGCAGTGGGGTTAAGGGATGGGAATCGGAAACCAATTCCAGTTGAGAATTGTTCTCCTTCAAGGAACTGATAACATTAATCTTTTTGCTGATTAATTCTCATGTCAGTTCCTTCCACTTTGCTCTGCATGCCTTGCTTTAATTAGAAGTTGTCAGCAGGACCAAAACCAAAAGAGTAAAAAGTCATGGCAGAAGTGGTCAGAATTGATAAAGTAATTGACAAGGAATTCAACCAAAAAGCAGAATCTTTAGGGGCATTAGTATCAATAAAATCTTGTTAATTCCCATCCCTAATGAGGGTGCAGAAAAAATTGAACTGTCAAATCCAGTGATGGAGTAACAGGTCTAGTAGTCTGTCCAGCACAAGCTCTCATTTTAGGCAGTCTGACCCCTGACCCAAATGAGTTTGACACCCCTGTTCTGCAGTCTAAGTGCTGGGCTTTGACTCTCAATGTTACGTGTTTGTGTTGTTTCCATATTGATTTATTAAAAACTTGCTTGATATTCCAGAAAAAGCTTATTAATTCTTAAATCAAAAGGAAACATGGTATGAATAAAGATCCTCTTCTACCCTGAAGTGAGCTTAGAGAGCTTAACCTAAATTAGAGACAGAGAACAGACTTTTAATTAGAAAACTATACAATCAAAAGTGCTTAGAAGTTTCTGCATTGGATGTTAAAGTCTGCCTTTCACATTCAATCAGGAAATACATTCTTGAAACAGACAGACTCATATTCAGTTGCTGGAGGCATGTGCATGATATATGTAAATGATATATGTAAATTTCTGCAATTCAAATGAGCCTTCGCTTTCAGGGCTCTCATTCCATAGAATAACAGTTCAGACAGAAGAAGAATAAAGTCCTCATTTCCTGTGCAGCAAACAGATGGACACAGGGCAGAGCGAGCGGAGATCCTCCAAACATTATTCTCTTATTCACGCTGAGGGATTGTTGATATAAACTGTCAAGTCTGGAGGAAAAGGAAAAATTAAGCTAACACAACACTCTCCTTCTTCTCCTCCTATTCCTGCCATGTCTTTGAAGAGGACGCTTTGTTCAGCTGTGTTATTACATTATCAGCAGACAGACAATTTGTTTGACAGTGCTTCTTGGGAGAGCTGTGACGTGCGGTACACATTGCCTCATTCGCCTTTTTGCCTGATTTCAATTAACGCTTTTCTGCTTTCCAACACTGTCTGCACACTTCTCCTTTTAGTCTATCTCTCCGGTAAGTCAAGGACAGGCTATTAGAAATCCTGGGAGCCAGGAAGTTTACTCAGTACATTAATTACTTGGAAGAGAATGTTGGATATCGAAGAAAAGCAGGTACACAGACGCCAACGTATCACAGTGCAGTGTGTTGGTAGAAGTACTGACTTCATACTAAGGTTTCAAAAAGAGGCAGATAGTCACTCAAAACACAAAATTCGCATTGGCATGGGTGTGATTTTGAACAACTCATTGTCATTGTGACTGACAGAACGATCATCCTGAAAGGTTCTGCCTATTCCCAAACACTTTCTATAGGCTCTTCCCCAGATGGACAAATGACATATGAAGAACGGTTCATCTGGAGTGTCAGGATAACTGACTGGTTAATAAATCATCTTTTCAGACTGCAGCTCCGTACACTCAGCTCAAACCTCATATTCATCCAATGACACCTTTTATGCCAAGTTCTTCACAGTGAAGGCCCCCCACGTGTGGTCAATGTAAACAACCTTGTTGGAATATCAGGTGTGTTTAATGGCAATATAACACAACTCAGAAGAGAAAGAAACAAACAATAACAAAATATTCAGTTGTAGGTTATTGTACAAGATGTGACCTTGGGCACAGACAGGTCATTACAGGCTTATTCTTTTGGAGGAAAGAGGGTTTGTAGCACTTAAAAGGTATTTTAGGTGCAACCTCTTTTGGTTTTACAATACCACAATCTAAAATTGTCACTGCAAGGTAAAAGAAAAAAAAAATACAGTGATATGAATATTAGATCATATAGCTCATCTATGAGAAACACATTTGAAACACTCAAATGTAACGTGTCCAGGTGATTCTTTGTTAAAGTTAAGAGAATGTAAGACATTGTAGTTGACCTATACTCTTTCACACTGTCATTGTAGCGAAAAGGCATCCATTACACATATCCCAAATGATAGGTATTTCAGCTAAATGCCATAGAAAGACATATCCAGTGTTGCTTTTACTACTCTACATTTTGAAATGGAGGTGCAGTGTTGCAGGAGGCCACAGTGTGATACTTCATTGTGTATCCTCGCTGAATAAAACCACTGTGGTGATGCTTTATGGACCTCAGCAACCTTCATAAAAGTGTGCAAGTACAGGAACACACAAACATGCAAGCTCAGTGGCTGTACGCTCTGAATGACAGAGTTATACCGGCTTTGCATGAGAATACAGATAATACAGTCAGATGGCGAGGGGAAAGTGATGTCAAACAGACAGGTCTTCAAACGAGGCACTGAGACCTCCATCCCCCCTGCTCAGTGAACTGACAGCCTCTGGCCTGAGATTCAAGCAGCGTCAGGATGTCAAACTCGGCCATGCTTTGACACCCAGTGCTGTCCTCAGCAAAAACAAAAAAAGAGAGAGGGAAAACAGCAGTGGAGGCTTTTTGTAAACACAAAAAAAAATTCACAGTCCATTTGTGTTTTAGTTCCTATTGAATGCACAAGCAGAGCTAGCAGTGAGGGACACACAACTGCACGAACACACAAATCCCAAGGAGGAAAATATAATACACAAGTCCTGTCAGACATTCATGATTATAAATACTTTCAAGAACGGTTTGTATGTTGAAATTCTGTTCATATTGTGAAGCTTTCTTTTGCTTAGAATGGACACACTGTTATTTAAATATACTGCAAAGGTTTCAAAAGCAACCATATTGCAAGTAAGTGTGCACACATATATAGTACAACAACAGTACGGTTATTGCAAGTAAGCGAGTCATGATGGATGAGAAAGCCTGGGCCTGAAATGCTTTGAAATAGAATGTCATGGTTTTGATGGTTTTCCAAGCAAACACATTTCAAATCAGATTGAAGGGGTAACTGATTGCATTTGATCAACTAATCTACAGTTATAATAGGAAAACTACCAAATTAGACACAGTTTAACACAAAATCACAGGCATTGCCAATGACTGTAACCCTGGAAACACTGCTCATAGGTCTTCTTAACTTGATCTTCAATATCTACATCACAATACAGCCATTTTTTGCTGCTCCTTAAAGATGCTGTTGATTCTGCGAATGTCTGTTCTTGCTTGTTTTACAATTGCTGTGGCCTTTATCTATAGTGATAGTGGTAACTAGAAAAGCCTTTAACATTTGACCGAGGTTACAGGCCGGAAGTGATAAAAACATACACATAATTGCCTTGACCAAATAGGTATTCCAGAGACTTTAAGCAAGTGTAGCAATTTTAAACATGGAGTCAGCAGAAAGTGTATATTGGCAACTTACAAAGCCTAAACTACTTGAGTTCCAATGCCTGTAAGGTTCTGGGCCTTTTCCACTATGTGGTATCAGTTTAACTTCGCTCGACTTTACTTTGCGCTTTTGGTTTTCTATTAGGGTTCACAGGAAAGTGCTGGGACCTGCCCACCCTCATGGTTGTACTGAGATTCCCTGTGATTACATTATTAACACATAGCGGCTGGTTAACACTCCCAAGTGCCTCATTATTAGACTAGTTGTGATCGTTGGTCCCTCCACCAGGAAAAGCAGTGATTTATGAGGGCTGATGTGATCACTGGTCCTCCATAAATCCTATGTTCTTTCTCTCTTCCACCCAAAAAGAAAATGCACGATCACTCTCAACTATTACTTAAATATGACATTTCATTTATGAAACTATTCTGTTGTCCTGTTTGGTTGTTTATCATTTCAGATTTGTGGGCATAGAGGCTGAATATGTGGGGCACAAAGACTTTTTTGTGCCCCCACTTTTAGATGTTGGTATAGATGCTGGAATATATACTCATTTATTAACAGATAACTTGCAATCCTCCACATATGTCACAACAATTTAAGCTCACCCACAGAGAGGTGGGGGCAGGGGAGGGCTCAGAGTGGCTGGAAGTTGGCTGCCTATTGGCTGGGAGGGGAAAATTGAAGAAGCTGCCACCAGACCTGGAACAGTTTTTTGTATCGCCTGCATCTGAGCTCCAAGTGAGCTGAGTCGAGACTAAACCTGACATGGAGACACTGGTTTATATGCAGTCAATATTCGGGTTAAGGTCAATATTCCGGTTTCTGAAACATTCAGAATAACCCGTTTACATGCGTGAGCAAACAATATACATGTTATCCCGATCAAAACAGTGATGCACGGACAACATCTCTACGCACAGAGAAGGTCATGACGCAATGTGCATCATTTCCGCTTCTTCTTCCCGTATCCAATAGCAACAACAACGACAACAACAACAGCCGCAGCACAGCAGATAATGCACTCTAGCTTCTTCCCATGGACCAAAAACAAGCTCACTGGGTTATTGGTGACTCCAAAATTGCACTCCGGTTTGGGTAAGTGTGTGAATGGTTGTCATTCTCTCTATGTGACCCTGCAACTGGCTGGTGACTGCTTCAGGGAGTACCCCGCCTCTGGCCTTAATGTCAGCTGGGATAGGCGGTAAAGAGAATGGATGGATGAAATATCAAATAGAAATATCAAATTTTTTGTGACTCTTACGTTTGGTTCCTTCAGTTTCCTTCAAAATTAAAACCGATCCACTGCAAGTTATTCAAAGGATAATTTCATCATCTTTAAAAAAGAAAGGGAGGGCTCATTCCTGCCTGAGCATTTATACAGCCATCCCTGCCCTCTGCACCAAACTTCACTTTTATTTAGTCTCATGTGACTGATAACAAATTCCCTGCAAGTACTGCTGCATCTCATGAAACAGTCTTGTCTGTTATGAAACATTGAACACGCTGATGCTAAAAGTAATTCCTTAAACAGATGAAGTAGCAGCAGTGACACTGGTTCCATCTCTCAGAGCAGCTTGGGACAAAGAATTAAAGAGGGAAAGGGAGGTAGGGAGAGAGGATGGGAGGAAAAATGGAGATAAAGAGGGGACTGAGAGCAAATCTATTACTGATAGTGATTTGGTGCTTGCTGGTGAGGATGAGGAACAGAGGGGTCCATTCATGTGGCTCTTGTCCCAATAGGAGCGATAAGAGAGTAGTGGAGCTCAGCTAACTCTGTAATTACACTGCACAAAAGTCTGTGGAGAGGATTTTTATTTTTTCTGAAGCTGATACCTTCTTCGAGCAGATTGACATGGGGAGGGTTACAGGCAGTTTGAGTCCAAAGTAATCCCAAATATACTGTATCATGTCTGCCATCTGTAAATCCTGTCTGGGCATGATTTGTGTGTCCAGGAGGTGTGTGTCCGTCCTTTTGGGTGCTGTGATCTGTGAGAAATTTTGTCTCTGCTTGCTTTCCTTGAACTGTCTCCATGAAGCCCCTTTCTTCCCATCCGCTGTCACAGGAGCCCTGACAGGAGGCAATTTTGTGATGTTATTTGGGTGATTTTATTTGCTCAGTAGGGCATCGTGCCCCCCAACTGCCACTGACACATTTCTACCTCTCCACAGTCTCCCCTGTGCAAAGCCCACCTGAGACACGGTGGAATCAGAGTAATGAAGTACGCAGCACACTGGCAAAGGCATCAATCAGATGACAGCAGGAGGACGGACAACAAAGGGAGAGAGAGGCGGAGAGGCGGCACACAAATGGAGAATGAGGGAAAAGAAGAAGAAAAAAATCTGGATCCCAACCAAGAGATGCAATCGTAATGCGAGGCAATGTGATGAAGAAAGCCTGTGCAGAGCCATGAAATATTACACAGCCATACATTAAGGGGAATGTAGAAGAGAAAAAAGGGGGAGATAAATGTGAGAGGGTCTGGGAGAGGAGAACAAGGGCAATAATTTGAGACCGGATACACCCTTCATAGACAGTGTCTGCTTGGGTTCCCCTCTCTGACAGCTTATTAAAGTTTCATGCTAAAATGAGTCAATATTAGATATGACATTTTCAGGGTGACTAGTCTGGGCGGATAAGGGAACAGGGTATGGGTCTTGTTGCCATGGTGGCCAAATGACCAGTCCTGGCCAGAGGGCACACAGACAGTGAGAGGGATGCACACGTTTGCTCCACACAGGCAAAAAGTTCTGGTCTCAGTTCAAACTGGGATAAATGTTCCAGGGCTGTAATCAAGCAATGAAAAGGAATATGGCACACAGACTACACCCTGCAAGATTACAGCTTCATTTTAATTTACTATCAATCCAAGAACTGCCCTTTAAAAGCAGGCCCAAATTATCTGCTGATGGAAATGACTCTTAACACTTCAAAATGATCCTAACATTTTTTTAAGCTGTAAGCCGAGACAACTGCTTAGCAGATTGTACCACTATTAGGGTGCATAATTCAGAACGTATCAAACTGAGAGGAGTTATATTTTGGTGTTGATAACATTTCAGAAAGAACGGATTTAATTATATTCTGGATTGTGTCACATCCTAGAAAATTTGCCCTTAGTGAAAAAGGAGTTAGGGGGAAAATTGAGAGTGTTAAAATGTTGTGTTGAAAATTCAGATCTGTAGGTGTCTTCAACTCTGAACCTATATATGACACTCACAGTGTCAGATATTTCCACCTACCTTCCTTGTTCCACACCAACAGATGTTACCAGCCTCCATCAATGAAACTACATTTGTGCATTGATTTGTTATTTAGTCACATTGTTAGGTAAAAGTATTTGTCATTAAACCAATTTTTAATATGTTTGTGGTCCTTCTTCAGTGATATTCCACTATAAGCTACTGCTACAGTGCAAAACTCTGACCATGATGAAGGTTAAAAAAAACAAACAAACAGCTGTCCAGTTAACACTCATTGAACCAACTTCTCTAAGTTTAACATCAGGTGTGGTTTTAGGAGCAGTGTTTCATTGTGTACAGTGTGTCAATGAGCACTGGCGCTCATCCAACAGTATCATGTGACTGCTATAAACATAACTGCTGCGCTAGTATAATTGTGCAATATTGTAAGACTTCCATCATTTTTCACAAAATCACACGAACAAACATAAACTTTAGTGTTGATATGAAAGTAACACTTGAACAGATTATAAAAATCTTTAAAGACAATTCATTCTAACACTACAAAGAGGCTTTAGTTACAATAACACTGGTTAGGGTTAGAACATGCTAAATTCTAAAATTATTCAATAATTACAATTGATGAGTGTTAAAGTACCAACTCTTCAAAAATAGTAAATTTAACTCTTTGTGGTGTGGACCCATTCCAACCCTTTGGTAGTGTTAATATAAAAGCCACACTATGGAAGATTCCGGCTTTCAGCTCTCTAGGGGCCTCTATGGTCGTTGAGTGTAACTGCACAGTCATAAAACAGAGCGCCTCACACCAACGAGCATTTGTTGATATACAGAGGGAGGAGAAGCGAGCCGACAGGACGTCCCGAGAGACAAATAAACCATGTGGACTGATAAGGTACAGTCTGATCATGTTTCTATTTGAATAAATCATCATGTACTTACAAGTCCAATAGTAGCAGGGCTAAATTAGCATCGGTCGGACATCCTGCCTTGTCTTTCAGCTCACGCCAGTGAGTGAACGCCGGGCCAGTGTTTATCCCTGTCCAGGCACTTAACTTGTTACTCTCCGGCTTTCTTTTATTTCGTCTCCTCCAATAAACTTTTCTTTTCTTCGGGTTTTTCGCTGCTTCCGCCATGATGACAACACTACATGTAGCTTTATTCTCCTACTTGTCTAATGTTGGGTGGCATCCAGCGTCAGAGGAGCATTACCGCCACCTTCTATGCAGGAGTTTGAGCCAGAGGTCCCTATTTCCGTTAGAAAAATAAGTGCATATTTACTTTCGATAAAATTTTGTTCATTTAATCTGTTTTAAAAATTCATGAGCTGCTTTATATTCTCCTTTTCCCAACGTTTAGCTTTCATCTCGAGGGGGAAGTGACGTATGCCGTAAAGCAGTCAAAGCAGTAAAAATTTGTAGTTTTTTAGTGTGGAAGTGTTCCTACCATCCACATCTAAGTTACTTAGTGCCAGTGAAGGTGATACAGACCCCCTCAGACCATGACAGAGGTTTCATTCAACCTGTTGTAAGGGGATGTACCATCACAATGATTCTAGAAATATTATATTAGGGTGGAAAAACTACGTAGTGTTGGTTTAAATAAAGCCTTTCTGATGTCCTCTGTAGACAAATAGCAATTATGGTCTGCCATTTAAAGATGGTATATTTACTTCTCCATATTACTTGTGTTCAAGTTTTACACCACTGAAGCATTATGGTAGGGAGACAGTGAAAGATAATGGAAATTTCTTGTTGACCTCCACTGGTAACTCAGTGTTAGGATTGATTTTAAAATTATGTTATTAGGTTTTAAAGTTTTCCATAGCCAGGCTTCATCTTATATTTATGATTGTTTTACTTCTGATGCACTACAATAGGGGTTGAGCTCCTCTGACAGGAACTTTTTTTCCTGAATCCAGACTTATGACTAAGGGTGATGCGATCTTCGCTTTTTGGGCTCCAAAGTTTTGGAATTCCCTGCCAGGAGATCTCAGATTACCAAACTTTTTGTCCACTATTAAATCATTGCTGAAAATTTTCTTTTAGCAGAAGGCATTCTCTCAAGCTCTGTGAAACTTAAATTGCTTTTGTCTTTATTCATTGTTGGTTTGGTTGCGGCTTCAGGTCTTCTACCACAACTCCTCTTTATAACTCTGATAACTGCATGAATTGGCTGGTTCCCCCAGCCCCACTGAATAGACCTACCAGTGTGACATCATACCACTGTTTTGTCAGCAAGTCTACCGATTGGCTCTGGGTAACAAGCCCAGTGCAGGGTGGGATCAAAGAATGAATGAAGAGACTTAGCCACAATGGTGCAGAGCAGTGCTGAACTGAGTACTATAGAGTCAACCAATCAGAGCAGACTGGGACCGGGTCCCAAGTGGCAGAATATATGTGTATCAGAGGTAATCTGCATGAAAGAACTAAAAGTGAGAGTTTCTAAACATTTGTGATTATGAACATTCTGTAACAGTCAGTAAAACTAAATAGATAAACCTCAGTAAAGGCAAAATATAGGCTCTTTAAGATCTAGATGTCTGTCAAGCTAAAATATCGTTGATAACTTAAATTAAACTAGGAAAGTGATCAGTCAGACATCTTACCTGACAAAATCAAACACTGGAGTAAGGTAAGATCTTTGAACAATCATGACTGATTCCAGTGACATCATTCAGGGCTGGATGAAGCTTCACATCCATGTATTTGAGTTTTAAAAAAGGCAGTCTCTTATTTTCTTTCTTTAAAAAACACATGTACATGCTACATAAAGAACATAAAGGCCTTTGAAATGCTAAATGTTATGTGATGTATTCTGTTTGCCCTTACATTCTAAACTGTAGTTGTGCTATCTGTTCCTCATTAATTCATTTGTGTCTTATTCTCCCTTTTTTAGGCTGTTTTGATCATTGGCAGCACAAAGGCACAAAGTGACTCAGATCAATCTGTTCACTGCAATCCCCAAATGTGAAGAAAATCAGTAGTAAAGATGGTTGTATAAAAAAAAAAAAAAAAAATCCCTGGGTATTTCGGTATCTCTTTTCCTCGGAGAGGTGGGGAAGAAAGTGAAGATTACATTAGAAGATGTTTGAAACAAATCACACACTAAGTGGTACAGATCTGCAATTTGTTACTGTGCTTGAAGATTTAAAAGGGAAACATGCTGTGCAAAAACGGTGCATGACTTGGAAAATGATAATAAATGGAAATATGAAAACGCCTAACATTTTGAGTGACAAATGTCACAGTCTGCTCTTTCATCTCTGTCCCCTACTCTTCCTGTCAAACCTTTTAAGAGGTCATTTGACAGCCTGGAGCTGGCCACTGTGGAACCGGGCAGCTAACAATCACAGTGCCTCACCTTTTATTTCCTGGCTTCAAAGACGACGAACAAATGACTCAAGAGGGGGGTTGATAGAGAAAAGGCGCTTTAAAAGAGTGTGATAAGAGGAGTTAAAAGGCAGAGAGACTATAGTTCAAGAGCGGTGAGAGAAAAATGATTGACAGTAAAAGAAGGGGGTGACAGAGTGCATTAACAAGAAGTTGTAGGGGGGAAAAAGGAGCTGCTGGAAGTTGGAAGAACTGGTGGACCAATTAGATGAAAGTTGTAAGATCAGACCCTCTTTTATTCACATGTTCTGCCTACATGAGCTACTTTCACTCATGTGAGAGCACAAACGACCCACTAAAGTCTGACAATCAGAGGTTTATTTTGTTTACTTTGTTTATTTTGTTTATTTTGTTTATCCACTGTAGTTGTATGACAGTGATCATCAATCCAGCCCTCCACATCTTCCCATCTGGCCCCCAGAGTATGATCAAATTCAATAAATGGGAGTGGAGGGTAATAGGTTGTGGTTTTAAGGGTATCATTTTGTGATTACATCCTTGTAACTATGAACACACTCACAAAAACAACTGGGATTAAATCAGTTTAACCAAGTATGACTCCATGTTTGCTGTGAGACCTGTCAGCCATTGTTATCTAGTATTTAACCAAGAGAATGAGTATACTGAGAGTCGAAGCCAGTGTTGGAAAACATGACTCCTTCAGAAGAAGAAGCCAAACTACCTTTAAAATCCCCATGTGGTTGGCAACAGTATGGGGGAAACAGTATTGCTAATCAAATCTGGCCCCTATAATCTCCCTTGTACAAACGTAGTTGATAATTCCTGTTGTATGAGGTACCTGCTAATAGGAAGTACATTAGCCTCAAGTACCATTAAGTAGAGAACCTGTGTGACATCTTGGCTGTAATACTGCTGCAAACACGAATGATAACTTCACGAAAAAAACAAGCCTTGAAAAAGAAGTTGAAGTGACTGCACATCCTTCAATATCATACTCAACTCTGCTAAATAATACAAAAATATCTCTTTAAGCCAATTTTTACAAGGGACTGTCTTTTACATGTTAAATGAATTAACTTTTTTGACCTAAGGGTGTTTAGATGTTTCTTGTTAGAAAAATATGCTCTTTTTTGAAAGACAATAACAAGGACCTTAAGATACGTTGCAACATTAGCTTGCACTATTTGAGTTGTATGCAAAGTATTTATTTAAATGTATAAAAAGACATGTAAAGGCTTAATAGTGTCCACATATTCTATCACTATAAATGCTAGAGGATGCTAGAGGACCAGCATCTAACTCGGGCATCAGCAAACAAGTGGATAAGAGCCATATATAGCACAGCTTGTGATGCTTTTTGATTCTAAATGTTGCAGTCTCCCTAGCATTTGCAGTAGCTTTAGGAAAGTCACAAACCACTGACTTTATTCCCAATCATCACATTTGACTTCACTCAGTCAATCAGTTCCTTCACACAGATGAGGCAGTGTGAGTGAGAGGAGAGGGACACACAAAGTCTCAGAAACAGTGCAGAAAAAAACAATCATGGAGAAACAAACTCTTTGAGCTAGAAAAATTACAAAAAAGCAACAAAAAAAAGGCTTTTATTGGGTATAAATGAACTGCTGTATGTAATTTTCCCAAGAGGAGTTAAAACCTTAAATTTTTCAGAACACTAACAATTATTAAATGTACCGATCTACGACAAATCACACATCTTTAGTGTAACATACACACTAATGTCTTATCTTAGGACACAGAATAATGAAATACTGAGAGACCAATATGAAAGAAGAGAGGAGAAAAAAAAAGCAGATCCTGAAGAGTTTAAGATTTTAATATGCTCTAAAGCAGAAGTCCTTAACCTCCAACCTACGGACCTGTACCAGGCTGTAGAGCACTTCGTACCAGGCCATAAACAATAAACTTAATTAATGATTTTTGAATGATTACGTCCAAAAGGTGGATTATTCTGAAAGAATGACTGGATCCTTGCATATCCACCTGTTAGCTTGACTGCACAGACTTTACAATCAGGCTCCCTGTCTCTGTCACCTGTGTGATGAATGAAAAAAGCACAGCTTGAATTGAATACATGGTCTTGTGTTCATGCACTCTTCCACCTGTGCTCTGGATGTAGCTGTAAATATATCTCGTTCTGCATGACTTGTGTAACTGGACATGCGCTGTCAGCACCGTATGACACTGTTTTTTACAGCATTTTCCCCAAATGATGAATGATAAATAGTCACTGTGTTAACAGATGACTTTCAGCCAACTAAGTTCCTTAATGTCAGTGTTAAGCAGCTGATAAAAACAGAATGAGTCTTTGTCTCCCAGTAGAATGTCAAAGTAGAAGTCTTTCTAATTTGGCTTAAGAAACATGCCTATTGCTCCTGCTTCTGCTTTTTGATGAGTTATACTCTTAAGAACATGTGTGTTTGACATCATCGTTGCTGTTTGGCTGCTTCTTTGTGAAGGCCAGTCTACAACTATATTGTATGACATAAAACCAGGCCATGGTACAAAAAAGATTAGGGATAACTGCTCTAAAAGTGTAACAAAACTGCTAAAAAGGAAGAGTAACTAAAATAAAACAAGAGGAAACATTGACATCATTTGTTTTTGTTCTAGAATGAAACCTTTTTAATATTGATGGGGCTCTTATTAAAAGTTGTCAGTATGTTTTGTTAGCTTTTAATAGAAGAAAAAACAAATGATAAAATACAATTAAGATTATGAAGATGTAAAAAGCATATAAAAAACCATGAAAAATAAAAACACAACAACAAAAAGCAATTTGTTAAAATAAAAGCCAAGGATATAAAACACAGAAAACCGAGACTACAAAGCTCTCATGCTGACTTAAAAGCCAACAAGTAAAAGTATGTTTTAAGACAGCATTTAAAAGTAGTTGATCAATGACGACTATGAATTGGATTAGTTAGATCAGAAGTTATGGTGCAATTACACAAAAAGCATTGCAACAAGCTCTGATGTCATTAAATCTCAAGACATTTACATTCAGTCCACCAGGACATGATGTTTACGCTGATTTAACAGCATGATACAGCTTTGGAAGAGCACGGGAGAGTGTGACAGTGTTTGTTTCACATACACACAATTCTAGACAGACAGACATACTTTACCACTATGCCCCCCTCTCAATATAACACTTCTGATGCTCTGATGGAGCTAAGGGAGGTCATTTCGTACCCCTGCATTCCGTGTCAGGGATGTGCACAAGTATGGCGGTTTTATATAGCAGCATGAATGAGGCTAATAATGGTCTGAATATTCTCTGGATTAAGTCTGATGAAAACAGGACTTCGTAAAATTTGACGAATGACCTTAATGTGGAAGTTGCAATATCCTAAAAAGCACCGACAACAGAATTGCACAGCGCAATTTGGAAAAAGTGATGTTATTCTCTGACAATAAATCTCACTGCGGTTCACACTTTACGGCTGACACCTCTGATCTAAGCTCAGCAGAGATGTTACTAACATGCTCAAAGGATCTTTTCATGTTTGCATTCAATGGACTTCTTTAGTTGATAAGTGGGGTGAAAGCCTTACATGATGAGTTAAAGGAGGACATCTACACACTGAATGCTCTCATGTGCTGTAGGGACTTAACACAAATCAAACATGCCACATGCAAATGAATGCAAATTCTGACCGAAAGGTGTTATCTCAGCAAATCTTCTTTCACTCTTTACACACGATCTGCTCGGCATGCTTTGATCTGCTAATATCAATTTACATGGATGCTCACAAGGCCAGGAGTGTAGTCTCACTCACGCATACATTCTCCTTTTTGTCATTTCCCTCGTACAATAACTATACATCTGGGGAAGTTTCTGAAAATATCCTCTGATTGTAAGGTGAGTCATTGCTTCACAGCTTTAGCTCCACTGCTGTCCTGTTTTTTTAGTTAGAGAGGAGGAGATAGTGTTAGGTTGTAATTTCACACTTTAACTTGCATTACTCACACTGCAGCTGGGGAGCGAACGCAGGGAAATGTTTAATTTTGGTTCTGAGAAATTGGAAAGTGTGGGAGGTGAATTATGATCCCAGCAAAGGAAATTGGTTCTGATTATCAAAGATCTGTGAGAGACATACTGTGTGTGCAGAGGATGTGATCCAAGGTTTGTACGCCTTTTCTGTGGTCAGATTTATGCACTATTCAAGCAATTACAAGGCCTAATTTCATGATTTTCCGGACTATTGCAACTGGTTAAGGTTGTAAATGTATACAGATTAATATCTTCTTCTTAATGGTGTTGAAACATGATTTTACACAAACAACCTTTTACTTAAAAGCAACTTCAGCTTCAAAATGATCAATGTAATTCCACCCTGTCCCAGACATACAATTTTGAAAAATAATATGAATTTCAGAGAACAATGAAAATGCCGACAAACTGATTACACGACTGCTCTACAGAGCTACTGAATCTAATGAAACAATTCCATTTATATTGAAAATGTGTGACTTACTGACATCCAGGCACAAAGAACTGAATGCAGAGGCAGAAGCAGATAAGGAGGTGTAATATTAATGAAAAAGAACATCCAAAATCTTTTTTTTAATTCGCTCATCCAGCCTTAATAAATGCTTTTGTGGTTAAAAATGTCTTTATTGGGGGAAAAATGTTTAAAGGAGACAAAGGAGAATCCCTCAGCAACTTTGTTAGTCTCATCCATGACTAAAAAACTTCCCATAAACCTTTTTCAGACAAAAATAATTGTGTGAATACGGTGAGGACTCACCATTGTATGAAACAGACCAGGTTTTCACTTTGATTTACCACAAGGGAGTTGCCCAATGTTCCGGTCCTGGATGTATTTACAGGCAGAGCCGACACCAGAGAAGCTTTTCAGCACACAGAGCTGAAAACTCTGTATGTCTTGAAGCACATATACTAGATATTGTCCACAGAGTGAATTAAACTCACATGTGGTTGAAACTCAAGCAAATATCTATTTTTTGCATAATCAAAAAGCACCAACCTGAAAACACTCAACATACTGTATGTCAGTATTCTCATGAAGTCCATTTGATAGTATAGGAACACAACAGAAATAAAATTTGGCTTAGCAGGTTAATTTAAAGAGAAAAAGTATTTGACTATATTTAATGTACCTATTCAAATATACCAACTTTTTTATTGTCTAAAACTACACTGAAATTTTAGGGGCAAAAATGACTAAACTACGACCAAAAGAAATACATATTTATTTTTTATTTTCCAAAGATTCAGACAAAAAAAAATCCAATACCAATATTAATATTGCTTGATTGAGCCTGTAATACACAATTGTCCTAGCAGGAACTCAACACAATCTTAATCATTTTTAAGCTTCTTCTTAGTTAAAATCAAACCTTAAAAAATAAACTTTTCGGACATCAGTGGGACAAAATTCAAGGCAATCTTGGCACCGTACTGAGGCTTAAGAGACTCAGAAACCATCTCCACTTTGTACATCAAGGAGAAAGGGGAGAAGGAACTGAATATTGACAATACACTAGAAGAATGGCACAACGTGTGAAACACAACAGACGTCTACAAATTCAAGGACATGGAGAGAATTAGCGTGGAAAAACTTGACTTGTTATTTTATCACACCTAAAGTGAAGAGTAAGCAGACTGGATCACAACAATCATGCTGGCGGCTGTGTGGAAACAGGGAAGCACATCATACACACATCTTCTGGGCATGTAGTAAACTGAACAGATTCTGGGAAAATGTATATAGAATGATTCAACATATTTTGGGATATATAACACCCAAAGAATGTAAAGTCATGTACCTGGGAAACATAAATGATTGTGTCTTAGACAGGGATAGATACTTAACTAAAATATTATTGATCACATGCCAGAAGGCAATAACACGAAATTGGTGCAAGATTAAACCCCCTTGAAATCATAAGAGAGATCTATATTATGGAAAAAAATGACCTATCAGTTAAGACTGAAGGGGGAAGTTTTCTTGAAAAATTGGGAAAAATGGACAATTTAAGATACAATGAAATATTTCTAAGGAATTACTGATATGTAAACTGCTTTGACTAACGAGGTCGGTAACCGTGACTGTTTCTTTTTTTGCTTTTTGTTTTGTTATCTGTTTTCGTTTAACACCGCTACTTTTACGGTGGAAAATGCATAACCAAAATGTAAACTGTCTTCATTATGATACCACATGACCAGGTATTTTTCAGGACTTGAAGCATGTTCACTCTGGTGAACTCTGGGTACAGTTTCCACCGCCTGTCTTCTGGGGTACAGAGATGTTGCAGTTGGCATCTCTCCCCTTTAATGAGGATCTCTGGAGATGGCAGGTGCACTTTCAGCCATTTTTTTACAAGCTCAGCAACAAACTAGTCGGTCTTTTCCCTCTCCTTCCTGCAATTGCCCCTGTCATTAGCAGAATCACATTATCAACAACAGCAAATGAGCGATATTGCTAATAAACCAATGCAAACACTCCTGAAGAACCAGCATTAGCATGCACGGATAGATATTAGAAAGTAGCAGAAAATGAGGAGAATTATGTCAAAGACGGCATCAAGGGATGTTTTTGATGTCCTGATGTGCTTGATTCAAGGGATTATTGAGCCTCTGCCATCAGATGGTTTCTGTTTTTGGAATGACCTCCCTAATGAGTTCAGGCTCAGTCAGTATCCTCCTTTCAAGCCCATTTTTAAAAACAAACATTTACATAATTAACTTTACTTAATAGTCCTTGAACTGCCTTTTTATGTTTTGTTTTTATGATGACAATTTTGGCATCTGAAGTCTTCCCCTTTAATGTTATCTTTCCCGTTGTCATTTGGCTAAAAAGTGGCTTAATGTGCTTAGAAAATGGCTACGGCCTTTAAGATAATGATGATGGTGATGATTCATGAATGTTGTAATGCTACTTGTAATGGCATCATTAGTGTTGGTGTGATCTGAGGGTCTCAACCCATGTCAGCCTCTCCCTTTAGTTAACAAAGTAACTATTCAAAGTGGTGCATCCTGGAAGTTAAACTGGGTGAGACCAGGCCCTCTGCAAAACTCCAGACACCAATAGGTAAGGACTATTATTATGTTTACTCTTTAAAGACAGAGTGGTGGCAGGGGAAATCATCTACTCTTCTCTCTCAATGCCAATTTCTTTTCTTTCCTCCCAGTGTTTTCTCTCTCTGGCTCAACTTTCCCTAGACCAGGGATAACAAACCTCTGCTGTGGGGTGCAAGGCGGCATTAAAACCACATAATGAACTCATTTGGAATTTAAAACTCCAAAGAGGCAAAGATCTGCAGTGGCATGCAAGGGACTTCAGTCAGCTTTTCTTTTCAAAGTTTGAAAGAGCACCTCACTTGTTTTATATTTTAAAGAATACTTATACTTGTCTTAAATTGCTTTTGAATGAGTAAATATTTGATTATAAAAGTTATGTAACAAAAAACTTCAGAGGAAAAGGTGTTAGTCTTCAGTAGCGCTGATGAAAATTAGATTTTTTTTCTTTCAATATTGCACCACATAACATTTCCAATGGAGGTCATGTTCACTGACTCTGGATTAGCTAAATTTGCAATCATAGTTTGTTTTGGAACTTGTATATCTTTTATTTCAGTTGTTTCAATAGTTGTACATTTCATTTCACCAGATTAACAGATTTTTCGATAATTTCAGTCTGCTAATGGTGCTCATACCATCTTGAAAGGCGATTGATTCCACTGTTACCCTACTGGAAAAAAGCATCCTGCCTTGTGTAGTCTTTAAAAGTCAGTAAATAAGTGAGATAGAATTTCTTTATTTGGCATAAAAAAAGGCAATGGACCAAAGGAGGTCAACATGTCACCCCTCAGAAGTGTGATATGGCTGTGACTCGAGGTCAAAGGAGGGGCTGTTAATACTGTAATTACCTCCACTATACTGGCAAATGATGCTTGTTGTGGATCTGACTTAAGCTCCACTGATTCCTCCAAAAGCAAATCTTATTTTTGGCAATATTTTTACAACAAACTAACTTGATTCACCAGATAGACTGTTCACTGTATTTTCAAAGTGTTTGGGAACATTCAGAACCTTTTAAACGCATATTCAGCAGGTGATTAGTCAATCGTTTTGTCAATCATGTTCATTACAGGACAATTGGAAATGAAGTAGGTGGGTGCTGTTGCTGCAATGTAAAGGACAGAATATAAGCCACTTTGTACAACAAACTCTGGCCAAAACATGTCAGAAGTGGAACAAAAATATCATTTCTATTGAGAAGTTTGTAGTGTTGTTGTTTTTTTTTTTCATTTAATAAAGAAATGTGGTCCAGATCTCATAAAACTGCCACTCAAGCCATTAGCATCTATGCTAATCTTTGTACAAGCAGTCTCTTCCTGCTAACATCTCACCTGTAGCTCCCACTTCTTCCTGCTCCAAAAGACAAAGCCTCAAGTGGACAATCAAGGAACTGCAGTTTTTGCACTTCCCACTCCGCTTAATTTTTGAACACCTGAGGTTGCCCCTTAGTTAAAATCTTTCTATGTTCTTTTCTCACCTTGTCTACCAGGTCTAGTTTGACAAACACCAAGCCCAGAATCCACTTGACTGACTCGGGAAGTAGGATAGAGCGATGGGAATAAAACCAAAAGGAAACCAAAAGAAGTCTGTCATGCCCCTGATGTTGTGTGTGTGGGTTGGTTAACCTGCTCACACAGCTGGACAGCAGAAAGCAGTGGGACCATTAGCCCCACTAGGTGGTAACTTCTGGATGGGAGATTGCACTCAAACACGCAAAGTCACAATCCAACTTCTATTTCCTTGTTTGGGGTCTGAGCAAGAGTGAAAGGGGAGGGTAGAGGTTCAGGGTAACTCATCCCTTTGAATTCTTTACGAAGTCTGCCCTGTGTTGTCTCCAGCCAAAGCTCGCCTGGGGGTTTGCAGGGAGTTTTTTATTTACTGGAGCTGACACGCCAGTGGCAGCAGGAAGCCCTAATTGCTTCACGGCCTCCTTGAGCTGCATGATGGCTCGGCGCTGTACATGGATATCTTGCGGAGAGGAATTAAGGGGCAGCGGTAGGGAACATTGCCCCCCGTCCACTTCTAAAGACAACCTTGTTGCACGCATGCACAGCGTAACGCACTGACACACACCCAAACAAAACAAAGTCTGTGCTCTTTGAGGTGTGCGGAGAGGGGTCTATAATAGCCTAACTGGACCAGAATGAGTACCAGAGAGAGCTCAAGTACGCTATGCTACACTGACATCCACACAGAAAGCACAACTCTGTTCAGACTCAAGTTTAGCACATCTTTAAAGGTCAAATATTATGAAAAAAACACTTTTTAATGTTTTCCAAACTGAAATAAATGAAAAACTGGCTTATCTGTCCCTCATTATGTTCAAAATTCTTCTCCCCCTTGTTTTACTATGGTTACACATCTCAGAAAATATGCTCATGTTCAAAAATTGCCATTATGATGTGATTCAGGGATATGCCACTTGCCCCAGAAGAGAGAGACATACCCTCATTTAAACAGCTGCATACAAAAAACCTATGCTCAAAATTTTTCATCAAGGATTAAAAAAACATTCATGGCAACTTATCTTGTAGTTTGAAATCAGTCTGAAGTTTGTTCCAAGCAAAAGAACCAAAACCCTTTCCTTCCCAACTCAAATAAACAAACAACTTACGTGTCCATGACCTGCTACAAACCCAAAACTGGAGAAACCCCTTTCCTCACTCTATTATTTGCTCCACCTTTCAGAAAATGTGTCTTCAAACAGTCTATTTTAACAATTCATGTAAAGATGTCATTTGGGGACATGCTACCACCCAGATGAGAGAGATACTTTAAGCCAGGTGTTTGTTCAGGCAAAGCCGACTCCAGACGAATGAAAATGTCCAAGCATCTCTGTGTGACCACAGAAGCATTACAGCTCAGTGGCGTAAAGCTTACGCCACATCCACTTTCCGAGAGGGGTGTGTTTGGTCCAACTCATGAAGAAATAGGCTTAAATAGTCTGTTCTCAGCATGGCTGAAAGAGGAGGGTTTTGAGGCATCACAAAATATAACATTTAAGAGGACTTTAGGTAAAAAAGCTAAAAGTTTAAAGAACAAATGATATATGGCACCAATAAAAACTTGTTAAAAAGGATTAAGTGACCTTTAAGAACATCACAAAACATTTACACATAAACAGAGATCACAACATTAGAATAGAGCATAGCTACTATTCAGGTTTAGCATATTTTAAGGTCATTTATCATGTAAAATAAACTTTAAGGTTTTTACTAAAAAAAAATGTATCAATGACCATTCTACTAACAATATGAGAAAATCCCTCTCTCTGTTGATTGCTCTAACATTTGGAAAATGTGTGCTCAAACGGTCAGTTTGAAAATTTCCATAATGACAGAAACTCCTCGAGCTAGATGTGTATTCAACCGGCAGCAAGCATCAGCAGAAGCAACACATCCAAGCATGTCTATTTTACCACAGGAAACATCGGAGAACAGCCCTTTAGCTACATTCCCCTCCCAAGAAGGACTTGCTTGGACGCAGCTTATGACGATTTGAACAGGGCTGAAACAGAGGGATTTGTAAGCACCAAAATTCAACATCTTAGAGGAATTTTAGGTAAGGATCTTAAAATTTGTTGCTGGAGGCATCTGGGACCGGTGTAAACTTGTTGAAAAGAGGAAAAGGTGTGATTTTTTTTTGTGCACACTATGCCAACACTAACATCCAAACAGTAGGCACAACTCTGCTCAGGCTCAAGTTAAGCACAATTTTAATGCTTCACATCCTAATGAGGGGGCCATTAGGAAAATCTCTTCTTTGTAAGGCATTAGCATGATGCACAATGAAGCTGGCACATTATGCCGATCCACTCACATGGCTCAGATTCTGCATAAACCCTGGTTTAATCAAGACTAATTGTTGAGATTAGGAGGACTTCTGTATGTTAATTCCTGAGCAAACACCAAAACTGGAACATCTATTGTCCCCTAGGAGGGTTTAGACTTTTCACTCTCTGCTATTAGTACATGTTAAGCTGTGAGTCAGCTGAAGACAAATATGATAATAGTGAGTGGATTAAATTAGCGCTTCCTCATTAAAAGTCATCTGCCTTTATTCATGATTGCCAGCATTAAAGTCTGTTTAAAGTTAAAACAGGGAATTTTTCACCAGGAGCTACGGCGGATTCATAATTCAGACATGTTTCGTGTGAAGCATCTGATTCACCGATTCAAGACATTGGCATGTGGACAGCTACCTTTTTTACTTTCCATTTGCTCTGTAGCTAAAACTTTGTACTGGAGCCACTTCCCCTCTGAACACTCTCCTCCAAACGGATAAGAGCAGCATCTGACAGGCTAATTAATAATGAAAGCGCCCCTCCACACTGGAATTCTATCCCCCCCAATAGGATTTCTATTAATGTCGATTGACCCAGGCTCACGCAACGCCGCTCAGGCACAGCCCCCGCCACAACCCCCAGTGCCTCCTTGGGTGCCAGGGCAGGTTAGCTGATACATGAATAATTCCCAGTGGACATTAGCAGGAAGAAGTAGGGCGAGAGGATTCAGCAGTGTGCTCCTCTTCCCACCCTCGCTCTCAATCCCCTCATCAGCAGGATGTTAATATTTAATTATACAAGCTTCATTTCATACTCTCCAGCCAGAAACCATGAGGTGCAGATGGAGGTGCAGGGGAACCACCATGAGGGGAATGATGAAATAGAATACGGGACATCCAGGGGGGTTGGTTAAGGATACAAGGAGAAAAAAAGAGGAAGAAGTAGAGCATGTAGGAGTGAGGCCATTATGTCTGAAAGTTTAACCAGGCAAGTCAATCAAATTCCATTACATGTGTGGTGGCATATTAATGCCAGTTGAAGCAGAAGAACAGATTCTTGCAGACACGTTTAATACATGAGAGACGCCAAATGTAATCTGCAGTGTGCAGTCTGTCAACATGCACTTTCTTGCATAGAAAAACTGTTTATTGTGGACATTTTGAACATTTCTATGCCCCTGTACTTTCTACTCTCTACACTATTTTCATTTACAGACACTACAATAATGTAGAATCTGCTGGAGTCAGACTGAATCTGATATCAGAAGAGTTTTTGTTTGCAGTGATTTTGTTATATGTATAGTTTTAACAAGCAAAGATCCACAGAGTGTTGCAACTATGCAGGAAAATGGTCCTTTTGTGAAGCAAACAAAGGCAGAACAATCTTCTGGAGCCAACAAGTAGTTACCTGTCTTCAATTTAACATAATATAAATCTCTAATAGCAAAGCCTATTTAAATGTGAAGCTGAACATATAGTCTTCGACAAAAGATGTACCTCAAGTTGCTTGTCTGTCAAAAATAATATTAATGGAAAATGTGTTATGGTTGGTTTGTAGTCATATGAATGTTAAGGGCTTCTCAGTGTTTCAACTGAATGCAGTTGTTTATCTCAATTCAAATCGGATCATAAAGAACATGGTGACAGAGAAATGTACCTGTTTTTCTTGAAAGGTCTTTGTACATGTGAGAGTCTGTTTTATAATGTTGCAAGTTGTAGCACTTTTTAATGTTTTGCAGTTGTTTTTTTAATTTTGTAACACTGCATTGGCTGCTACCTTGGCCAGGTCTCTCTTGTAAAAGAGACTTTTAATCTCAATGAGACTTCCTGGCTAAATAAAGATAAAGAAAAAGCATAAATATGCCTCCCAGAATTGAAATGGCTCTTATTTCTGTGTGGTATTTTAAAAATTAAGCATTTTTTTTCTTTAATTTGAAGGTCTGTTGGTTTTCCTTCAATAGGACTTTTACAAAGAAACTCTGCTATTGTTCCTCTACACACAACTTCATTTACACTGGAAACACATTTGACAATTACCAAATCTTAAATTGCATAATCACTGGAGACTTCAGGCATGAGAACAGTTTCAACTAAATTTTGAACTTGTAATCAAGCACACGAGACAAGTCGGCCAAGTCCTGAGACCAAACACACTTGCAGTCACAATATCTCACAAAGCCTCACACAAGGGGAATGACAGTCAAGATATCAAAGTACAATTTAATGAATGTACTGAAGTCACACAAAATGAAGACAATATTTTTCCAGTCCTCCTTTAGTTTTCAGTTTTTTGGACTGAAAAATATCCAGTCTGTTCTTGCCATTTTTTCTTTTCCTTTTTTAAATGTAGTGAGACAGTAAATTATACAAAGGGTCATTGACTATCAACATTCTTGAGTTTCTGCTTTGGCTTAAGTTCTATGTTGAGAAAAACTATTTCTATGTAAAGAAAAACAAAAAAAATAAGAGAAGTATATGGGGGAAATAATGGCAGATAAAATGGTAAATGTGTCCATATTCACTTTAATACTTGGAGTAAAAGTAAGTAACTTAAGGTCAGTTATTCTCACTTTTCTGGTTTTGTGGGTTTTATGCCATAGGATGTCCAACCTGGAGACGTGACTTGAGATTTAGAGGTTACAGCCTGTTTAGGAGCAGTAAAACAGCTGTTTCTATGGCATAAAGTTGAGGATTATTTGGACAAATTTCCAGTTGAAACATGCTAGTTGTTGGACCACATTTCCCTGATTGTTAGGAGAATCCAAAAGGGGAAAATATCTGGCAAATAATCTTTGGGGCAGCCTTCATCCCTAACAGTTGGGATGGAGTCTAATTACCACGAATTTTCACACAGTTTGAGGATTTCACAATGGCTGCTTTGAGATGGCTCAGCCTGTCCCCATCCTAAAACAGACAATTACTGCATTTTGGCTTAATTTGATTTACAATCAAATACCAACTTATCCTTTTCTTGTTTAAAAAGCCCTTAAGTGTGTTTCCATGCCTAATCAGAAGGATGGTCATATTATGCCAAAGACAACAATGTCAACAGTTTTAGGGCTTCCATTTCAGCTGTGTTCAGTAAGTACAAGTAGCTATATCAAATGACTGATCTCCCCAGCACCCTCAAACGCATCTACCAGTGTGACATCATTACTGTTGCACTACTGCTCAAGCTCATTGGCCTACAGAGCATAGACTGTAAAAAGAAGGCAGAGCTGCTGAAAGGGGTGCAAACAGCACTGACCTGACCAATTGCCACAGAGAAGACTGGTCAACCAATCAGAACAGACTTGGCTGACATGGGACATGGGGCCTTGAAGCTACAATAGGGCGTCTCAGACAGACTGAGACTAGAGGGAGATATGAGGAAACTCAGTATGTTAAGACAGGTTTTCAACGAGCAACTGTGAATATGCTCTATTGGTGATCAGAAATGAATATATGAACTTGAGTTAAGGCAAAGCTTGACATTTTTATCAATTAAATTCAGCACATGCTCATGTTGTAACAGATGACCCCTCATATCCGTGCTACATTTCTGTTTCTTTTATCTTCCCTCTTCTCTAAAGTATGAAGGCATTTCAGACTGTGGGTGCTTAATTTGCCCGCTGAATAAACTTTAAAACTCTTAGAAAAGTGCACACTAAACTACAGATAACTCAGCGTCAAAACAGAGAGTTTCTAATCTTTGAACCATAATTAACTCTAATAACAGAAGATAACTGGATCCACGCCTTCACGAAAAGTTTCTCTGTACATATTGCTGTTATTTTTCTCTGCAGAGAAGTGCTTTGGCTTTTCACACTGCATATTATCTGACAGGGGAAAAGGACCTTAATGATATAAACAGACAAATTAGGCTGCTGTGTACATTAGGATTCCTCCTCATCTGCCTTCACACTGTTTACATTTTATCCCTGACCAATTTAGACCAGAGATCTCCTGACAGGTTCCTGGAGCTAATGATGAAGAGTCTTAAACTGAACCGTTTTTTAGCAGGAGGTAAAATGTACACTTTTAATAGAAACATTCACCTGTGGAGTATTTAAAGTGGAAATTCATCCTAATATTAGACCTCTGGGCTATTTCCTTTTCAAACCAATCTTAGAGGAGTGAGATCTTGCAGATGAAGTGGTGGAGCATTAATAATGCATGTGTGTGCCTTTTTATAGAGCGCAGCCCTCGAGATTCATAATTCTATTCGCATTAAGCCTTGGAAAAAAGTTTAAGTTTTAATAAATAGGTATTAAAACTTTAACTGATATTAATAGCAGCAATTAAAGGGCATACTGTGGAGTTATGCATCATTTCTGTACTGGTATGGTGGAAAAACTCACTCAGCAGAACCTCCGTCTGTCTCCCTTTTCTCCTTCACTTCACTTCATCAATGTCTGCTTTCCAAACTAAGATAATGTTCAGAATTGACACTCCATCGCAGGCATTGTGTTGAAACATTAACATCTGTGAGAACCTTTTATGGCCATCATAAATAAAAAAAAAATGTTCAGTCTGCGATAAATGTGTTGGACGCAGCATTTTACTCCACCTCATCATTCCACAATCAATTCACTGAACATTACCGCTACAAGATGAGGGTGCCCGACCATCCATGCTGGTGATTGATGAGCAATTTTCCTTGTCTCCCCACATCACAGTTTCCTCCACTGTGCCAGGTCAAATGGTGTGTGTTAGTCGGCCAATAATCATTCATTTGGGTTTATGGGGTGGAACCCGTGCTAGGTGGTCATACCATTAAGGACATTAGGCTGCATGTGGTTGCTGCAGGTACAGGGTGCGTGCATGTGGTGTTTTAACCAAAGCCTGATTTCACAGGTGACTGAAGGAGCCTGCATGCATATTACTGCTGAAGTACATTAGGACTCTACACCTGGGCTGTCTCAGTGGGATTTTTCCTCACTATTTGTCTTTCTAGAGCAACACTTTACAACAACAACATACTATTAGGTAGAAGTAATGCATTTTGAAATGATTATATCTACTAAGCATTATCAGTTGTTATAGTGTCATTACTGCTTTAGATATTCATTTCAAAACAACTTGTCTTACTTTCTATTCTTGTCATTGTGTTTCAAAGCTGAGGAGTACAAGAACTTTTAACAGGGAAAATGAACCTTGTTGCATTTAACACCATGTCACAGTGGCAATGGGTGTGTTTCTCTCATGAGAAATACAAAATCTTGATAGCATCAGTTCACACACAAGCCTGAGCTAAAAAGAAGCCAGTAAGACATCTCATCAATGTTGAGGATTAGGGATAGAACACAAAAGACACAATAGAGGTCATTCTAACTGTTGTAAGTTACTGTAAATTTGTAAATTAACTGTGAGAATACCAATTCAACATGGAAAAGTATCTTTTTGTTTTGTAAATACAGTCTAAAATGTAAATTTTTCTATATTTAAAGTAAATTGTCATGTCCATTTTGACTTTTTGCAGCAATTAATTGTCAGTGTTTTGATTTGGGTATCAAAGAAATCTAATGATTCTTGACTTTCATTTTCAGTTTATCTATATTCTACTGGGTAAAGTTTAAAAGTGTGGCACATTTTGAAACTTGCATGGGTGCATATAGAAAATGACTTATGCTGTCATTCTGCTACAGAATTTGTGCTCTTTGTGTTCCAGTTAAACTGCTTTCTCTGTGGGTGTGATAACATAAGGTGAAAAAAAGGACATGGAGTTTCTGAAGAAACTGCTCCTTGTTGTACTTTTACTTCATAATTTGTGCTGTTTCAAGCTCAGAATATTTTACTTTATGACAGCTTTTTAATTTGAAAGAAAACAAGGAACTTCTGGCAGAAGTGCAGAAAAACAAAACCTGCTGCAGATCAAAAACGAAATAAAATAAAAAAGTTAAATGTCTGTAGAGTTCCCTGCAGGAAATCTACAAGCCAAAGCTGTAGTTGTGTTCTGACCGATGAAGGAGAACAGCACAAGTCATCTACCTTTAGTTTTAACCATAAGCTAGAGGTGTTTTGCAATGCATCTGTATCAAAAGAAAAGCACAGAATGTGTATGAAATGTACAGAGCAGTAAAGCTGTCATTGTTTCTTTTTCTCTGTTTGCAAAAACATCATATATGCTGCTTGCTAATTTGTTAGCATGGCCAATGTCAAAAAGATCTAATAGCTGCTTAGCTGCAAGAGGTTGTGTTGCCTGCTTTATACATCCACCTGTGTCAACAGCACAATGATTAAATCACAAGATCCTGCTATTAGACCTCACACTGAGATGCAGGACCATTTTATCTTTTTTTTTTTTTTTTGGTTTTATAATAGTTTACACTAGCTTCTCCTATGAGCTTTCATTGAGAGCTTATGGATGTTAAAGGAGCCATTCAAAGGAGCAGAAGTGTCCTTATTTAACTTCGTTGTGGAGCAATGAGAAAACATCCAGCTACAGTACTGCTGTTGTAATTTAACCATGGTGATATTTAACAACCAAAATGTAGAATTACTATTTTTAACAAATCAGCTTGTTCATTTTGAACCTAAATCTCATTATAATTAACACACAGCTTCTGATGGCTCCAGTGAATATGTAACGCTTTATAAAGCAATTTTAATCAACTCATAGATCTATTACAATCACAGTTATGCATATCTCAATGATTAATCATCATTTATGATTAGAATTACAGTGAATCAAATATAGAATTAATCAATGTTTTCACTTAATTCATGAAAGACACTTCTTGAAAAAATATGAGGACGACTAGGGCAATTAAATCCTTTCTTGTACTGAAGGTTTTGATTTTAGGGTGGCCAATCAGACTTCAGGAGGCTCTGGTTGGTCCTTGTGAGGCTGAAACACTCATTGCAGCAGGCAGGGGAGTTCACTGACAGACTTGTTGGCATGCTAATGTTTTAAGACAGCATCAATAGGGCAAAGAATGAACTTTTTTTTTTTCTGTTTTCTTCTGCAGTCCATTGTATTTACTCATCAGTCCAGGACAAGCTACGTGTTATAATGTTGGCCATGTTTCTATCTTCTGGATCAATCAGTCAGTGTTAAAGAATCTTTTCATTTAAGTAATGCTATGCTGTATAACATATTTCTTATGCTTTACTAATGCTAAACAGAGTCTAGTTCTTATACAGTGCAGCTCTTTTTGGTTTGCTCTGGTGCACCACTTTTCCCAGGGAGATATAGTAGAAGAGAAGACAGTGTGTTTCCTTTGTTCTGCAGCTCTGAACACAGCACTATTATTTTCTCACTGGAGCCAAGAGAAAGGGTTGACTTAAATAATGGCTTCTGTGTTCTAATTTGTGTAGGGACTTATCCTGCTGCTTGGCTGCTGTAATGCGAGGGAGTCTTGTGAATTGATCAGAAAGGGCAGAATGAAATAGAGGAGTGGGGAAAATGAAGACAGAGGGAGCAAGAGCAGGGAGGAGACAGAAAGAGAAAGGAAAAAAGGAAAGGACAGAAATGAGAGAAAGAGAGAGAGGGAAGTTCTGCTTCTGTGCTCCGGTGATTCCCGATGAAATTGATTTTCATACCTCCAGAGATCTCCCACTGTCACCCTTTCTCTCCTTCGTTCGCCTCTATTACACACCTGTCCAGAGGATGAATGATCTACACATTTACCCATGAGTACCGCTGACCGGTGCACGCATCGGCGACTTCCAGTGCTTAGGGACTTCACAGGCAAGACGAAGAGACAGAAGGAGATACAGAATGGGAGAGACAATAGAGAGTTAGATGGAAACAGATAGAGGACACAAGAAAAACAATTAGATGGAGAAGAGCTCAGGGCTGAGAGGTAAGGTAGGTGAAGGGAGGGACAGGGATAGCAGATGTGGTGCAAGTGCGAGGCTAGGCTAAATAATTACGATCACAATTGTAATGTGAACGCTTGCTAAAGTAAATATATCAGGTTGCTATAAAACTGCACCCTCTGTGGAATGTTATTAAAAGACACTCTTGTGGGCATTTGTACTAGAGAAAATTTGAGCAAATAAGATAAATTAACATTAATATCACCGGACTAAAAAGGTACCAACTAAGCCAGTGACACAGCCGACCTGTTACTGTAGCTGACCATGTCCATCCCATTATGACCTCAGTGCTGATGGCTTCTTCCAGTAGGATAACAACCCAAGTCACAAAGCCCAGATCATCACAAATTGGTTTCTTGAGCATAACAATGAGTTCACTTCTCTCCAGTGCCCTCCACAGTAGCCAGATCTCAATCCATTAGAGCACCTTTAAGATGTGGTGTAATGCTAGATTTACCCCACGGATGTAAAGCCAACAAATCTGCAGCAACTGTGAGATGCCATCATGTCAGTATGCATTGTAATCTCTCAGGAATGTTTCAGGTACCTTATCCAGCCTCTGCCATGGAAAATTAAGGGAGCTCTAAAGGCAAAAGGGGGTCCAACTGGGTACAAGCAAGGTGTACCTGTTAAAGTGGCTGGTAAGTGTAAATTAAAACTGGAGATACGTTTGCTTTTAACGATGCAGAAGCATACGCCTGATGGCTGCCACGTGTCCCCTACATCAATTCAGCGCATTGGCTGTGCACATTGTCCAGAATTAAAGTGACACAGGTGAGAGCTGCACTCAGCACGTCACCATTAAAGACAAACCAATTTATATCATTATAGTCTTTTTTCATATACAGTGCTCAGCATAAATGAGTACACCCCTTCAGATTTGTTAGAAAACCTTTAGTTTCCTTTCAAAATCAACATTTTCAATGGCATACTTAACACAAAATACTTACCCAAATGTGGGCCATTGATTGCAAACAAGATTTTTTAAGTTGCAATCAAATAAAGTATTTTTCTCAATTTAAGATCAGGATGCAAAAATGAGTACACCCCAATCAAAGGGGTGGGAGCAAAGCTAAATTTTAGTTATCATATTACCCATATTTTGATCTTATGGTAAAAAAAATGTTATGTTAAACTCTGATTTGTCAAAACTTCAAGACAGTCTGGCTGCAGACGACCTCTCTCAAGCCCCTCCACCACCCTTCTCAAGCCCCTCCACCTCTCCAAACCCCTCCACCACCTTTCTCAGGCCCCTGGTTGCAGACCTCCCTTCTCAAGCCCCTCCACCTCTCTCAAGCCCCTCCACCACCTTTTTAAGGCCCCTGGCTGCAGATCTCCCTTCTCAAGGCCCCGACCTCCCTTCTCAAGCCCCTCCACCACCTTTCTAAGGCCCCTGGTTGCAGACCTCAATTCTCAAGGCCCCGACCTCCCTTCTCAAGCCCCTCCACCACCTTTCTCAGGCCCCTGGTTGCAGACCTCCCTTCTCAAGGCCCCGATCTCCCTCTCCAAGCCCCTCTACCACCTTTCTCAGGCCCCTGGTTGCAGACCTCCCTTCTCAAGCCCCTCCACCTCTCTCAAGCCCCTTCTTCCTGTAGACCACCTCTCTGCAGACCACCTTTCTCAAGCCCCTCCACCACCTTTCTCAGGCCCCTGGTTGCAGACCTCCCTTCTCAAGCCCCTCCACCACCTTCTTCAAAACTTTTGAATTTGTTCTTTTGTTCATTTAGATATTGATTAGTACATTACTTTTAATAGGGGGTGCACTCATTTATGCTGGGCACTGTATTCCATTTTGCAACTTTTTTAGCCTTCATGCCCACAGGACTGTGAATAGAGTTGAAAGTTGGAGAGAGAGTGTAGAATGCCATGGGGTAAAGGAGCCACAGGCCACATTTAACCTTGGCTAGCCACTTCAAGAACTACAGTGGGGTACAAATCAACATTAGGCCACTGGCATTTCCATCACAGTGGTTACATCTGAAGGGGCCCTTTTCTAATCCTGTTGAGGGCTCATCCATTTCTTTGGGCAGGTCCATGTGAGTCACAGGTACCTCAGGTCTGATAAATCAGAAGTAAAACATCATTACAAATGTTTTCTCGGAATAACCTAATCACAATGAGTTTCTTTGTGGAGTTTATATAGAAAAATGTCACTTCACTTGTATACTGTTGTTGTGTTGTCTCTACTCCTCAGTGCGTGTGCTGCCAGAGTTGCTGCCAAAGGGCTGCATTCATTTTGTGATGAAAGTGGGAGAGATTCAGATATAAGACAAGATTGCTCTATTGAAGATTCAGTTAAAAAACACTGTACTTATATTCCTTTGTATAAATTGCAATTTTTTTTGCAAAAAGAAAAATAATGTCTTACGAGATTTTTTGTACAATACTAATCAGCCTGAGTAGTGACGTAGATGGAAAAGGATGGTAAGAAGAAAAGAATAGCATTAAAGTGGAGAAGACTTTGTGGGTAAGAGTCAAAGTAAGTGAAAGGGAATCCACTAGAGTGACAGGGGTGATAAAGAGTGGAGGTTTGATTTTGGGAAGAGATGGAGATGTGCAGGTGAAAGCAGCAGATAATAGAGGCAATGAGTTAGTGTATTAAAGGAAGGACACGGGGAATGAAGTCGAAAGCATTCCCATGGAGAGAAACCGAGATCAGATGGAGAACAAGTTTCAGGGAGCAAGTTTATAGGTGGGTTTTTTCCCCTCCAAATAGCTCATAGCGAGGCAATCAGGGCTCTGTGCCTGTAGCTCCAACCTTGCAGTTCACCGCCGCTTTTCCCGGGGGATAGGTGTCACTCGTGTGGAGAAAGAGAGCAGCCACTTTAATGAATGGAGCTCTTTATCTGAGGCTGAACAGCGAGTTATTACCTACTGAGTAGACACTACGGAGCTGGCTCTATTTCCACAGCCATGATCCCTGGGGCAGGGGAGGGGAGAGGAGAGGGGAGAGAGAGGCGGGCGCTCATATTTGGTGCCTTATTTTGTAACAGGGTATGACATCTCAGACCCTCATGCTATAACAAACCCCCGAAGCACGGCTGAGCATCGCTGACGAGAGGAGCATTAGTGTGGAAGGCTGCAGGAAAACCACACAATAATAACACCCACTGGGAAGGCCTCAAACTCTGCTGAATCTCGGCTTCTTCTCCTCCTGCATTCATACAAGGGGGGATGTGAATGTTTTAGAAATATTCAAGCAAGCATCCTCACAGCAAAACTTCTCTTTTTCAAAGTTTGTCGGTGAAATGAAATAAGGTCATATGAAAAAGGAGGGTTTGGAGTTACCAAAGTAGGGCGTAAATTCAATCTTAGGAACACTGGGAGCAAGTTGGAACTGAATTAATCTGGATTACAGCTCCTGATTCAAAGCAAAGAAATGTACATATCTGAGTTGTTTTCTTTATCCAAGGAACTGAAATACATCTAGAATATAAATACCTCCTGGTGGTACTATGCATCCACTGAGGACGTGCAATTTCCTGACAGAGAAGAAGATAGGGGATGGCTTTTGCAGTAGTTTGAGTGGCATGAATCTAGGTTTTTTAAGGTGTAGATGCATGTTTTGTACCAACTTTGAGGTTAGTGACCTTGACCTTGCAGCTCTGATATTCATTCAGTTTATTCTTCAGTCAGAGAGAACATCTGTGCAAAGTTTGAAGGAAATCTGTCCAAGTGTTCCTTAGAGAATTATTGACAAGCAGGGAATGAATATGACCTGTGACCTATGGCTGCTAAAATCGAATCAGGACAACTTGAAATTAGACTGGATATTTCTGCAAAGTTTTAAGCAGCCGATAATTTGCTTTAGCTCTGGTTCATAAATTCATTTTGAGGACTGGTAGGGTCAGTTCATAATCACTAATGTTCAACAGACTTTCTAGTTTTTGATACTGAGGTCCCTTGGTCCACCTGTATTCTCAGTCCACCTGAGACACTGTGAGAGCTCCTGCCTCTTCTCCACAGGTGCACTGAGCTGAATTGGTCAGCTCAGTGCTGCTTGCTTCCATGTTGTCAACAATTCTGCATTCATTCTACAGTCTCTGGTTTACCCTGGGCTTACCTTCTGCAAGCCAATGGGCTTAAACTTCCAATGAAACAATAGTATGATGTCACACTGGTAGGTCTATTTGGGGAGGCAGAGGGAACAAGCTGTTTTGGGCAACTATGGGTGCCACAAAGAGGGGGACAGGGAGAAGTCTGAATGCCACAGATTTTTTTTTGTTCTTAGAATTGCTCCATCATGCAAAGGAGACATGATAAACACATTAAAAGACATATGAAACTCAAAAAGCATAATATGGGCTCTTAAAGAAAGAATTCTCTGGATATTTAGTTCACAAGCAACATATCTTTGAGTTTTTAGCCCAATAACAAATAACTTTGTCCTGAGTCAGAGTTGGTATTTGTATCTTTGACTCTTTTTGACATAATTTGCTAAAAAGTGAGTAATGCATATTAGACCAAATCAAATTGACCTTTGACTTCTAATGTCACAAACATTTTCCACTAAATAAGAGCAAACATTTGTACAACAACATGCAGAAAGATGGTGCACAGTTCCAGCCTCAAAGTCTCAGGTTTTCTTTAGTTATTTGATGCACAAATCTGTTTAAAGCAAATGTTATTGTTATTGTATCATATTTCATTTCATTGTATTTTTTCAAAAGGTTATTGATAGACTGCAGATTGCATCTACTTGCTTGGTGAAATCAAGTGAAAGTGACTTTATGAAGTGATTTTTCAGTGCTTTAGGACTGGTCGCTCTAGCCTGTCCTGCCAGCATCATTGGTGATCTTCTGTCGGAAAAAGTCGATGACTATTGACCTGGAGTAAGAGAGATTTGTGCAAAGTTTTAAGTAAATCCTTAAAAGCATTCAAGCAAGGGATTAACATGAGGCCTTGTGACTTTGACATTTTTCCCCCTGAAAATCTAACCACTCAGTCAGAGTGGACATTTGTTCTCAAAGAATCTCTCACACTCTTCTTCTAATGAAATTTACGAGAGCTGTGAGCTGATGGATGGACAACCTAGACTACCAACTATCAACTACGCTTAGGAGCATAATGGTGGGAATTATGTAGTGGAAATTACTGGTTCCACATAAGACCTGTGGGAAATGTCAACAACTTCCAACATACAAAAGGTGTTGGATTCATGGCTGCCCTTTCGAATAAGTATGAGCAATCGCTTGTTTACACGAGTTAACCCTCTAATAGACTGGCTTGACCTCCTGTTAGTGTCTTTTGAAGCACAGCCTCTTGTGGCTGAGTGCAAAACATTCATAATAGTTACAATTACGACAGTCTTTATGTATAAAGCTAATTAATGCAAACTTATGCAGTTCAGGAGATAAAAGAAGGAAAATAGATGAATGTAGTAAGAGCAATGAATTCATCAACATCCGTAATTTAGCTCATGGTTAACCTGTAAATGTCTTCCCATTATGCCTATGTGCAGGTAAAGTGAGCTGATGGAGCCAGTCTAAAGTCTCTGTTCTGCAGCTCTGCGGGCGCTGAGAGCACCGTGGCTCCCCTGACGCTGCCTGATGGCTTTAATTGGTCTCCTCTGTCTGGAAGCAGAGCCCTGGAATCCCTATCCCACTAATGGAGCGAGTTGCAACCAAAGTGAAACCACTCAAACGTCAGTGTGCACACACACGCTCATTCAGTCAGATGTGCACCACAGAACCTTGCACACTTACCTGCGAGAAAAAATAGACGAGGTTAGGCACACGTGCAAAGTGAGCATTTAATTCACATGAGACCCCTCCGCTTCTTATTCCTCTCTGCATTCCCGCATAAATCCATACACCTGAACAATCTTATCCTATGTGAATAAACTTGTCTCCAGATACCTTTAGTGAGAGTATGTTTGATTTCTGCCTGTTTCAATCGACTGTTCAGGGACTATATTCTCCCTGAAATAAGGGTTACTGAAAAAAAGGATTGTCACACTTCAAAAGTGAAGCTGCAAAGACAAGTTTCTTGTTCACCGATTGGCAACACTGCAGAAGATGTAAGGAGGAAAAAACAAGTTTAAGAGGTTACTGATGGACAGGTGTTTCTAAATAAAACAGTTAATAATTTGATCAATTAAATACCAAAGATTTTCAGTATGTGTAAATTTGACCATTATTTTCACTGGCTCTTGGTTTAAATCTGGTCTTACATCCACATGGGGGTGTAGTGTATCTAAATGCTGTTTACAAAGCTGCCTTTACACCAATAGGAGGAGAGATTATAAGAGAAACAAATTTAACATCTGCAAACATGACAATCTGTTTACCTCAGCCTTGTTCAATAAGTGATTAATTCAATGATATACTGTTCTTGATATTGTTAAAAAATATCTACTCCTCAAAGAAGGTTTTGAAATGCTACTTTGGTAAATTATGTCTCCCCTGTAAAAATAGTGATTGGTATTTCTTTCTATATTGTGAGAAAGCCTGATAAGTCACCTTTAAAATGAGGTACAACTCTTAAGGAGCATGCATTTGTGGAATCAGTAACACAGCTAAACATCACTGTAGCCAAAATCCCCTGAAGCTGAAAGCTGCTGCTCGGTACTCAGAGTGGCAACATTATTTGATGTCAGTCCTGGTACAAATTTCCAAACTTTGGATGAAGTCCCATGATACCGGTGTTGTCAAAGACTGACAACACCTCCAGAAAAGTGGTTTCTCATTCTTGCCTCACTGAGGAAGTGTAGGCTCTCTTCCAGGGTAAGAGGGGATATTGACATTTTTTGGGGGGCTACCCACACATTTAGTTGTGCTGCTCATTCCATAAATGCATGATCCTTTTAACTTGTACTTCACTGAAATGTTGACTAGTCAGGCTTTCTAGTGATATAACACACAATACCAATTGTTTTTATTACAGGCAAAAGTTTTTTTGAGGTGTGTAAATTGCTACTTCATTTAGATCAGCATGATCAAACGTGGTGAGTTAGCCAATTTACAGCTATTTCCATTAGGTGTTAGCATCAAGTGAATGAACTCTGAACAAATGAGTTCTGTTGTCTTGGAAAGTTCTGTTAACCTGACACACCAGACTGTTCAATATAACTCACTAGTTCATTGGGTGAAGAGCCTATAGAAAGCGTTTGGGAATGGGGAGAACTTGTGAAAAGCACATCTGGCAGGTTATTGGAAAATCTTTCCATCAATCACATTCATTATGGGCAAATCAAATATTGTAGTAGGCGGGCACTACTGCTGTGCAGAAAGGAAAGAATGTGAGCCACTCCATGGAACAAAAACTCCCCAAAACAAGTCAGTAATAGTTAAAATTTTGTATTGTTGTTATTTTTAATTTTATAAAGAAATGTGGTCAAGATCTGATAAAACTGTTACTGAAGCTGTTAGCATTTCTAAGCTTTTAGTGACTTCAACAGTCACTTCCTGTCGTCGTCTCACTCGTAGCTCACACCTTTTCCTGCTCCTAAGGACTCTGATTAGGCCATCCTGCTTTGGGCAGCTCATAGTTGCTGTCAATTAGAGCTTGGCAAGATGGATTATTACAGACATTGTATCGGGGTTATCCATCTGCACTGCAACACCACTGTTATGATGTCAGAGCTCACATGAACTCTGGTGTATACCAAAGAACTGAACTTCGGTCTGCCTACAAACAGGGGGTCTTGGTTTCGTATCTAAGCAGACCAGAGTTTAGTTTGCAGTGGGCGTGAAAGCCATCTGGACCAAACAGGACCAAAGAGCAGTGCATTGTGGCTTGAATTTGGCCATAGCTCGGAATCACTGTGGCAGGCACTTCTGATCAGTGATCTGGGGCAATAGTTGTAGGAGTCATATTCTGATCAATTTGACGAAATATTTCTTGGTGGGATTTGGAGAAGTCTGCTTGCTGGTATTGTCTCTTGTAATATGACAACCTCAATAAGCTCTTTTACTGCTTTGGTCCTCTGATGACCTATTCTATACCACTTCTAATACTAGAAGTATTATATAGACTGGACTGGTAACTGCATGTAATTTAAAAATAACTGTTTCTCATTAAAAAACAGAATAAAAAAATACAATAAAATAATGAAACTGGTTGAAACACTTCATTGGTAACATGGGCCATGAACTTGAACAGCAGGGGAAAGGCTTTCTTGCCAGCCAGAGGGGAATTCTTTAAATATGTGATTTCACATGAAAGCTATCAACTGTCAAGGATGAAAATATAATTTTCTAAATTCAAAATAGTTCAAAGCAATGCTACATCAGTGGTGGTCTGTGGCAAAATAAGGTTTGTGTTAGTGTCAAGCCAACACTCTTATCTTAGTCCCCAGTCCATCTCTTAGAATCTTAGCATTTTCTTTAAAAACTACCCGAGACATCTGAAGAATAATTTTACTTGAAATTCACATCCTCACAGGAAGTAATAGATGTTAAAGTCTGAATCAGATTTTGTGAAAAGAAAAAACCCAAACAAACAAACATCTGAAAACTGCTGCAATTTTTTAAACATGCTGGTCTCATAAATTATACACTTTAGTCACCAACTAAAAAAGAGAGGAAAGGACATCTTTTTTGTCACTGTTGACTCTTGGGTATGATTATAGATGTTATTATTTTACCCGACAGATGCTGTTTGCGCAGAGCAGAACATCTCCAGAGCTTTGCAAAGATGAGAAAGAGAGCGAGAAAGAGAAAACTATACAGACAGATGGACAGACTGCAATACCACTGATGGAAGTACACAACAGCCCATGAATGCTCTCTTTATCTAATGAGCTTGCCAGACAGACAGAAACAGGGACCACACCCTCTTTTTCATTGCTCACAACACTTTGGATGGGGAATTGCTAAAAGCTACACAAACACATCGTACTGTACAACTCCCAGCAGCGTGGCTATCACAAGCAAACCTTACAAAAAGTACATGAAGGGATAAAAAACGAAAGGCTGATAGTGAAAGGGAAAGTAACTGATGTGCAAATTATATTGGAAAAGGAAAAGTGAAAGTGAACTATACAGCGGGAGCATGATCCTCTTAAACATCTAAGCCGCCTGCAATTACTGACTGAATGGGAGCGCAGGTCTACCGTACCTGTGTAGTGCACTGAAACAAATCTGACGGAGAAGATCAATCCATGAAACGCAACACATCTCAGCACCAGCTGTCACTCTACTTCATTCTACTGTCATCTTCAGCATCAATACTATGCTAACGCTGCAAAGAGGTAATGTTGGTTATGTCTGCACAAATTCAGCATCTTCTAATGAGAGCTGGATTTCCATAAAAAGGGAACATTTTTCTTTTTTTCTGTAGTGGCTACAGACCGTCCATATGTAGAGTTAAGTTGTGTGCTGTATTCATGCCATTATGGCTTTGAGCCCATCTGGGTTCTTAATGGGCTAAGCAATGTTTACTTTTCAAAGACTTCCACATGAATAATTGATGGCTGTTCTCTGATTTGTGCCTGGAATTAGCCTCGATAATCCATCTGGGTCTACCTTCCTCCTAGGTGCCATTTCTCTCTCTGGGGGTAAACAGGCCGACTGGAAACTGAGGTAGCTTTGCTCTGTAATTTGTTATCCTGATTTCTGCTGAGTGTAAATTGGTTACCTAAAGTGGTGCACTTTAAAAAAACAACGCTTAAGAGGACAGGCTCTGTGAGCACAAACAGGAAGGTGATGTAAGGGCTTTAGTTTTCTCCCCGGAATCCTGAGATGAGCAAGGATTAACTCCAAAAAAGATTTTTAAATAATCCTTCATCTACGCTTATACAGTTGGCTTATTATTTCATCATTTGCAGATGGGTAATGCACAGTCTTACCAAGGCAATAAGAGAGCAGAGAGTTTTCTTTTAAAGCAGACTTAGGAGTGTGCTTCACCAGTTTTTTATTAGCAATCGTTTCAAAAATGTCTTCTTATATAAGCAATGCAGCTTTGCCAACATTACACCTTGTGACATTGGGTGCGTTCAAAAAGTCCTTTTGGGTTGGGAGCCTTCCTTACTGAAGAAATGACCCAGAAGCATTTCAGCGTCGGGCCACGATAAGGGCTGTTGGAATTCTCCAAAAGTTCAGGAAAGGAAGTTCGTTGCTTCCTTTAGCTTAGGAACACTGGACCATTCTTTACAAAAGGAAAGGAGAAAGGAATGCCCCATAATGCCTTGCGAGTTTTGTGGGACTATGAAGATCTGCTTTTTAAATCATTTTTAAATTGGTGGACAGATAAACAATTACGTTATAATTTATAAAGCACTTACTTTAAAGCATTTCGTTTTCTCCATAACCGCCTACAATGTTCATGAATATTAAACATACAGTGTAAAGTCTGCAAAGTCAAGCTGCACAGACAGATATGAGAGGATATGGTCAGCCTTTCAAAATAAAACACCTTCCAAACTCTGTAATTCAAAGCAGGTTAAAGTACCTAATTTAATTCCTTTATGGCCTGGTAATGGCCTGCAGGCCTGTGGTTGACCCCCGGTCTTTCACTCTCATTTTCATTTCTTTTTGATTTATCAGTGCTTTTCTTTTTTTCCCTGAATTTTTTACTGTTTACTGTCATTTGCCATCTTTTACAACTGCATCTGCTTCCAAAAGGGAATGCTTCCCTGGTCTTTCTTTGTTTGGTTTCAAGCACAGATGGGACCCGGGGAATTCCAAGATGTTGTAAAAGGGAGATTGAAGCCTGAGTACCTGCAGAAACACTCTATTCTCTCCCTCTTCTGTGCTAATGGAGCACAATTTTAACAACTCGCCTTAAAAGCTGACAAAAAACCAGCTATATTAGCTATAACAGACGTATAATTTCCCAATTAGATACATCACAAATTTAAAATGGGGATTGATTTCAAATTAAAGAAGTAGGTATCAGAGAAAGTGCAAAAGATTCTGGCGAAGAGCTGAAGGAAGACAAAACTTCTACATTTGAGATTTTCCTTCCCACTGTGCAAGTGTGAGTGATGCCAATTTGTCCAGACCCCGATTCATTTTCTTGGCCCTCACTGGTGTCAGAAAACGGAAAAAAGGCTTTTCATCTGAAGTTTGGTAATAAACTCTTGGATTGGATCCATCCCTCGGACAGAAATGAAGCAGCCTTAGCAAAGAATAAAGAGACGTTTCCCAAGCAGCCTGTCGGAGGCAACTAGCTCTGCTCTCTCCTGTTTTTGCGTGTGTGTACTTTTGTATGTGTGTTTTTAAAGCATTTACATGTACTTATTTTATTTTGGCTTGAGAACACCCATCTGCTGTTACTGTGGTGACATGTCTCTTAGAGGGAGACGAGGCTTGGAAGCAGAGCACTGAGAAAGGAATAAGCTTGTTTAATTAGAGAGACTGTGGAGTCGCAAGATGTGTTTATCTCATTACTGGCATTTGACTGAATGTTCACATGTCCTTGCTTAAAACTTTAAGGCTGATTTTATATGTAAGGAGAGGAAATCAAAATTGTGAAACAGGAAACTCTATCAAAAGTTTAAGCATAAACTGGTACTAAAATGGTCATATTTAAGCCCATTATGACCCTGGTTTTTGATCATATGGTCTCTGCTTTATCAGAACATGTCCTATAAGATTCTTTCAGTGTTAATTTCTCAAAGGTCAGAGAGGTTTGCAATGTTTGTATATTCCAGCATATTGCCCCAGTATCTCAACTTCAACAATGTTAACTGCTGGACAGTTTCTGTTTTATCATCCTGGAATTAAGACCTGCAGCATGGATTACAACACACATTTAGCAAGTAAAGACATTTTTCCTTGCCATGTAACACCAAGACAAATCATTTTATCACCTGCCTGGCAGCAGTCTAGATATTAAAGTTTTTCCTCTTACAAGTCACTTTGTTACATGACTTAAGTCAACCTGTAAGCCATTGAGGCTAGGTTTACCTGGTAGCACTCTATGAGAAGGGCGAGAATTTAAGCCTCACTTTGACAGTCACATGTTGATGAGTCCTTGGGCAAGACACTTAACACCAGGTTGCTCCAACTGCTGCATCTGTGATGTGTACAAGGGCAGGGAAGAGTGTGAATGTGTTAGCAAATACTGATGGATAACTTCCATAGAAACCCGGCACCATCAGTGAGTGTATGTGAGAGTGGAAAGGGGAGATGTGACCTGAGAAGTAAAAGTGCTTTTCGATCAGAAAGACTAAAGAAGTGCTAAATAGGCTCAAGTCTATTATCCATTTATTTACCAGATACTATAATTTCCTTGTCCTAGTATGAGCACACAGTTAGCAGGCAAAACAACAGACTGCAGAAGCTGGTGTGCTCAGTCTGTTTTGGCCGTGTCCAAAAGAACCTGAAGCCCCCTGATGGTCTAAATCAGCAACATGTTTATACACAATTCACCGTCCTTTAGATATCAAGCAACGTCATTACCCAATGTACCTCACCTTCAGAGACACCCTCTTCTGATTTGGCCTCACAGGGACATTAATATGTGGTCCATTGTGTCCTAGTGCTTTTGTTTAACATCGCTCAGGTGTCTGACAGAGTTGTGAGTAGTTGTTTCTTCTTTTACTGATGTATTGAGTTCACTAGTGCATGAAGAAGACTCTCCATGAATCTCTCAGGTTTCTCAGGTGTTCATGTCCCGAGCAGAGATTGATGTACTCTGTCTTCCACTCCCAGTCTGTCCCTCCCTGTCTGCGTCCCTCTGTTTCACCCTGCTGAGCTAATCCAAGCTGGCCAAATCCCTCTGCCAAGCAGGTCTACAACGGAGCCGTCCTGCTGGGTGCAATATGCCACCCGCCTCTTTGGCAATGCCAGCTCTGTAGGGCCCCAAGCCCGACTGTGGCATCCTGTCAGTAAAAAGACAAAGATGTATGATTTGTCTAAGTGACTCTGAGCAGGTAGTCCTGTGACAATAACATGTTGTTGAATAATGACAAAGGCTTATGTGTTCCATGGGATCACTCCAGCCCTGTTCATGGGTGATTATGCAAAGCTGATAAAGTAATATTTTGGATACCTGCCACCAAAGAACTTGTGCACATGAAACAGGGTCACTAACCTGTAGAACTTAATCTACTAGTAGATATTTCAGAAATTTCTAGTACATATTTAACACTGGATGTGCATTAGATCTTAAGCTGACACACTGTAAGGACTGTTTGACACATCCATGGGATGTATGGGCCAATGAAATCCAGCTGAGGAAAATACAGAAGGTACATGCTTGTATGTGGGAGTGATATTTTATAGCCTAAATTAACCTCTTTAGAGCTTGGTTCAACAATTGGCTCTGGTCAAAATATCTGATACATGAATACCTCTCATTGTATGGAGGGTGAATTATAAGGCACCCAGGTTTGTTTAATTAAGGATTACCACTTATGTATACTTAGGGACATAACTGACAGTTCACTGCAGCCTTGTTTAGTCTCACTTCAACTTGGCCTCTTAGTTTTTTAGTAGACTGATTAAGAGTTATGTTGAGAGGGTATTTACAGTGTGGCTGTGTCAACGATTCGCTTCAAAATCATTCTAAGGCTTCCACTGATAATCAAACAGCTGATATTACATGGTTTTCTCCAACTCTATTGACAATCAAACAAAAGTGCACTTGTAAAACATGTCCATGTATCAAATAGTCTCTTCTTCTCATCCCAAAAAAGTTTGATTTCAGTTTCACTTTATTAGGGGATAATGTTGCCTGTTTGGAAGCTACTCACACAAATTTTTGATGGGCCTTTTTCATTCACGTTAAAAGCTATGCTCATTTGCATAGGTATTGTGTGCATTCTTTTAAAAAAATGCAGTTGAAGTCAAAGCCGACACTGCATCATATGACAATAACCTGGGGGTGATTTTAGTAAAACAGAAACTAAAGGGGCACATCTGATTCTTTAAAGAAGAGCAGAACTTGGTAGGCTCTGGTGTTTAATTCAGGAGCTGAAACTCCACCATTGCTTTTCCCAAACACTCAAGCTTAAGCGTACACACGTCATGGTCATACTGCAGCTGCTTGACTTCAATTTAAGCACAATTTTTTATCAGACTGTGATTAAAGTGCCAAGAAGTGCCTTCACTTGTCAGATGTGGGCTAACTGGAAGCAAAACTTGAGAAAAATCAACCTAGGTTAAAAAAAAAAAAAAAAAAAAAAAAAAGACGTTATTGCTCTGTGACATTACGTCATACGGAAAAAAAAGCTCGGGCTTATTCACACAAAATGCAAAAGCCTTGAAGCTGCACTTTCACATGATGTACCCTTCGCATCAGCTAGCTTGAAAAGATGTTGTTGAAGATGATGTTCATTTATAGCTAAAATGACATCTCAGGTATATTTTATACATACTGTACACAGATCAATAAAACAGTGAAGTAAAAGCTCGGCTATTTGCTTGTAAAAACAGCAATACTACTACAAACCTACTGAAAAATGTTGTTAAATTACTGAAGCCTCTTTCTGTAGTGGTCCTACTGCCAGATGCTGCTAAAATGTATGTCAACACCCTTTATCCACAGCTGAAATTCCAGCCATACCATAGAGTGATAAAACCATCATCAATATTTTGAGATAATTGAAAGCACTCTATTTTGTGTTAATGAAACTACCATTGCTCAGGAAAAACAAAAGGGCAGATACAAAATAATTACAAATATCTGAAGGGGGAAAGTGAAGCACAGACAACTGGTGAAATTACCCATTCCTTCATGATAAAAATGATTCCAACTACCAAAACAATACACCGTAACAATCAAGTCTTAAATAGGACTTGAAACTTTCTGTAAACAAGGTGTAAATTATGCAGATTTTGGAACTATCTCAGCTTAATGGGATACTTAAGTTTTTTGGGGGTTGTATAAGGTACTTGACAATAGGACTGTCACCTTGTAACCCATATTCAAACATCCATTTGAGAACGGGGGTTGAAATCCATACTTCAACTGTAAATGAATTTGGGGACAGTAAATAAAAAGCTGAACAGCACATTAGGGCACCTTAATCCAGGAACCCAATGCTCTCAACGCCACCAATTCAGCCAGTGCCCTCTTGACCTCAACAACAGCTGAATCTAGTCTGCAGGGAACCACAGATGAAGACACTTCGACGCTATGAAAGACCAGCAAAGCCACTCTGAGCAGACAAAAGCTACACCGAAAATGTGAGGAGTGCCGTGCAGAAGAACTTAGGGTTCCACTGTGTGTCTATTATGTGCAAGGCAACCGGCCCATTACAACAAATAATGTTTGGGGGGGGTATGCACGCATTCATGCTAATAGCTGAATATCTTTGGCTGTTAGCGTGTATGTTCGAAAACTGACGAGTTTAGGTGTTTTGGAAAAAATGACAGCCCTATTTGACAATCATCAGTGAAGTCACTGAAAGGGTTCCCAACAGCAATGTCCCATGAAGAAGAACGAGCTGAGACCACCAGAGACATACACTGCTGTTGGCGGGTGCAGTTATTTCGTGTAGCTGTGTGAGTTTTAAGAAAATACGAGCCACAAAACTATGTTCAGTGAATTGTATGGTTGGGCAAAATTTTTTAGGATGCTTTATTTTTCCTCTATGAAGTCTCAATGTTTAGTATTATTTTACATCGCAGCAAATGGCTGCATGTTCTTCCACCTTTGTGCATTGATTCTGCTTGCTGAATCTTGTTCTGAAGAATTTCTTCTTCTGTTTATTCCGGTTGATAAAGCTAACCCTGTGCATCCACAGTGAAAGGACTGTCATTGTCACTCAAGTCAAAATTACTCATATTTGGTTTAGTATTAGTTTCCTCAGCTATTCTGTCTTTCTGAGTCCATAGAGCGAAACAGGAGCTCGGCATAATCTATGCTCACAGGTCACATAGCCATTTGCTGGATTGCGTTTTACGTGAAATAACTGTACCTACCAACAGCAGTGTGCCTTACCGGTAGTCTGAGCTTGTTCTTCTTACAGGTACAACAGTGCTGGGAGCCCTTTTAGCCACTCTTCAGACTATGGTCCAGTGCCTCATACAACCCAACTTTAAAGATACTGAAGTATCCCTTTAGCACCTTTTTTTTTTTTTTTTTTTGAACAATATTTTTATTTATTTTCAACAGACACAAACACCAAATCATACAGTAAATAATGGCAAATATTTTCATTTGATCAACACAAAGACAAAAACGGAAATAATAACAATGATAATAATAATAATAATAATAATAATAAAGAGGTTGTCACACTCTAGAGTACAATTATGTCATTATTGCTGTCTGAGAAATTCCTTTTAAGGGTGTCCATACCTCCTCAAATTCTTGTGCTTTATCACTAGTAACATAAGTCCCTTTAGCACCCTTAATTTGATGAATGAGTATATTCTTCTTTTATTAAAGAGATACAGTCCAGCTATAGGCTAAATCTGAATATATTTCCAGTGCAGCTTTTTAAACATCTTCTGCACCAAATAGTGAAAACCATGGATCAGCTGCGGTCTGTCTCAACATTTGGCTTGTATGTATGGCTTGAAAACTCCACCAGCTAGTTTCATCAGTGTTGGACAAAGCAGGTCAGAGAATATTAAATTGAGTTCAACTGTCAACAAGACATTTTGATTTGAAATTGTCAATTGAGACTTAAACTCTGGATTCTGTCAGAAAATAAGTGATCAGTTTCCTCTTCATTCTTTCTGGTACACATGTCTCAGCTTTTATTTCTCATTCTGTCTTTCATAGAGAAATGTTTCAGTGCCCAGACAGCCGTAATGAGTCTAAGATTAGGGTCTGCTGAGGATGTCTTTGTGTGGTTTTGTCTTTATCTTTATCTCTAGAAAACACTCATTTGGACATGTTGCAGAATTTAGTGTGGTAAACATAATACATTATCAGCCCCTTGTGACTAATACATTGTTACAGAAGAGAAAAAGCAACTGCTTCATGCACAGGTGACATTATCCAACATCTCATCTTTCCAGAGGTTCTGTCACAGAGATTTTAATTACTTGTGTTGGGGGTTGGTGTGAACTCACAGTGTCTCCTGCTGTCATTTAAATCCCGTATATGCTAGACCTTATTAGCTGGTCTGAGAGAGTCAATATAGGAATATCATAGTGACCCCTCTATGCTGCAGAGAACTTACAGCTAAATTAAGACAATAAAAATGAAAGGTCAGAGTTATTATGGCTCTCTTTGTAAGAATCTGGACACGCTACTGAAGAATGCTGCAGAAGAAAAGCATGAATTTTTACACACTCTCATTCAGTCAGTACTGGAACATTAAAAGTCAGGTGATAACTCCTGTTTCCAGAGTTGTACTGGAACAAAGACCAGCCTTTCTGATGTTACTTCAAATACATTTAATCATGTTGGTTTGCAGAATATAAAAAGAATAGTTTTCTTTTTTGATGAAATAAAGGGCACATTTAAAGCTAAAATGACCGCCTGGGGATTAAATGCCTCATCAAGGTCTACAATTATTGGAAAGTGGAAGCAGGAGGAAAAAAAAAAAAAAAAGGCCTGGGGCCTATGGGACTTTGACCTTTAACTTATGACCTGCAATTTCGACTTTAAGTAAAAAGTAAGGTTTTAATGAATTCCTGAGATTAATCAGACAAAAAGTATTGATCTTTGACTTCCAAAATTTATTAAGCTCATCCTAAGTTTAAGCAGATTTTTGTGCAAAGCTGTTTGAAAATTCATCGAAAAATTGTTGAGATATCTCATCAGCAGTAAAGTTTTTAGATGTGAACCTTGACCCTTGACCTTTAACATCGAACCAGCCCATCTTAAGGCCAGAGTGAAAGTGAAGTTCTTAAAATATTGTGTTATTAAGTAAGATATGAACAAGGAAAGTCATAGCCTGATTTCTGACCTTCAAGTCTTCTCAATTCATGCTAGGGTCAGAGTGGACAAATGTGCAGGAACATTTTAGACCCCCTAGAATACAACAGGGATGAACTTGGGCCCCAATGTTCTTGACATTTGAAATCCAAAATGTAACAGCTTAACCTCCACCCAGAGCAGCCATTCATGCATGAAGAAAATCCCCCAAAAGCATTCTTAAGAGTTCTCATTAATATGCAAGGGATGACAAAGTAACCCCATGACCTTGACCCTTGACCTCTGTCTGTCAAAATCTATTCAGTTCATAGGCCAGAGTGGACATTTGGACAAGAAAATCCATCAAAGTGTCCTGAGATATTGCATGAGCAGGCCAGGGCTGGACATAACACCTGTGACCTTGGACTTTAACCTTTAAAATAAAAAATATTTTTGAGTCAATCTTGAGCCAGAACGGACATTTGAGCAACTATTTAAGAAGTGCTTCAAAGTGCCCTTGAGACAAAAACAAACCAAGGTCAAACAGAGGACCCTGAGGCTTTGACCTTTCACCTCCTAAACTAGCTTATTTTTCAGTCAGAGTGGCTGTTTGGTGAAATTTGAAAATTCTCGGGATACCACATAATAAACAATGACTAAACATGAGACCCATGACCTTTAACCTATAAAATCTATGCAGTTGTTATCTAGGTCAGAGTGGACATTTGGGCAACGTTTGAAGAAAATCCTTCTATACCTCTTTGAGATATTGCATGAGCAAGCATGGGGTGAAAATAACACACCATGACCTTGGCCTTTAACCTTTAAAATTAAGAATCTATTCAATTCATCCCTGATTCGTGGAGGACATTCAAGCAAAAATGGGAATGTCCGTCAAACTACTCTTAAATATTACTAATACAAACAAGGGATAAATATAAAACCCTGCGGTCCTGACCTTTGACCCCCAAATCAATTTATTCTTAAGTCAGCAAGGCCATCAGGTAAAATTTGAAATATGAATTCTCAATATATCCTGTAAAAAGCAACAAGCATTAGCTTTTACCTTTGTCTTCAAAATCAGTTCAGTTCATCCTAAGGACAAAAGATATTTACGCAACGTTTGAAGAAAATCTCTCAAAGTTTCTCCATGATATTTCATAAACAAGCAAGGGATGAACATAACGCCAAATGACCTTGGCTTTTATTCTTTAAAGCTAAGTTTGACCTAAGACTTGACCTTTGTCCACTAAAGTCTATTCATGTTCCTCCCCAGCTACAGTGGGCATTAGCGCTAAGTTTGAGCAAAATCCACCAAATGCCTTTAAAATCCATTCAATAATCCTTGAGTCAGAGAGGACGTTTGTGCAAAGTTAAAAGAAAATCCCCAAATATGTTCTTGAGTTATCACTGTTAAGGTGATGAACATGGGCCTATTGACCTTAGACTTAGACCTCAAAATATAATCACCTTGATTGGACTGACAGACTACTTCATGGCTTGGTTCAGCTAAGGAAACCACCTACTGAGGATGGTCTTCAATTCTGATGGAACCTGTTAAGTGGTTCAGACTTGTCTATACGGCTTTGACTTTAAATGTGCACTCTAAAGGATGCAGCCCTATTTGTCTGCCATCATTTCAATCTTGCTAAAAGGTATTAACAAGAGCTTAACAGTGAATGCACCAGATATCTGAGCATTAAGGGAGTGTAAAAACTTCAGTCAGTTTTTGATCCCTGATCTGGCTGCAAAGAGTGACTCTAAGATTGTGCAACATGACGAGCCAATAAAAACCAAAGCTGTTATAATTCATTAAACTGAAGGCATCATTTTAATACTATGCATTTTCTACCAAATCAATAGTGTTCAAGCTTTTTTACTGACCGAGTGGCAACTTTGACCTGCAGTGGAGGCTAAATAAAATGTCAGGAGATCACCAAAGTCATTAGGATATGACCTCAGGGGATTGTGAATGCATTAGCTTAAATCTATAACAGTTCACACATTGGTTGTTAGGATATTTGCATGTGGACCAAAATTGATTTACTCAAGTGATGCTAATGTGGCTGTGAAAGCAAGGAAAAAAGGCCACGCAGGTACATTTCCCTGTGTGCTGACTGAACAATATGCAGGTTATTAAAAAGATGTGTAACAGTAAATGTATGCCACCTCCAGAGAAAACACTCCTTTAAAAAAAAACAACAACAACAACAGAATGTATTCTTAAATCAGGCAGTGAGTACACAGTTGGGAATACATAAGAATGAGCATAAAACAAAGACCCATCTGCATCACCAGATGATAGAAGCTTGATCAAAAAGCTTTTTGATTCTAACTGCTAAGATGCAGATTTCTGAAAATAATTAAACACGTTCTCCATCAGACAAAAATCAGACAATGTTGATAAATCATGTCATCTTGTAGGAAGCACATTTGTCATCAGTGCTTTCAATAATAAGCTTATTTATTGTTTGATACAACTAGTTGATTTAGCGGTAAACTACACAAAGAAAACCCCAATTAACCCTGTAATTATTAAACCTACTCTCATTGAAAAAAAAAAAAAAAACTGGCCCACAACTTTATAAGCCTGAAGATACAAATGTACAGAGTGAAGCTATAAATGCATCAAAACTGCAGTATGTTTAATGAAGGTGAGGAAAGTTTCTTCCATGTGCAGTTTGAAGTTCTACGGGTTATTTGAGGTTTGCAGATTTAGCTAAATGATGGTATTAAAATCATTAAAAGACAGCAAGAACATTAAGCCAATTGGAGTAACTAACCTGTATGACATGTTTCAGTACCTCTGAGACACTGGAGATGTTCTCTTTTACTTCAATTCTACCTTTTTAAAAGACATTTTGTACCTTTTAGAGAGCTTTGAAAATAGTGCAATGCTGTTAAATGTTTGATATTTTCCCATCTTTCCCATTTCCAATTCCCTCCATAATATCTGACCTGCCCAGTTTAATGTTTGTTGTCCCTACGAAGCACTTGATTACACTGATTAAGAAACATTCTCTAAAGTTAGGGTCATATGGACGGCCTTGACAAGTAAATAACAAAGAGATTGAAGTTTGAAATGAACACATTAAAATAGCTAATTGCACTATTGTTTTTTTTTATGTACACATTGGCAAGAAAGCTGGGCACTACTCATTGAATATAAGCTATCTTTCTGCACTCCCAGTGAAGGAAATAAAGATATTTTCAACCTTTGAATATCTATTTTTTTTTTATCTTAAATAAGGGCTCACTCAAGGTGAGCTGTCATAGGCACCAGGCTCTATTTGCTGACCCCTGGTGTTGAGGGATAACTACATACCACCAGATTTACATGTAGGTTATACCATTTCTTTGCATTTTAATCAGTATGGGTGTTAAATTCCAGTCAAATGCTCTGTTTTGACTGTAAGACACCCAAACACAACTAATAACAGGTAGGTCAGGGCTGCATGGTTGTGTAGCAGGTAGTGCTGATGCCTCAGAGCAAGGAAATTGACACCCTGGTCAGGCAGGGCCTATTTTGCAGAGCATGGGTGTCCAAGCTGTTGCCCAAGGGCCAAATGCAGCCCAGGACTCATTTTCAAACTCCAAAGGATACAACTTATTATGGCCAGCAGTAAAACATGAAAATTTTGCTCACGTAATGACCAAAAACCATGGATTATATTCAAATAGGCACCAAAAAATGTCCATTTTCTGCAATCGTTCATTTTTAACCATCTCGAAACACCTTCACTCCTGTAATATTTTTCTGCTTTTGTGCAGTTCGTTCTTGTTTTGTGTCCAAATGTGGCGATGAGTCATCTGTCGTCTTTGCATCCTGCTCAAGGGCAGGTCATGTGATAGCATGGGCCTACTGAAATCCAAATGGTTACACCAAGTCCTGAACTTGGATACGCTCAAGGTGGAAAACAAATTGAAATGGCCTGATCATCCATGTGTTTTTCTGTATGTGGCTCTTGATAAAAATGTTTTGACATCTCTGGTGTAGAGTTTTCATGTACTCCCTATGCATACATGAGATTTTGCTGGGGTACTCCTATTTCCTCCCACACTGATAAAACCATGCACTTTAGGCAAACTTACAACTCTAAATTGGCCTTTGGTATGAGTGTGTGTAATTAGTTATCTATCTGTATACCAGCCCTGTGATTGGCTGGGAGCCACAAAAGGGTACACTATAAAATGTCTTGAGCTTATATGGAACTTTTCTAGCCTTTCTGACTACTCAAAGTGCTTTTATACCACAGGTCACATCTACCTATTTGCACCCATTCATCCTCATATTCCCTCACTGATGGTCCTACACCACACCCTTTCATTCTTATTTACACAGCACTGACACAACAGTTGGAACAAATTAGGACTGAGTGTCTTGCCCAAGGACACATCGACATGTGATGGCTGGAGCTGGGCTCATGTCTGACCTTTCTGATTAGAAATGGAGTGTACTTCATAAAAAGCCACAGATGGCCAACCCAACTGAAACAGCAAGCAACCACATTCAAACCTGATCTTTGGACAATAAGCAGATAAGCACCTGTAAGAGTAGTTTAAGCCACACTCCGCTCTGCACACCAACTTCACACTGTTAACCCTCTGACCAGTTTTGTATTACAGGAAGGCAGTTTAATTTAGAAAATTATCAGATGCCTTCTTCACTCTAATCTAGTTGGATGGATCAGATTTTTTATTTTGTTTGGCTTGTTTTTACAACACAAGCACACATTCTCACCAAAAGATGCAGGATGACTTCAATTCATCTTATTCCCAATACTTAGCATTAATTTGATCCCCAAGTCAAGAAACTGATTAGAGTTGATTCACCTTGTCACTATGGACTTACAAATTAGATTTGAAATGCAAACTAATGCAATCGGTGAGCATGCAAAATCCAGAGGTTCATCATGATTGGAAATGAACTGTTTAATAGCCCCTGTTATTGTTTTATCATAACTGTTATCAGCAGGTTTTGCTGATAACAGACCTTAGATAAAGACCTTAGATAAAGACTACTCTTACAATAAGGGCTCCCACAGGAGGGCTAAAGGTGGTGAGGGGATGATCAGGGTCATGCTGTGGTTATTACTGCACTACCTTTTTAACCATCCATCCTCCTAGTAACAATTTTAATGGTTATTATTGCATCACTGAACAATGGAGCAAACACATTTTCCTCTGTCAGGGAAGCATTTTCAGAGCTGGATTTATGAGCCAGTTAATAGCTGAGAAAAGCACATGAGGATTACTGCATTGTGATAATCAGTAACCAATTTGGAGAATTTCGAAATTCTGTGTTAAATATTGATGTTCTCTACAAGAGGGCAAACATAAACCAATTGTCTGGTTTCTGCACCCAGCTTTTCTCTGTTTTGTATTCAGATTAAAAGACATCTTTTATTCTTATTTGCATGTGTTCACTGGAAGTCTCTTCTGTGTTGTCAGATGTAGCCTTCAGCTAGTGACTGGAGTTAGCAAATCATCACTGCAGGGGGAGGAAAAGTTATGGATGAATTATTAATAAACTTTGCTTTTTTTTAACCTGCTTTAGGCGTTAGATAAACTGTATTAACAATGATCAGCTACAGTAAATACATATACCATCAGACTGCATCGATTTAACTGACATCAACTTTCAAAACTAACATTTGACAGGAAAGGATTATTTTAAATTATATAACATATAAATGTCTTCCATCCATTTTGGTTATATTTGCAGTTGGTAAAACACAAAAATAATATCAGAATTCGAAATAACAAGTGTTCAGTCTACCTCCCTTCATGGCAGCTTTGCTTTAACTTAAGTTATTGGATGTAAAACAAGTGCTTCCTTGCAGAATTATCCCTTCAAGTAGCTTCTTTCTGTACTTTTAAGAAGGCTTTGCAAACCAAGAGTAACACTAGAGCGTCGGAGCTGCGGTCACAGATTGTGAAAAAATGCACATACATTTATCTCAAATCCGGTGTCTTAAGATCCCTCAACATGAAGCTAAATGGGTACTTCAACATGAGGAGGAAATTACTGATGTGGGGAAAGGATATGCTTTCATTTAGCTGTAGAGTGGAGAAAACAAAACAAGGGACAGATCGACTGATTCAGACACTCAGAGAGAAGGGGACTGGAGACAGAGAAACACAGACATGTAACGAGGAGGCGCTGCTTCTTGTGTAGATGTACGCTGACTGGTAAATTAGCATGTGTGGCTAATGGGGCAAAATGCGGCCAAGCCCTCGCAGGCACCTTTTCAGTCTGATAAACAGGCAGCTTGTTGACCCGGCCATTGCCTCTGTCACTCAATTTTCCAGCTCTGAGGCACACGAACATGGGGTCTTGAGCCATGCAGCCCCCACCCCCACCCCATCTCTGGAACTGTCCTCCTACAGACATTCATGACTCGGACTCTGCTCTCCCCTTTGACGGTGAGATCACACAGGGACGTGTCCCTAGAAAAAAAACACCATGGATTTTTGTGCACCCAGAAAGGTGAAAAATACATCTAACTTTTTTGTAAAGGACGCAGAGTTGCTACGCTCGTTAATGTCACAATTAGCCAAAGCAGACAAAGCAGGTATAAATGATTAGTGATGCCCTCGGTAAGCCATCTGTAGTTTTTGGCAATATAATAAATCACTTTATGAAGACTGCTTACTCCAATTCAAGCACAGTGAGTGTGAGCAAGGTTGAGAGAATCGCACTTGTTCACAACAAATTTTTCTTTAATTTTATTTGACTGCATGTGTGTACGCAGGTCCTCTCCGCAAGTTCTCCCTGTGTTTTTACATTTTCCCCTGAAGGCATTTTTGGTGAGGCTGGGCCTTTCTGTGTGATTGGTCCCAAATCCAGCTTGAAAAGCAAACTTATCAAAGTGTTTTTATTGATGTAAACTTGCTGATTTCTGCTTTTAACAACAAATTGCAAAATTTTCCAACAAAATAAATGATTTATTTTTAATAATACCGCCTCTAATTAACTTTTATTTACTTAGGCCCTGAAACAGAGTTTTTTAAAATCATTATTATTGTTTTTTACTTTTGAGTTTTAGTATCCTGAAAGGAACAATTCTATTTTGGGCTGAAGCTAAATTAAATTAATAGTTGAAACAAAAAGTCCTGAAGACCCAAAATTGGATGGCTAATTGTTTTAATTGATCTAAATTACAGCAGAACTCTGGCAGAGGGTCTTATTCGTATAAATTTGTAACTTTCACTAAAGTGGATGGAAATGTCATAACCACATTTCCAAATGTTGCATCAAATGCATTTCTGCTATTTCCATTGAGTATTCCATTTCTTTTTATAAAAAAACATGACTGTAATGGTAAAACATTTTGAGAAATGTGATGTAAAAGTGTTTTTTTCCACAATGTTAATGCTAATGATGTGAAGGAGTTTTTTTTTGTTTTTTTTTTGGATAATAAAAAATGAAAATATGTGTTTCAAGGATTTAAGTTATATTTCATTTAAGTATTTCCACAACATATGGAATGCTATAAAGATATTCTTAGCAGTTGTGTATGAATGTAAAAAAATAACATTGTTATAAATTAAAAATTAAGAATAAATCTGACATGTTCAGACAGATTTATATGTTCTTGTGTTCTGTTGAGCAAACATTAAATCTGGGTAGGTTACATACATTTATTTACTCATTTTTTTTAAAGTGGAATCCTTGGCTGTAATGTGTAAGCAAAATGATCTGTGACACTTAAAACTATGTTTATAGATACTTGAATAGCTCCCACTGGCATGAATAATTCCTTAAGTGTCTTTTTGCATTTCTTGGTTTATTGTAAGGACTGGAGAGGAACTCAGGGGCAGGCTGTCTCTTCGCCCTCCATTCCACTTAGAACTTATTTTGAATCTATGACAAATGCTCTTTTAATAATCAGGAACGAAGGTGTTCTGCATGGATTTTGTTAGTACAAGCTCAGTCCAGTATGGGTTTTGATCAAACATATGTGTGTTGTTTTCTAATGCATCCTCTAAATGGGTCATGTTGGCTTAGACCAGATTTTATGTGTTAAAGGCACAATCAGTTGTTGCGCCCTAGAGGGCATCACACCACCTTTGCACATCTCATTTAATATTATCAAATCTCAGGCCACATACAGGAGGGATTGTTCATGCTTTTAAAGCAGTACAAGTGCTTGATGTAAAAGTGAGAACTGAATCAAAAGGAGAAAGGGAAAGACACCTGCGCTGCAAAACAAAATCCTCTGCCATTTTACTTTCAAAAATGTTTGATATTCTGAGAATCATAAAAAGTGATAATTTGGGAGATTTTCACAACAAAATGTATTTCTTTTTCAGAAAACAGCTTTTATATAGGGTGTTGAAATTTAGCTGAAAATTACAGCACTATGATTCTTGGTCAGTGTTTCCCTGAACAAACCTGAATGTGCACACACAGAGTAAACAAAAGTGCAGCTACTATGGGTGTAAACAAAGAGGAGAACTTGATCTTATCGGATGAATGAGAGATGAGGATTGAAATGTTCAAAACAGTTTCAGATGTTTGATGTTTTTGATTGCCCCTCTATCGTGCTTCTTTTTAGCTGAATTGAGAGGCAGCAAAATTCATGGATCACAGCGTGCATCTTGAACGGAGCATGTGAAGTTGTTTGCAATCTGCTCATCAAGGCGAGGAGTAAGATCTCTCTCATGCAGCTCACTTTTATTCTCCACCTTCCTGCACATCCAAGAAATCAATAGGCAGATTGCTGCTTTGGAATCCCTCTGTCATCAGTGTTACTCCCAATCACTTTGGTGTGTGTACCCTTGATACCATGTTGGAGCCATAAATCCACACCTTTAGCAGTAGGAGGGGCTGGAAGTGCATGCTCCATATGTGTCTGTGCATTGTGTACGTGCATGTGCATTAATGTTAGTTGATATGCATGAAAGACACCGCAGCTGGGTATTACCGCATATCAGTGTGCCTGTCTTCTCTTGGCGGGTGTCTGAATGTTTCATCTAATCATTAAACGCTGACGGGCTTCACAGAGTTGTGCCACTGATCCCCGTCAGAGGAATAAGGGGCCTGACTTCATTAGCCCTGTTAGTACTAAGCTGCTTTACCCTCACTCACGCCTGGCTTAACCTGCACACTGATAAATGCTGAGAGGGGGAGGAGGAGGGAGAGAGGCAGAGGGAAAGAGGGAAAGAGAGGTGAAGTAAAAGGAGAGAGCGGACAGAGGTGTTTCAAGGCAAAGGTGCCAAAGATGGGCGCGGGGAAGAGAGGGTGAGGAACGGGAGGGCACAGAGCGTGTGAACCTGGAGAGTTTGGGTTGGAGCTCAAAGTGGCGTTTGAACTGAGAGGGATTTACAAATGCAAAAATGAGCAAAACAATCAATTAACTTGTCTTGCAATTAATCAATTTTTACACTGAGGTATTGACAGACAAAGTGCTTCACAGAGATTACAGAGTGAGGATCCTCTGTGTCAAGGAATTAGCATTGACCTCAGTGCACATTTGCATCCATGCCTGCACATTTAAGCTAGGCCTGTGCTAAAAAAATCAATATGGCAATTAGGGCTGTTGTATGGATGATAACTGTCTTTAAAAAAATGCAGTAGTCATTATGAGCCAAAAAATTGGCATACCGTAATTTCCTGATTTTAACACGCACTTCATGATAACACACACCCCATATTTTCATGATTGTTGCCTGGAAAAACACTGTACTCAAATATAACACGCACACAAATTTTGTCTAAACCTTACTCTCTCAGACAACTCAAAAATGACCTTTATTCAAAGTTTTTATCAACAGAATTTCAGTATTTTCACTGCAAAACACAATTTTCTCACTCAAACTAATGTGGAAACACCCTTTGCTTCACACATGCGCAATTATTCGATTTCTACCTGAGCATGATCAGTCGTAGTGTACCTACTAATCAGAGAGCAGCTATCAATATGCCGATGTCTTAGACCAATCACAGCACAGCTATTTTGCATCCCCTTGCTCACAAGATGGCAGCGATCTGTGTTTGCCAGTGAGTGGCAACACTTAACAATTAAACGATGATAACACAAAGTTAAACTAACTGCGACTCAAAATATTTAATAAGAACAGTTTAACAGTCAGTTTAATAAGATTTACGCAAGTTTGGCGGGAATGTTTCGCAGAGAAAGAGAATATTTCGGCTTTTTGCATCAGATGTGTTGCAATTGCGATGTTGGCGAGAAGAAATATTTTAAGTATTTTGCATGTGCTCGTGTATAATATGCAAAAATTAGAGCTTATTTAAAAGCAAAAAACTGCGCGTTAAAATCGAGAAATTACGGTAAGTGTGAATACTTGCTTCTTTACCTGGGACTGCTCGACCTATAGCCACAGCTTTCAGCAAATAAAGGCAAAGCAGTCGAGGGTTTTCCTCGGACACAAACAACAGAGTGAAGCACACACAAATGCACACACACAGAATGATGCAGCGTCCACCCCAGGTACAGTGTTTGCTTATAATGTGTTCTCTCCTCTGTAAGTTTAATGTCCAGACAACAACAACAACATTATGTGTGTTCACTCTGCAAAGTGTTGTTGTTCATCCTCAAGCCTTGATACTGACTACGTGCTGGAATATATCGACCCAGATCGGCATGATTCAGGGCTGGAGCCATTATAGCTCCATTTTAACAGCTTAGATGTGAGTTTGACCTGACGTATTTGTTGTTTACGTCCAAATGATCCAAAGAAGCTGATAATATGTTACATGTCCACAAACTCGACACTTAACATTAAAATGGCAAAGCTTTGTCAGAGATAAACACTTCTTACAACTTCAAAAAAGATGTTCACAGTAAAAGTCCATATCTGTAACTACAGGCAAATACTCTTTTATTTTGAAATTGTTTGAGCAACCAAAACAGGAAATTCAATATAGTGACAGTCTGAATGGCAATATATCACCATGTACTCTTTGGCTATATCAAGATCAATTCAGTTAGAATTAATATTAATAATAATAGTTAAGAAAATCAACTGCAGAAGCTGTGATGGCATCTGAAAACAAATCAATGGTAACTATCATCATTTTATTGTTCAATCAATTAATCAATCTTAATTTTCATTGCACCAATTCATAACAAATGTTATTTCAAGACACTTTACAACAGAGCAGGCCAAAACCGTTCTTATTATTTTCTATACATATATTGGTAGTGGTATATAACAATATTATTGTCAAATAAGATAACTGATCTGTAACGCCAACATGAGGAGTGAGGTTGATTTGAAAAACATCAGATATGCATCTGATTTAGGACCATATAAAAGTGGCCTGGGTCTGATTTAAAAAAATTAGATTTGTGTCGTTCAGACTGTTAAAAAAATTAGATACAGGTCACATACGGGCAAAAAAACATATCATTAGCTGATGTTAGTCAATAGCAAAGCTAAACCGATGTCTCTGTACATCCCTACCCACAACACATCCAACACTAGACATAAACCTAAATAAATGTTAGTAAATAGCAAGTAACAACCAACAGCTCAGCTTGTTTTACAGATACAGCGTGTGCTGTCCCGATCTGCACTGACTGACGATCCTCTCAAATTAAATGTCCTTCAGCAGCTTATTTGATAATGAAGGCCTCAGGCAGCTGCTTGAATAGTTTCAGTCACATTATTATTTTAACTTGTCTGTTAATTTCAGAAACTCTGGGGCTCATTAGTTATGATGTAAAAACAAACAACAGTCTAGCTGAAACAAGAAATCTCACTGCAAAGTTAAATCACTGTATTATTGGTGTATTAAAAATGCAATGAAGAGAAAAGGGGCCCTATAACCTGAAAAATTAAGAATACTTTCATTAGCATTTTTATTAGCTCAGGGACTCTTTAAAGAAAGTTTTAATTACTTCTGAGATCTCTGAGGATCTGTAATTCAAGTAATTTAAGTAGGAATGTCCTTTAAATGAATTCTTTGTTTTGATTCTTTACAATAAAGAACAGTTGTTCAAAGTCAAGTCCTAATTGACAGGTATCGCCTCGGTATCATGATGCGTATGATATCATGAGGTTGTAGGAAATACCCAGCCCTAATTTGAGCACATAAAGACATGCACACATGTCATTGTTCTCAGTATATTTCACCAGCACACTCATCTGGTTTCCCTCCTCCAAACACTCCGTCTTCTTCCCCTGCCAGCGGAGGTTTTTGGCCGGCTTAAGTACGCCCACAGGAGCCCTGAGGGACAGCCTATGACGGATGGCACCGCGTGTGACTCCCGATTCGATTCAGCCCATTTGATAAATTTATTGCTGGCATTTTGAAAATGAAATTAGAGGGACGACTCCTGGAGACTGTTTTTGCAGCACAGGTGCCATAAATACACTTCATTTGGCAGAGCGGAGGGAGGAGGAGGACCAGGAGGCTGGGAGGCGTTGGATAAAGGATGTCATGGTAGAGGGGGGGTCAGAGAGTGGGGATGTTCCCAAGAAGACAAGAACCAAAGAATAAGGTCATGTTATAATGAGGGCTTGTATTAATCATTGTATTAGTGAGTTACTACAGTAAAGGTTATTCTACCACAGCATGACTACTGTGGACCTTATTACTGCGTGATGGCTTTAGTTCTTACACGTATTCAGCAATTGTACCTGTTTGAACAGATGTGAGACCAACATCACTCATGCTGAATAATAACAGATTGAGACTGCGGGGAGTTGACATTGCCAGTGTGCACAAATGCTCTGTTTTATCCATTTTTCATTCAGGCGTACTCAAATACACACGGCTGAATGCAGGTCTTTTCAGAGATGCGCACACAAACACTTGGTTTATGTACCAAATGTTTGCCTCAAGGCCCCGTGGCTCTTCACAACCAATAGCAGTGTCATGAGTGCAAACCCATCTATAACTTTCGGTGTATGGATGAAAACGGCAGGGTATTTTTCGACTTGGCACAGAGAGACACTGGATGTTTTTTGCTGCGCTTCTGGCTGAATGGATTCAAATTGGGCAAACTGGATGGGCTGCGAAAGAAAGACATACTAGGGTATAAAAGTCAGGCGCTGGCATGGACACACACACGCTAACAAAAGTGAGCATTCATTCACTGTCAGGGCTGCGTGGCCTTACTTATCTCCCCACTCATTCAGAGGAGTGTGCATGTGAGCGGCTGTGGAGGGATGATGTACGCTACGCCAGCCTCTGCTCTCCACCAACATTCATCAGAGAGGGAGGCCCAGGCAGCAACATCACTTACCTTTATGGGCCCCTCTGACAGCATCATACACAGCACAGTCCCCTCGTTCAAAGGTCTCACAAATCTGGGTGTAAACGTGAGGGTAAGGGCACAGCAAGTATGACCTGTAACCCAGTTGTTCTCTGTCTAAGGCCCGGAACTATGGCCCAAAACTCATACCTCAATGTATGTTGGCTAAATGGGATAAACAATACAGACTTCACATGTTAGTTCTGTCACCTAATGGATGTCTATGATGACTAAATGAAATTGCTGCTGCAGTACGATATAATTTACACACTTAACCATGATCATTTCTAACAAAGCTTTGAATGTCATTATTAGATACCTGCTGATCATTTAAAAAGCATATTTCACAGCAATGTCTGGCAACAAAGGCACTGAATGGGCTAACACTAATGCTTGCAATCACTACCCAAATTTGAACTAGTAACGTTCAACCAAACACGCTGCTAAGAACAGAAAAATGACCCCACAAGAGCCCGATTGAGTGGTTTTCCATAATGTGAGATAAGCATATATAAAATCCTGTCATCACTCTACTTTTGTATGTTTTTTTTTCTTTATGAAGGCCCAAATTTCATCTGACAAAGTCATAATAGATTTTTGGTTTTAACAGGTTAACTTAATTACATAAGCTTCAGCAAATTATATAGCTTCAATACACAACTTAAAGCAATTATGTGCTAAAATGTCAATGCTTGTCTGTGAGGGACAGAAACAGTCTGAATTATATTGTGAATGTGTACTCCAAGATTGTTGGAGTCCAGCTGAAGGACTTGAGTTCTCTGTGGAAGGAACGAGTGGTTCAGAAAAAAAATATACTGGAACAACCTGACCATGTGCTTTCTGGAGACTTTTCATTAACGTCCTCTATGTGTTTTTAATGTCAACAGTAAGCCTTTGTAGCTGTAAACTCAATTGTCTGAATCTGAAAGTGGGCTGTGGCCTCTTTGTTTCTGTATATATTCAAATAGTATAGCAATCAAACTGCCTTATACTTTCTTAATTGAACAAAAATGCATAAAATAGTTCTGATATCACTTCTGTGCAAGTAGTGGTGCAGGCATGATGTATTTGGAGTTCAACCTGGAAGTTAGCACCACAATGGCTGTTTCTACTAATGCTGCATCTGTAGTTCCACTCACGTTTTTATAATACTGCCAGTGCATTTGTGCAATTTTGCCAGTGAGCATAGGTCTGAATGCAGTTTTCAAAAGGTGAATGAAAAAGACTTTAGGTAGACTTTGGCTATTTAGGACTTGCATTATGGTTGCTGTTGTTTCAAACAGATGTTCAGGTAATTTGATTTTTACTAATGATATAAATGAAATAACATGAGAAAAAAATGTAAACTTAAGGTTTCCAAAAGCCTATCTTGTGGTCAATAAACATATTACTACAAGTGTTCCTCATTGTGAAGAATCTCTCTATTGAGAATCAGAACTATCATCTTTGATTTTTTTATTTGTTTTAATTCATTACACTTACTGATGACTAGGAGAAGTAAGAAGAAATGAATATCATATAAATATCAAATTAATTGTATCTTCATAAACCATATTTATTCAGCCACTATCTCACTTGAAAACATACCAATGCACTTTTAAAATGATATGTTTCCCAGCCCTAGCTCTATCAATGGCTCTTGTTTGTGTCTTCAAGCCTCAAAAAGATCCAAAGCACTGTAAAGCAAAAAATGTCTCCATGCTCCAAAAGACAATCTCCTGCTGTTTAGCTTTGTCAAATGCACATGTTGTGCACATTATATCACATCCAGGTGACAATGGAAATATTTTCACCTGCATTCTTCTCCGCTCTGTTCTGTAAGAGCCGGAGCAAAACAACAGATAAGTTCGTATAAGCACAGCTGGAAACCAAAGAAAGTTTCAACAGAATCAGCGGGGAGTTCTCCTGAGTGATTGTCTGCTCCTGTTTTGCAATCACAGAGCGTGACACACCTCTGCCACTATTTTACCTCCTCTATGAAGATGAGAGCGCTGGGACTGCTTTATATACACCTGCAGGCTGCCACTCACAATCTAACCCCTGGAGCTGTTTAGACAGTTTGACTGTGTGGCGCCCGTCATCTTTGCAATTCAGAAGAGAGAAAGTGTTTCAGGAATCATAGGCAGCCAATGGGGAGATGACCATACTAAATATAGCTTGCTTGCTACGAAAATTATTTGTGGCTGTTTGAGGGACTTTTGAAATACTTATACTAAAAGATCGTCAGTTGAATTTATAATCAAGAGAGCTTAAGCACTGTCCAAATTAGACAACATCTGGAATAGTGGGTCAAACTAGCACAAAATGAAAGAAACACTAAAAAACGGCTGTTACAATACTAAAGGTATAAACTTCAGTATTAATCTACTAAAAAATAAACATATTAATATATGTTTAATACCACTGCCTCCCAAAAATAAGACCAAGACACTCAACATTAGTTGCAACCCATCAGATTTAAAGACAAACTCCTGCACACTTTCTAAAGTGAACATAAATTATGGAATCTTCTCTGTTCATCCAGGTTGTCAACATTTTCTGTGCTGAAATAGATAAAAGCAAACCCTCACACCTCACCAACATGCTTTCCCAAATGTATAGACAGTAGGCAGGGAGATTCCCTCAAAAACATTTTACAAAGAGAGGCAGGGCACTGTCTAAATCACATAGCCAGGTTGGGAGCATTCGGAAACATGGATGGAGATACTAAGAAGTAGTTAGAAAGTAGGGGTGACCCAAATATGGATGCGGATGCAGGAGTATTTTCACTGATTTATTAAATTGCACAATAGGATAGTTTTCCATTTTTTTCAAAAAAAAAAAAAAAAAAAAACTTGCTCAACAATAACTAGAAATGCCATGGCAGAGGTTTGTGCTCTGGCAGCACTTCTGGTTAACTTTGATATGATTCAAGCAAAAGTTTAACAGGATTGATACTTATGTAAAACTCCATCAATAAAAAGTGCAGTCCTTAATTCCCTGTACTGGGCTATTTTCAGTTTCATAAGCATTCAAAACTACGATCACACTTTGTTACACTGTCTAAATTGTTCAAAAACAGATATGTTGTTCATTTGGCAATGTTCACTGTAATTTAAAATAAAACATTTCAAAGATATATCTCTTGAACTTTGCCAGCTGCACCCAGAAGTTAGAATCACGCTAGTTCTCAATTAAAAGTCTTTGGGATTTTTCACCGTGTTCTGGTATCATTGCTGATACAAAATATACATGAAACTTGCACGTTTTTTTTTGTCAATTGTAATCTTCACAAACACATCAGTTTTTCACTATGTCTTAAACTTAAACAAAAGCAAGAGTAAAAAGCTAATGCCAAGCTGTTATGAAACTACAACATGGAGGTTGAACTCAAAATGACTACCACAATTTTAACGTATATAGTCACATTGTTACCCCTTGTTTTAGAACCTCCTCTTAATTTAACGCTGATCAAGTTGGTGCCCATGGCTGTGGCTGAGTTGTGTGTATCATAGTTTATCAAAACAATTAGTCATGATTGCATTGCGATCAGCCATGTTTGTAGTCCTTTTTAGCAATATATTAGCATCCATCCTTTAAAAACACAATAATCCTTCAAAATTTAGAGGCAGGCAGGGCAGTACCAGGTATATTTTCTATTGCAAAATCAAATGTTCAGATTTCTATGCATGTGATTTTCATGAACCTTGTTCCAGTATTTTTCTGGAAGGCTGGTGTAAAATCAAAATACTTCACGCATTTTTGGAGTTGTTTCTGCACCACTATCACAATATAGGAATTACTGACTTTGATATGAATTTAGTAAAAGTTCGGGAGCATTAAAACTTATCTATCACTATGTCAACAATTATTTCAGTCTTTGACACCCAGTATTGGGCAATTTGGAGTTTTAATGAATAAATGCAGAAAAACTCCCTTGCACTGTCTAGATTGTAAAAAATGCAGGCATTTTTTATATTGATGTTTCCAGCTTTTAAATGACACATGTCTAAAATACATTATTTCCTTTAACTTATGGATAGAAAACAATAAAAAGCACAGAAACTAAATACTCCTAACCAAAAGACAGAAAGGTAGAGACACTTGTCTTAACTGCACAAATACAACATTTGAGGGAATAAGAGGAGCTGATAAGAGCACTGAAAAGTTCTGCCCACTTTTCTCAAAGTTGCCATAACAGCCAGGACTTTGATGGTTATAAACAACAGCTTACCCATCATTGGGTGTTCAGGACTTTCTTTCTCACCCATAACAATAATCTTGAGGCCTCTTGGAGCATAAAGCCCAAGGTAACTGCTCACCTTCACCTGGTGGTAAAACTGCCCTTGACTGCGTTTACGTCCTCACTAATCTCTCTTTCACCTTCATCTCTCGTGTCTTCCTGACATTCGGCTATGCACAACAACAAGACATCACCTCCCCCAAACCTCCCATTAACAAGCACATGAAAAGTGTGGGGGAGTTGGAACAGAGCCGTGATTAAACCAAACACGGGACTTACAGAAAGCGATGCATAAACACGGGCTGTAGGCTGTCGATCATAGCGGGAGAGCGAGATAATTTAGTCGAGGTGTCAGTGGGTGTGAGTGATTGACTTTGTAATCAAACAGATTGTTCTGTAACAGAAACACTGGATGATTCAGTTTCAAATCAACATCAACAATACGGCGGATTGTTTTTCATCTCATTAGCAAATCTGAGAACGCGCACACGCACACAAACACCTCAAGTGAGACTGCATGGGGATCCACAGGTGAGTGATGGAGTGCTGTCTTACCTTTTTGCGATGACACAGTGGTATCTGCAGATAAAAGAGAGGAGACACAGAGGGATGTGTTAGCAGCTGACAGGAGGCTGTATAGCAGACACATAAAATGAGGGGATGACAGCAGCCATGGTGATTTGCTGCAAGGGGAATGGGCCGCCCAAGAGGATAAACAGACGAGGGGGAGAAAGCTGTACGAAACCAGAGGGGGTCTCTCATCTCAGACCTGCAAGAACATCCACCTCACCCAACTCATGTGCACTTGCTTGCGCCTGGATATGCAAACATAGAGTGACACAAACAGCAGGGGAGCTGGGTAATACACACACACAAAGTAGCTTTTTTCCAATTCATAAAAAAAAAAAAAAAAACAGCAAAGCAAATGAATCGAAATGGAGGAGAAGAAAAAAGATAAGACCCCTGGAAACCCTTGATCTCTTATGCAATTCACCCAGGGTAAGCTCTCTAATAAGTTAAAGTAATGTCTTGGAGGTGCAGTGAGACAAAGCAAATCAAATCCTTTCAGTAAGCATTTTAGGCTCTTAGTCAGAGCCCACTAGAGACACCCCTGGCCCGCAAGGTGTGGATCAAAACACTGGCTGCTTTGAGAGAAGGATGCACTGTAACATTTCCACTCAGAGTGAAGGAGGCATGTTTGTCAAAAAATACAGTAAATTTAGCTTAATGTTCTCGTGAAATATTCACATGACAAGTGTTTGTAAGATCCCAGTGCTTCTTTTATATTTAATAGACTTGTCAAACTTGGAACTAGAGGGAGGATTGTTTACAACTTTCTTTTTGTAACTTTCAGCAGCAGAAATCCTACAGAACAATTTCCGCCCTGGCCATGTGCCCGCAGAGCCCAAATGGCCGCAGACATGGGAGGGGAATAATTGAATCCAGGTGGATTTGCGGAGAACTTGGACTGAGGAAGCGATAATCCAAAGCTCTGCCTAATTGCCAGAGTAAAGATGGCACCCATTGTGGGGGTGGCATCAGTGTTTATCAAGGCAGTGTGGCGTGGGATTGGACCGAGCATTAGGGCTTCACACACTTTTGTTTTGCGAGGTGTTACAGTGGATTTGAGCAAATATTGGCCCTGCGGTTATTACATGGTCTGATTGTCTGCTATGCGACTGTCCATAAGCTCTCAACGTCTCCTCTAATCTGAGAGGAGGCTTCAAATAATTAGTTAGTGAAGCACTCTCACAGCCCGGTGCATTCAGCCTTATCACTAAAAGAAAATCCTTGGTCCATTTCCTCCACAGCCCAAAGGCTTACAAAGTCTCAGCACTGTTCAAAGCTTCAGAACATCCACACAGATGATAAAATATTAACAGACTCGTCACTGTTGCTGGCCTGCAGCCTGCTCGTTTTGCCTTTTACTTTTTACAAAAGGGAGCTTTCAGAGTGACAAAACATTTAGGCCAGTGATCAGTTTCTTAGGAAGAGGAGTCATATTTTCCAATACTGATGTCATAAATATAAGTTTTAAGGGGGAAGGGAATTAAAATGATGTTATTATGATGTTATATGTTATTGATAACGATGCAATCATTGATTCTGCCTATCAATTCAATTCTTAATCAAGTGCCACTTCAATTCCAGTGGATTTTTTTTGTATGGAAAGAAATATACTCTTCAAAACAAGTATAGAAACATTATTTTGCTTGATTATTTCTCCACTTTAATAATACCAATTAGTATTGCATTTTCAATTCTTAAAAAGTCTGATTAGTCACTTTTACAATGAGGTACAACTACTAAGGATCTTGAATTTGTGGAGTAGGCAACACAGTTAAATATAAGGTCCTGAAAAAATGGGCCATGATCCTCTGTAACTGAAAGCTGGTGTTCAGGTATGCAGAGAGGCAGCATTAGTTGGTGTCAGACCTGGTTCCTCTTCCAAGCTTAGGACCAAATTTCAAATTTCATGAGACTGGTGAAGTCAAGGACACACTGTGTCACCCACATATTTAGCTTTGTTGCTCATTCCACAATCCTTACAAGTTATACCTCATTGTTAAGGTGACTAATCAGGCTTTCCAATGATATAAAAATCGATAGCGATTGGTTTCTTTAAGGAGATAAATAATCAACAAAATCAAATTTTCAGACGATTTTTGAGGACTGTATATCTACCAAGCACTCAGAGTACCAAACACAAAACACATGACATTCCCAATATTTTACACTGAACCTGCCAGATTACAATACTTTATAGAAGTAAAACAGTGGTCACTGAGAACTCATAAATCAAATATTTCAATTTGTTGAACAACTGAACTTAAAAGACAGAATGAATTTGACATGTCATGAAACTTTACTCACATAAAGTGAAAAAAGCAGGGCCATTAGGCCTAATGAGCAATTACAGATAATATGATTGTAATCACAAAGGAAGTTACTGTTGGTCAGTATGTTACCTATTCTTTAGTATTCTCAGTAGAAAATAAATTTTAATTAAAAATAAACAATTTTCCTAAAGCTCTGTGATTGGCTGGCACCAGTCTGGCTGTACCCTACCTCTTGTATTATGGCAGCTGGGAAAGATTCCAAGGAGTATAAATAATGGATGAATGATTTCTTCCTAAATCTTTAGGATAAAATACCTTATGAAAAATGCATTTTAATGTTTTGTTAAATCAACTATGAGGTCTCAATCCTTTAACTTTGGGAAGAAATGATAATGATTTTACATTTACTTTGTTGCTCAAAAAACGGCCATGCTGTAGAATACAGGATAAAATACCAGGTCCCTAACACAATAAAAGTCTACATCTACAAAAAATAAATAAAAACTTAAAAAGCCCTTTGCCTATCAATTCTATTTTGTATCAACTTGAAGCTTAAGCTGACGTAGATCCTGGTGTGTTATGGCATTCTTAAAACAGCATAAAACAATACTTGCATGTTGGCCAATAGTGAGGTGCATGTCTTGGGATAAAGCAGAAACTAAATCACTTATCGTTTTAAATGCATAAGATCAAAATTACCTCGATACAAGGTCTAAGTAGAAAAACTCAGAGCACCTATATGTTTTGTGATATTATTAAGATCCCAATATTTCAATTACATAGACACATAATTAAGAAAAGTCAGAATCTGGTATCAACTGAAGTTTATTTTTCAAAAAATCTGCAGTACTGCAAAATCTGAACAAGGACAAATTGATAATCTTGGTGGTTTTAGTGTAAATTGTGCAATGATAAATGCCTCTAAATGCTGCTGGTGTCTCTGCTCTTGCTTGAAAACACACTGACTCAGGATGATGTGCTGACAGCATCATTTTGTCTAAAATTTGGTTAGTCAGAGGACTTAATGAGCACTTTACAAGTTAAAGTCCTTTTTACTGCATTCCTTTATTTTTGAAACTGCAGTGTTATTTGAGTTATTGTCAGTCAATTATTGTTTTTATCTCCACCAAGGAGGTTATATTTTCACCGGGGTCTGTCTGTCTGTTTGTCTGTTTGCAACATTAGACAAAACCTAACAGATGGATGTACATGAACATTTTAACAGAGGTGTGGTTTGGTCCAAGGAACAAGCCATTACATTTTAGTGGTGATCCGCATATGTGTCTGGATGCAAAAAATTCCCCAAATTTGCCAAAAATCTCATAACTTAACACTTTGTCCCACCCACAGCACCATTCAATTGGTTACACACTCTGGTTACACACAGAGCCACGGCACGGCCAACAGCCAATCAGCACTCAGAGCTGTGCATGCAGAGTTCTGCTCACAGACATAGCGGAGAGGAGGAAATGTTTTGCCAATGGAGAAAGCCCGGCGCTGTTACTGGAGCCTTGGTTTCTAAGACAAATTAAGGCAGCAGACTCTCCCGAAATTGTAATAAACATCCCAGTCCTCTACAACTCACAGCTACTAGTAACATCACTGTGAGCCCATTAACGTTATAGAAACATATGCGGCAGCTCTGCTCGCTTGCAGTCCTTCAAGCCGTGTCTGTTAACCACTCGAAACAAGGTTGCTGATAATGTCAATATGGAAATAGTTTGTCATATCAGAAGTCTGTGTGTGTGTGGGTGTAAAAACCTAACCCCCAAATTCCAAACAGAGCGAACAAGCCACGCATCGAAGCATCGTGGTTTTGCTCCCACCAACAGGCTGGTGACATCGCCCACTGAAAGCACCGCCGCGCGCACAACACCAACATCTGTACAAGCAGCAGCAAATTGGTATAGTCAATGAGTTACAAGACCCACTACTAACTAGGTCACTCTATTATATCAACAGTAATCGCACTTCTTGCAGATTGATATTTTTCATTCCACAATGTGCATTTAAAATAAATATAGGAATATAATGTTGGGTGGAAATCACAATATGTAGGTGGAAATGAGCTGCTTGGCGGATATCTGCGCTCTCGGAGTGCTTTTCTAGTTTAACATATATTACATCTTGAAATACTTATATCTATATCTAAAGTCTACCTATGATGGTATAAACATCAAATTCAGGGAGGGGGCTTTCCCCCAGACAAGCCCCGAAAGGGAAAATAACACATTTAAAACAAAGTTTGATCAGCAAAAGTCTCTACCTTAACAAAACTGCCATTGTCTCCCGGCAGAGCATGGCAAATATTAAACTTAACAACGTCAGTTAAAAAGTTTCACAAAATCTACAGAGAGGTCTGTGCCAGACTGCAGCTGTGAATTGACACATACTTCCATGTCTGGGAGTGTAAAAAAATCAGAACTATTATGTAACAGCATATCAAAACCCATTGGATCTGTCCATGTATTTAAAGCTTACAGGGATTATAATGAAAGCCAAAACCACGAGTCTTACAAGTTTGAGCGACTAAGACAGCAGCCATGACAGGTAACTGGTGGGCATCAGACACGCATTTCATTTATTCCAGCACCTCTTCTGATTTACATGCACTTAATGCTGGATTTCTGCAGCACATAAGGAGCTCAAAAAAGTGCTGCTGAAGAAACATTTCACAAGTTATTTTTAAATCTACTGTTGGGTTGTGGTAAACAGACAGCATGGATCAATTTGTGCAGTAAACGTTTCATCCTGGAAGGAGCTTGTGAGGCTAAATTAAAGACAGCACAACATAACTGTGATTTAATTTGATATAACAAGGCACAATGTTTATTATGGATTAATTAATTAGCTTGACGCACAGTTACCTGCAGTACACAGCGGGAAGCTACACCATGTGTCACTTTTCCTCTGCACACTGAACTGATACATTGGGTAGGGAGGACTTTTAAAGAGTAACTTAACCCTAGACTTTCAGCTGAGGTTAACCTACTACCCTGGAATAAAAAACAAAAGTGCCCTAAAATTGTCACGAACAGGGCCAGGGTGGGGGCAAAAGGTCAAAACAAAAAACAAAACAAAACAAACAAACAAACAAACAAAAAAACCTAGAGGCAACTTTTGCAGATGTAATGATCAGACATTATACAATAACCATCCAAGGCAGTCAATCTTTCAACCTAACAAAAAATCAGTTTTTCCAGTTAGTGAGATGTACACCCCACTTCCACAGAGAGCCTGCCTCGAGTACTATGTAACTTCAGCATCAGATGCTTGTAGAGCTTAATGGCACTATTTCTTAAAAAAAAAAAAAACAGTAAGGATGTCTAAATACTGCTTATTATAATGACTAAGGCTAAAAAACAGTGGAAGACAAAGACTAATGAAGATTTTAATGAACAGCCATCTCTGAGATTAGAGAGAATGGTCCGTAAAAGAGAAAATATCCATTGAGCAGCAATTGTCTGGATGGCCTAGGTTGTGTGAGATGAAAAAAATGCAACAGTAACTACAATTATCAGTTGTTACAAACAAGGCATGCAGAAGACTACCTCTACAACACATCAAATCTTGTGGGCCTACAGCAGCAGAAAACCACACTGGGTACCTCTACTGTTAGCTAAGAAAAGTACACTGTGGTTCAATTCACACAGGTTAACCAAAGCTGGATGATAAGGGATTGGCTGAAAAATGGTCCAGGAGTTTGGTTACTCTTGAAGTGAATGTGGAGGCATACTTTTTATTTATTTTTTATTTTTATCATTTTCAAGTGATAACCAAAAGAACAGCAGTTCCATCCATTCCAAAACTTGCTGGGTCAGTGAAGAGACACCCTGCTAATTTGTTTTAGCACACAAAAATTACTCTGCAGTTTAGGGAGGTGAAGAAACCCCCCTATCATTGATTAGTGCATTTCTTCCCGGCTATCAGTGGCTTATATGGATTTGGAGACTAATTTGCAGTGAATATGTGAGTGGCGTTTTGATGTGCCCAAAGCCTCCGCAGCAGTGCTCCTGGGGGTTTGAGTATTATGTAAAGTAGGCCATATGTCAATACAGGTTTCACGCTGCAAAGTATGCATGCAAGCCTGGAAAAGTTAAGATTGGCCACAAGATGCCCAAGGACATAAAACTAGATAAGGAAGATAGATTTATGGAATAAGGAAATAAACATTCACCAGAAAATTTTGCATTCCCTTTGAGAAATGAAGTATCTTGCTATCAAAGGGGATGAAAGTGGGAGGTAGAGCAGAAGAAAGCTGTAAGATACAATTCATTATTCATTTTGGAAGACATGAACCCTCTTAACACAAGAGTAAAATGCAATACTTTGAATGGAAAGTAATTCAAGCAGAAAACACAGATCAAGTCAGATTTTACTCATCTTAATAGCTATTGGTTATAGAGTAATTGTGTTGACATTTATAACATTCATTCCCCATTAAAATTCTATTTTCCCCATGAGTAAATATTTGATTGAATATAGAAAACCAATAAGCAGATTGGAAGTAAAATGACAGACTGCATTCATTGTGGAAAGCACTGAAGCAGACAGAAAGGTTGCTCTGCTTAGCAGTCTCTGAGAGCAACAGAAACAGATTTTCTGTCAAATACTTCAATGTGGAGAAAGTTCATAAATAAAATAAATATTCATTAATAATGTATAATCACTAGGAGACCTTTAAAGAAAAGTTGCAACTCTGTAAATTTAAATGTTGCCACATACTGTAATTCAATAAAGTATGAACCTACTGTGCAAACCACAGGACGACCAATGTCTCTTAAAAGTTGTAATAGTAACAGAATTACCAGGCAGGTAATAATTAGAATAAAAAGGTTATCTGGTTCCTGTTCAGACATCTTTGTTTACTTTTGTTCAAGTGAGATTTTTTTAATATACAATACATTTTTTAATATACAACATTTTGTCTTTTGTTGTATTCCCACCCTTGAGGGGCTTAAAATTTAGGGCCCTAGAGGCATATTGTCCCAAACTGCATGGTACACGGCAGTTTGGGGTACGTCGTCTACAACACATTATCTAGAGGGTGTACAATCCCATTATCAAATCAGATAACAAGTGAAGAGAGGATGTAGTATGAGGCTTGAGAATGCATAGGTGTGTTTTGTGTAAAGTATGAATCAACTGTCAGTGTCAGCTTTCATTTTCAACAAAAGCAGTGTGTCTTTGCCTGCTAGTATTTTATTATTTTCATTGTTTTATTTATGACAAGCGCATTTGATTCCTCTCCTGACATTGTGCCACTGAACACACACAGGACCCTGTATGGAATACTATATGTTTATACTCAGGTTGAAGTTATATTTCAATAAAGCAATTCTACAACACCAGAAAAGAGCAGGAAAAAGCACTGAATTCTTCCACATTATGCACCAAAGCGTAACCTCATTAATACTAAGCTCCATAAATAAAAACAACAGGGTCAGTCACATCCATGTTTATGAATTTTCTGTTCTTTCAACATCAATCAAAGGTCTGCTGCAAACATTTCAGTAGATTTTTCTGGAATCTTTGGCTTTCTCTTCTAATGTGTGTATGAAATACAATGATTATAATTATACATCACAGAATGAATATAACTGTGTGACATGAGAGCCTTTGAATATGTGTGTTTCTGCATGTTTCTGGGAATATTTTGTGCTCTGGAGAGGGTACACAAAAAATAGTGTAAAAAAGAGGAAACTAAATGAGAAAACCCAGAGGCCACTGTCTCCAGGCCCCCTGTTCAACCAAAAACTTGATTTTAATTCATGAAAAAAATCCACTGATATTAAATTGTGAAAAAGACGCACTGCTGTACATCCTTCACATGTGACCAAAACAAGCCTGGTGGTTTAAATGTGTGATAAGCTCACCATTTTGTGACCATTTTTCTAATGCGTCCTGTAACTAGGACACACTCGACAACATATGTCAGGCTAAAAATCAAGTTTCAGGTGGTCTAAAGTGCAGTCATAATGTGTGTCCATTAGATGGGAACAAACCAAAAGTAACCATTCCCTAAATAAATAAACAACATTTATCAAAAAAATTGTCAGGGACCATGTACAAAAAAAAAAAAATTAAACTCATCAGAGTAGAGATGATCCACACCTGATCATAGCTTTCTAGCTAATTTCCATCTGCAGTCCCTGTGGCAGCCAAGAGAGAAGTTAAGGTATACAGTATCTCACAAAAGTGAGTACACTCCTCACATTTCTGCAAATATTTTATTATATCTTCTCATTAGACAACAATGACAAAATGACACTTTGATACAATGTACAGTAGTGAGTGTACAGCTTGTATAGCAGTGCAAATTTACTGTCCCCTCAAAATAATTCAACACACGGCCATTAATGTCTAAACTGCTGGCAACAAAAGTGAGTACACCCCTAAGTGAAAGTGTCCAAATTGGGCCCGAAGTGTCAATATTTTGTTTGGCCACCATTATTTTTCAGCACTGCCTTAACCCTCTTGGGCATGAGTTCACCAGAGCTTCACAGGTTGTCACTGGAATCCTTCTCCACTCCCCAGTGACCACATCATGGAGCTGGTGGATGCTAGAGACCTTGCACTCCTCCACCTTCCTTTTGAGGACGCCCACAGATGCTCAATAGGGTTTAGGTCTGGAGACATGCTTGACCAGTTCATCACCTTTACCCTCAGCTTCTTTAACAAGGCACTGCTGTGCAGTTCTGGGCCAAGTGATACGACATCTGACGCTTGCGTCCAGTTGGACATAGTAACACAACTAAGACATTTAAAAGACTTCAAACCATTATTGTCATGTGTTAATGGGAACAATGTGCATACAAATGAACACACCAAAACACATTTCATATACTTTAAAAACAGTAAACTGATTAATTCATCTCTTGTTTGAGGTCAAGTTGCAACTAAATCAGCCTCTAGAAGACATGACTGCAACAAAGATTTAAACAAGTCTACCAACACCTGAAGCTGTTTATAAAAGACCCACTACAGCTTTAAAACTGTCTCCGTCTGCCACTAAAAATCTTGTGTAGAGTTACTCTTATGGGAGACACAAAGTCTGGAGGAAAAGGAGAACAATTTACTTCAAGGGAAAACTTGCTCCAACATGACAAATAACACAAACGTTGCCAAACTGAGCAAGAAGCGTCGTGCTGAAGAAAGTTGACAAAGACTTTGTGCCACTGATGACTATCTGTGTCAGTCTGTTGTCAGCACTTTTTTGCACAGTTTGGCACATTTTGTGCCATCTGTCACACCAGGGAATCAAAAAAAAGAGAGCATTATATGCAAGGCGAGCTTCAGCTTGATTGAGAATGCTTTCTCTTCTGTGACCAATGAGCCCCTTCTTTTTTACTCTTACTGTGTGTCTAAATGAAGAATCGGCACACCTGCACAGGGCTAGATTGAAGCCATAAACAGCATGTGATGGATTTTACTTCAGTTAATGATGATAGTGAGAACAATGATCAGCAGCGATGAGAGCAGCTTCAAAAACAGTACCTCTCAGGTACATGTTTCCTGGATTCTGCCCTCTTTCACTCTTCTTCCTTTTGTCTTTTCTGATTTATATTTTCAACCCAGAATGCTGTCACAAACGCTTTCTCAGTTCTTCATTCTGACCCCTAATGTGAGGACAGCTGGATAATTTTGCATGCAAATGCTGCAGATCATCTGCTTATGCAAAGGAGATTCTAGGACTAAAACTGTAAGATCTTATTAATCCTCTGCTGCAAATTAAGGAAACAAATGATATTTTAAGGTAGCTGCATTTCTAAAGCTTTTACAGTTGGATTCCTGAAACCTTGAGATCTTTCTTTGTCATAAAATATTCCTTACACAGTAAAACATGATCACAGGCAAAGAGCTGAATAGGATGAGCATCACTGCAGCCATAGTCATGCAACATTTTTGTGTATTTTGTACACAAAAGTGGCCTCAATGTAAAATCTGTGGTGTTATGGTTGAACTTGTTATCAAGTTAAGTTATTTAGAAATATTTCTTCATCTGGATTTCAATCTAAAACATATCCAAAAAGCTTGATCAGATCCCATCAAAAGCACTCATGAATACTCTTGTTGGTTTCAACTATGGCAATCATGGACGCAGGCAGTCATGGGTCACCAGTCAACACAGTCACTTGTAAAACAATAACACTGGGTCTCATCCAAAACATTAGCAGCATTTTTATTATCCGAGGGTTGTGTAAAGCAGGATTTTAGTGAACAGGCGACTGAATGTATGTGCAACCAAGCAAACAGTCTAGTCAGCAACACTGAAACCAGCAAAAGTTTGCCAAAATATATTAAAGAACAACTTTCATGTATACAATTGAGTGCAGAAAGTAAACAGAAGTAATAATGTTACATGTTGGATGTCAAACGGAGGAAACACTGGTCCAACATGCTATTTGCCCGCACCAGGATACCCTAGACAGAGTTTCTGAAAATTTAACCCTCCCAGGAATTTTCCATGATGTTTATTTTCTGTGATCCAGAATGCCATCTGCGTGTGAACAGAAAATCTAAACTCACCTGAAAGCTGCTTTAAAAAAAATAAAAACCTTACTGTTCTATGTCCATACCTACGTGTGGACGTAGCCTTAAGTTGCACCTGTAGTTACCCCGTAGATACCTGGCTCAACTAACTCCACTCCTTGTCCCTGTTGGCCTGCACTCATGTATGCTGCATTTGATTGAAGAAGAAATTATAGAGAAGTATATACAGTATATTGAGACATGTTTGAGCTCAGTCCAGATTGCCTAGTTTATAGTGCAATGGTTCTTAGGTTTCACACCTGACACACTTTGTTCATACCAAACAATCTCTGGTTCCTTTGTTGTGAAAGTTTGCCTGATTTGGGGTGGTCTGGAAGCTCACACAAACTCTGGTGCAGACCAATAACAGAACTCTGGTCTACCTAGAAATGGGAGGTCTTGGTTTGCCTCCAAGAAATTCTGAGTTCCGGATGGGATGGGTATGAAAGCCATCCAAACCAAACAAGGTCAAAACAGGGGAAGCAAATCAAGAAGCAGGGCATTGTGGCTAGAATCTGACTAAATATCACAACAGAAATGAAGCTATATAACAATAAAGAGCAGAGAGAGGCTAACGATATCACTGCTAGCACCACCAGCCCTCCTCTCCTCCTTACAAATTAACTTCTACAATTCTGTGCAAAATATGGTTACACATTGCTCTGAACAATATTTGTCTTTATCTTATCATTTAAAATACTGCAGAGGGGCTTTGAGCTAATCAATTTTATAACTGTGTCATAGTGCAACAATAGGTTGGATGGCAGGGGTAGACGCTCTTAACGAGGAGAGGCAATATTCTGTCTGCCTGACAAGAAAATCTTCAAGAAGTAGTAGAACAGTTGTTTGTCATATTTTATCAGGCATTTGTGCATCAAATAAGTATTTGAAGCAGATTGATTAGATACATAATCATGCATTAAAAAGGCTATTCTGTATGAATATAAATAAGTTCTTTAGATTTCAATTTGGTATTCAGAGTGCCTTAGACAAAAATAGTCTGAAAACCATTGGTCTACAGTGTGAGTGTGTCCTTAAGGACTTCGGTTTAAACTAGCCAGCAGCATTCATTGAAATCCTTTTCTATAAATAGTCCATTAAGGATGATGAATAGATCCACGCTTGCTTTCTTGTTCTGCAGAATGTATGTTGAATGCATGCAGGAAACAATCAACCTCTGATCCTTAACATACACCATTCATCCCTGCCTGATTGAATTAGACTGCCATTGGAAACCTGTCGTCTATTGACCTGTTAAAGTTGTGCCCTTCCAGCAGTCCGCTCTGGGAATAGTTTTAATTACAGCCAGAAATTGGCTTCGATTTTATCCCCATCATGAAGTGAGAAATCCGTACAGCTAATCATCGCTTCATCAAGACAAATGAAAAGCTGATCATAGCTGGATGCGGCAGCAAAGGACCGTGTGTGAGTGTGCTGTTTCTGTGCTAGCATGAACATATCTGTGTGTGCAGGAATGTAGGTATGTTCATTATGTATCCATGGGTTAGCTGTGCATAGAATACAGGGTGCAGTAAAGTGTGCAGACTGAATGAAAATAAACGTGGCTGTCCTCAGATGATTAAGCATTATTGATTTATTGTCTCTATAATGTAATTAGGATGAATTCTAACAATGTAGCTTTTTGTCTGTTAATCACTCTGACTGGTGGATGGCGTCAGAAGCTGTTATGGATGGTGACACCACTTAGTTGTGACCATTGACCTGGATGTTAATGACTCTAGGAGGGCTTTGGGAGAGTCCACATCTTCAGTGATGAGTTAAATAAATCAGACTTAACACATAGGACAGACAAGACCAAAGATTTCTGCTCTTACACCTTGAGCTAAACAAATGCACCACCAAAGACAATGTGTTGTGTTCTCAGACTGAATAAAGACTTCAAACTCCAAATGTAAAAATATGTATGGTATTTATGTATTTTAAACTTAATAGATTTAAAATTAAATTAAATGAATGTCCCAACATTTTTCAGCTTAAAAAAATGTAATGATCCTGTGGAATTTCTGTAAGAGCAAGTTTGCCTACATAGATTTTCAGGTTCAACAATGTCAAACTCATGTCACTCCTGATATCTAATGCCATGCACAGATGATTACCATGTAAGCTAGTGGCGTTTCCACCCGCTGAATGTCTACAGCAAACATCTCTTGTCATGGAAAACTGAGCCACAACTCTGACCATCATTTTTGACTTCTTGGTTATCATATCTGCTGGCTGCTTCTACTGAGAGCCTGGTGTCCCTGATTTATTTATTTATTTAATTTCCATTTTTTTTTAATTGGAGGCCAGCATTTCTCAAGCATCAAAACAAGATATAGCTACAGTTATTTCACAGCTGTTTTCCACCCTTTTTTGTTTTATGGTACATTAGAACAAAGAACAACAAAAAGGACATCCCTCAAGAATAAAGAGGGAGAGAAAAAAATTGATAAATAAATAAAAAATAAAATAAGAAAAAAAAATTAATAACTAAATAAGTAAAAATAATTGCATAAGTAATGAATTAGTTAGTGAAGATAAATAGGTACATTAATATAAATAAGTAAATAAATAAATTGAATAAAATATAAAAGGGAGGCGAAAGAGGAAAACTAATAATAATAATAATAACAAAAATAATAGATAAATAAATAAATGATGCTCAGTGTGCTCACTGAAAAAAAATAGTAAAATAAAAAATTGGATGCATCAGATTGATTCAGTTGGGGTCCAGAGAGGTGAGGGTGTTTACATGTGATGAGAGGTTGCCATCTTTTATAAAAAAAAATGGCTGCTGAGCCTCTTAGGGAAGATTTAACTCTTTCCAAAGACAGAAAAGACATTAAATCACTGAATGGGGTCCCTGATTTATAAGGCATGCAGAACAAAGTAGAAGGAATTGATGAGGAAATTGCTGAGCAAAATGAAAAACTATATCAACATCCTGAGGGAGCTGTTTTTGATTCTCAACCAGATTTGATTTTCAATCAACGTGCTTAGTAATGACTGCTGAAGTATAACTTCTTTGTGATGATGATATGAGCACCATGGCAAGAAGGTGCAAGCAGAGATACACTGAGGGATGTCCAGAGTGATGAAATAAACAAATTCACAGATTTGAGTTGCACTGGTAATTCGGTAAATGAAAACAAACAATATTTTACAGGAATTACGCTTGACTAAAATAAGACTTTTTCTAAAATACGACTTAATCTTCCATTCATTTTTGTCCCAATACTAAGTTAACAACTAAATTTAAAACAGCTGTCAAATTGAAACTGTTTCTTACATTAAAACTGAAGTTTGAAATGTCTTTATCTGAGGATTTATTTATTGTGTTCATTTAAAGTTTTTACTTTGTTAATTTTTTTGCAGACACTGTCCTGCACTTCTACCTTAGAGTGATCATTGTAATCACTGAGTCATCATAAACAAGACCCCGTACTCTAAGGTCTCTGATGTGATAACTGGACATTGGCGAATCATGTCAAAGCATGGACATGTCATTTCTGGCTATTGGTGACTTTTCTGTCCACAGGATATAACTCTCTGAGCCTAAAGCTGGATCTGCTTAAATCAAAGTCTGTAATCAGGCAGATCCATCTTGCCAAACTCTTCACCAAAACGATAGCGATTGTTCTGCGACGGCACTGATTAATCATTTTCCTTTAAAGAAGAAAAAGGCAGGAGCTACGAGCATGATCGCTGTGAGAAGTGACTACTTGGACAGAGATTAGTAAAAATGTCACAAGCTTCAGTAACAGCTTGTTATTTTAGATCTGAACAGCATTTTCTTTATTAAATGAAGGACAAATAAAAACACTAAAAGAATTTCTCTTTAGAAAAGATACTTTCACTCCGCTTCCAAAATGTTTTGGCAACAGTTTGCTGTTCAAAGTGGCTCATGTTTTTTTTTTTTTACTTTATACTGTGGAAGCAGTGCCAAACTAAAACAACATCTGATGTACTGAATGTGATTGACAGAGCGATCACCCAATCACCTTCTGGATATGCTTTTGTAAGGTCCTGTTCTCCCTGAACACTTTCTGCATGCTGTTGCCCAGATGATTATGTGATATGTATGCTGTTCAGTATGTACTCAACTGTCAACCTGACATATCAGTTTAATAATAACTTTTAGCATTATACATAAAGTCAACAAAATGTATTTTACTATCTCTAATTATACTTTAACTGGTCAGAGTAGCATTCAAATATTTGAAGCATCATGTAACTGACACGCCAAATGTCTGTCTGCATCTCCTCCCTGTGCATGCACTGATTTTCCCTGGATGCTCCGGTTTCCTCCCACCGACCGAAGTCATTCTTCATCCGTTAACTGGTGTCTCTAAATTTCTTTTAGGTGTGAGTATGTGTGTTGCCTGTTTCTGTCTGTTAACGCTGTGATTTGCTCGGACTAATCCAGGGTGTACCCCATCTCAGCGACCCAAAAGAGGAATAATAGACGGATGGAGGAAAAAATTATGCAACTGTTTTATGCTGATTTTCGGCTTTAATTAAACATACACTTTTTATATAATGGACTCAATGCATGTCTTTGAATTTTCACAGGAATTTATTTGCATTCAAATTAGATTTAAAATGATAAACAGCTTCATTATTATAAAGACCAAGTCAAAATAGCTGCATTAATTCATAAATATAGAGGAAAATTGTATGCACTATATTTTCTGTAATTGACCGTGTGTCCAAGAAATCCTTTTCCCCTTGTTAGTGTTTGGTTTTTCACCTGTATGGTAAAAAAGAGGACAAAATAAACTCACATTTTGCATAAATCTACCCACAGGAAGTGACATCACTGTGTAAGAAATTATAACTGAGAGAACGGTGTGTCTCTCTTTTTATGCCAATAACATATATGTCCTACTATTAGAGTTTCAGAAATAAACCAATCACAGTATGTTAAATTTATAAAATTGAATTATTACCTCCGCCAAGGAGGTTATGTTTTTGCCGGCGTTTATCTGTCTGTCTGTCTGTTTGTGTTCAAAATAACTTGAAAAGTCCTTAACGGATTTGGATGAAATTTTCAGGAATCGTCAGAAATGGGATATGGAAGAACTGATTAAATTTTGGAGGTGATCCAGATCACCGTCTGGATCCAGGAAATTTTTAAAGGATTCTTTAACATTGCCAGATAGGACCATTTTTGCCAAAGTGGACCGAAGCTGCTTGGTGGAGGTCTGCGCTCTGAGTGCTTTACTAGTTGTTTATATGTGTAAATGCAAAGCTGGCGATTATCAGTTTGTTTTCTGACCCAGGACCCCCTAACCCCCTGGGATACACCCTGTTAGGAGAGGTCTGAAATGGTTAGGTTCAGTAGGCGTTTTAATTCAAAAACTCCAAATATACCTAAATATAGTTTGGATACTGAAATTCACGAATAGTCAGAAATGACCTGTATAACACTATATTAGCATCTTAAATGTGCTGTAAACTGAGATTGTCAAAGGAGCTGAAGCACAAAAAATGTGCTGTGCAAGGAGAGGTGTGTCCAAAATATCAAGATGAATAACTTCTGACTGCCAAAGACCATTTTCTCAGCAGAAGAAAAGCACTTCGGTATAATCAGGACTTTGAATTCTTAAGAGAGAAGCATACACTGACACAGTATACATGGCTTGATTTTTTTTTTTTTTTTTTTTTCAAATTATGGATTTTGCTTGTTATGCAAAACACTTGTGTACATACCATGATTCATTAAACTCATTTTTTAACGGCGAGCGCTTTACTCCATCTCACCAGAAGAAAACAAAAAAGACAGAACACAACCCTGGGTTTTAATTAGCCAAGTGTAGCGCATGCTCATTTGCTACGTGCTACACAGGGAGCGCAGGGAGTGCTGCCTTCTTGCTCATTATGTACTAATGAGTTGTCTATTAATGAAAATGGAAAGCATTTATTTTGTGAGCACAAAGGGTTCAGCTGGATTAATTACTGCACTACAGCAACAAAATGAAAACAGAAAGTGCGGCATCACCCTTGTGTGGCACATTACCCATTAACCAACTGTTATCAGGGCCCGGCCAACGCTGCTGCATGGCACACGGCAGGGGCCCAAGTGTTTGAACAGGCTGTTAAAAGTTCATGTGATCTGAATATTACATGTATTTCAGTCATACCATACTTGGATACATGGTTATTTTCATACATGTCAGTTATGAAGAACAATGTCTCTGCAGCATATGTGGGACTATAATGATGGCTTTTAAGCAGCAGATATAAGTTTTATAAAAGCTTTTCTTAGCAAGTGAATTCATGATAAATACACAGTTCTCAGAACACCAAGAGGAACATCAGGAGACAACTTTGTCTTCCAAACTCAGGGCTTTGTTGAAGTTCCCCTTCATTGCCAAAGTTTTAAAACATATAGGCACAAAAAAAAACTTACAGCTGCCAACATTTTGTCCTCGAAGCCCCCCCACCGTGGGTGCCTATTCCCCAAGGTTCTAATGCACAAAAATAATAAAGAGTAATGATTCACAATGGTTCTGCTTAATCCCAGTGTGGCTGAGTGACTCAGTGTTATTGATAATTGATATTGCCCATTTCACTGTTATTTGTGGAGTCCCCAAGGGCTCTATCCTGGGCCCAGTTCAATTTTCTAGAACCTGCTTTCACTTAGGCACATAAAAAAGCAACACAGGTATTTCTCATATCTATTACATAGATAACACCCCATTACTTTCTTCTCAACAAAGAGTCTGTTTGAAATTTTATTTTATTGTTTGATTTTATTTCATTTAACTTGTTTTACTCTCTGCTCCTTGTGCTTTTTTTTGACTTGATTTATCTTGCTTCTACTGTGTTCCTTTTCTTTAATAAATTATTTGTAACTTATTTAATGTTTTTGCTATTATTATTATCTTTTTTAATATTATTCTATTTATTATTTTTATTACTATAATAATAATAATAATAATAATAATAATAATATTATTATTATTATTATTATAATAAGAGGTAGTAGTGGTAAAAGTATTAGTATTGTAGTAGTACTAGCAGTGTCAGAGATGTAATGGTAGTGGCAGCAGTAGTAAAAGCAGTAGTAGCAGTAGTAGGATGACTAGTTGAGCTGTGTTTACTTACCTAACACTGTATTTGTTGCTGTCTGGCACAAATGTCCAATGCCTAAAACTGTCACTTTTCAGGAAATAAAAATCACACTCTACTGCTGAATTTATGAATACTGTTTTGTCATGTTAACAAAATATTTAACTTTATATTCTCCTTTACCTTGGATAAAAGTTTCTAAAACCCACTCACCATCATGGAATCTGACTAATGGCACAGTTTAATGAAAAAAAAATGTGAAAAAAAATGGAGCTAAGAGGTTAGTGCTCAACAGCAACATAATTATAAATTATTATTTTAACCAGTTATACAAGGTATTTTGATGCAACAGTTAAGCATTAATTAAACATTTATTGGGCACTGGTTTATACTCAAGCAATCATCTATACAGCTTTCTTAATATTTCACATGTTTTTGATTATTACAGTTGTACAAGCTTTATTGATACATTATACAGGCAACAGTTTATGGTTAGGTTTAGGATAAATCAAACATCAAAAGAATTAATTATCAATTAAGAATGAATAACTGCATCTATGCTTAAAATCTAACCTTGTTGTTAACTGGTGGTATTTGATTATATTAACTCAAATGCATCAATAAAGCATTTGATAGCTATTATCAAATATGAAGTGTAATTATGAACAGTAATTACTGCGACTATAAATAATATCACTAATTAAAAATTTACATTGTCAGTTAAGTATTTAACAATTCACTTCATAATTTTTCTGTCGTTTTTTATATAAAGTGTTGTCTTAATTTCTTGTGGCCTATCAGTCTTTAACCATGAAGGGGAAGTGAGAAGAGTGATGGAAAAGGGAATAAAGTATTGGAAAACTCAGAAAATGATCCATTCTTATGGTAACACAGCAGGAAAAGTGGACATCACAGCAATTTGCCAATTTGTTATGCTGTTATTCCAAATGCTGATCAGAATCATTTTAATAGCCTGTTGATAGCTTGATTTCCCACTGGGCTCTCCTTGGAGAGGTCAGGGGCATGGGGGAGCGCGTGGGCCCTGGCAGCCTCAGCAGATGGTTCTTGATCAGATATCAGAGCCTGGGCAGCGAGGTCATCTGGCCATGAGAATCCTGCCCTGCCTCGGGGATAACAACCCCGTCTGAACCTTCACTCCCAAGCTCTGGTTCCAGCGCCAGACCAATGGCTCTGAGTCTAAGCCAGACTAGAGGGACATTGGAACAGTGACAGACTTCAGTCTTTAAGCCTTGTGACAGTCTGGGCAAAGACAAACTCAGAAACACGCTCTCTGCTGTAGTTCATTCTCCTCCAGGAATTTGTTTCGACAGGATTTGATGACAAATGGTTATGTAATTGCTACCGCTGTCGGTTCTCACTTGTAAAAAATCATCATACTGATAACCAAAATCCTCCTTAGCTGGATTTGAAGAAAAGCTATCCTTTCATTATCCATCACTGGCTCTCCCTATTGTAGCAATGTCTGGAGGAAAGACAAATCATTAAACAACAAGAGAACATTTTAAAAATGTGTGATTTGAAGCATCAATTGTGTTGCTCTAAACGCTGGGAGATGGAATAACAAGGATGATCGGCTCTTTGTTATTAAAATCGAATATTAATCTTTGGATGACAGTGTGCGAATGCCTTTTGTGGAAAATAAGAGAGATAACATAAATCCTACTTAGACCATTTCAAATCATCTATTGGCATTCCCGTCTTCCATTTTCTGCCTCATCTCTCTCAGTCCCTGAGTCCTCCTGCTCTGACAGACCCACAGAGAAAGCGGGGTTGAATAAGCACAACTGTGTGAGCTTTATTTATCCTTCCCCCTGCGACAGTGGCGGTCTAAAATGGCAGGGCTTCAGATGTGACCTTCAGTTAGAGTGCCTCTCCATCAGTCATCACTGCCACCCACAGATCAGACGGTGGATGAGGCGTAGTGGCTCCCTCTGTCCTCCTCCCCTGTCCAAAGCAGATTCCTAGTTTTTTATTTTCTTGTCCCCCTGTTTTATTTCCCTGCTCTCCTTCTCTTAACCTTGGGCCACCTGTGTCTGGTAGCTGTTTACTCTTTGTTTCATTTCTGCATGAGGCACAGTCTTGGTAGCCAGCACAAACGAAATGTCGATGATCGAATCTGAAGGCGCCTTAGGCAAATATTAACATGAGGCACCCATCAACCAGCATTCATCACCGTTTGGTTTAAATATTTTGACAAAGACACAGAAAAAAAAAATCCAAATGTCACCTCTTTTATGTCTTGCATGCAAATTTTTATAATTTTATGAATACAAATGATAAGCACATTAAAAACACAACAAAATCTTGAATGATAGAATGACATCACCTCAAAATTTTCTTTGTGCTCCACAAAAGAGTGAGAGTCATCCTGGAGGTATTTGTTATGAATATTAAAACATAACAAGACCTCTGTTTCTAAATTAAAAAGTCAGTCTCAAAATTCTTCAAGTTTTATATGCCATTTAGCATGTTTTGCATGTCTCCTCTGTGTAACAGAGTATTTTTATGAACAAAGCAAAAAGTCTGCAGCATCAGGACTTCTCCCCTCTCCCCTGTTTACAGCAACAGTTGCTGATTGAAATAGCTCTTTTCCCTGTCCTCCCAAACAGACCTACCAGAGTGATGTCATACCATTGTTTTGTCAGCAGTTTAAGAGCTTTGGCTCAGGCTCAAGCAGTCTTTGACATCATATACTATATAAACTTCAGTTAAGCATGTAAAGCTAAGTAAAGATGGACCAAGGTTTTTTACACGAGTAACTCATGGGGCCCTGAGCTGTGTTGGATGGGACCCCATCAGTGAGGTTTTAAACCCGCAAATTTTCAACATTCTGAGTTATTGCTGTGTTTGTAACTTTGTCGGTCCTCATCAATGCTTCAAGGCAATGGCACAAGGCAGAAACACACTTAGGCTTGAAGAGCAATATGAATGCAATACTTATAAGCTGGACATTAGAAAGTTGTCAGATTGAGCCTCTTCAAAAAATGTCCAATTGTTATTGCAAAGTTTGACATTTTGAGACCACTAATGGAGTTCTTAATTTGTCTGCCCTTATTAAAGCCTTTTTGGCACTATGGTTCATAAGAGCATACATGAAATTCTTCGCAGAGCAATAACAGAAAGTTTTGTCAGATGGGGCCCTTTCAAGGAGGATTCCTACTGTCACTGCAAAATTTGAACCATGCTTGTGGTTTAGTTTTGTTGATCCTCATCAACATCTTGCAGGCACTGACACACCTCGGCCTTTAAAAGACTAATGCATGCGATGCATGGCTTTGTACCTTGAGCTAGAACTTTGTATATTTTTAACCGCTGCTGTAGTTCTAAATTTGTCAGCCCTTATTAATGTCTTTTTAGCACGAGCACTCTAAGGCTTTCACAGAGGCATGCATAAAACTCTTCTGGTGCAACATAAGGTAGCTCTGTTATATGGGGCCCCAATGGGGGGTTTGCTAGTGGCATTGAAATCTTTAAGCCACTGTTTTGGTCTAAGTTTGATAATCAGCATCAATGACAACAGGTTAATATTATCACATTAGGACATTTGCAGCTCTAACTTATCTAGTACTTAGCAACATAAGAGTTGGTTTCTTCTGTCATTGCAAAATTTACCTATTTTGAGCCACTGCTGTTGTCCTAAGTTGGTCTACTCTGTCATTGCATTTCAAGCTCTGACACACTCAGGCATCACAGGAACATACATGCAGCACTTAACAGTGTAAAGCAACTGATTGTTTTTTGTAGGATGGGTTCCTGTTGGATCTTTTCATATGTTGAGCCACTGCTGTAACTTTGAGTTTATCTACTTTCTGGGCCTTCAACTGTCCTGGGGCTATAAGCATTAGCTTGCCTTTCCTGTTGACAAGCAACATGTCTGTACATACAGAATTTGTAAAGCCGGAGTGCTTATGGCAAATTTATTATTCTAAATCAATGTTTGCATGAAATATACTGTAGTGTGAAGCAAACCACAGCAGAGACAAAGGAGAGGGGAGGATGACAGTTTAAAAAATAAAAGGGAACACTTTCTGGATAATTTTCACACCCACTTGTCCTCCTGCTAACCCATTTTGCCAAGGCCACTGACCTATGTTGCTCTTCAAAGCGCTAAATCATTTTATTCCATTTGTTGTGTTGTTGGATCTCTTGGTGAATCACATATGATAAATAGAAATGAAGTCTGATTGCAACATTCAAAACACAATGCTAAGAGTTGCCATTATACTAAATGCAGGTACAGAACCCTCACACGGATCACTTGAATCAACTTAACAGCCTCAGCACTCATCCTGTGCGCAGCATTTATAAACCTAACAGCACATCCTCCATCAAAGGGATTATTTGTGTGAAAACAGATGAAGGGTGTCCAATCTGCTTCATAACAAATATTTTGCAGGTGACACTTTCTTAAAATGCTGCTTTTCATCTTGGAGGAAATCAAATATTGACATGTGTTTTATGATCAACACATGCACACAAAAACAGCACACATACTGAAAAAAGACATCAATATCAAAACAAAGAAAGCGCCAACAACAAAATGTTAGCTTTTTGCTTTGATATTGTACCAAATGAGAGGGGGCGTTCTTTTTTAAAATGTCCTCTTTTATGTTGATTTATCAAGCTCCTAAACATTAAATTCTAATCTTTCTCTGCTTACAATAGTCTTGTTACTTATCAGACAATAACAGTTTCTTATTTCTTGTTTTATTGATAAGACTTTAAATCGTATTTTGTAACAATGTAGACTTTTTTCTTTTTGCTTTATTTTGCTTTATACGCCATGCTGCTTTGAGGTAGAAAGTAAAAGAGGGAAAAGAATGAACAATCTGAACAATCTCAGGCACAATATTTCAATATCTTATAATCCACGTTTTCAGAGTTTTTATTGCAATAAATAATACGACAAATAATATCCTATGCAATCATCTCTGTCGAAGCACATGTAGCACAAAATAGCTCTCAGAAAATGTCTTGGTGACTCGTTGCATTTTTTAATAATTGTTTATTGCTTTCATTTTCATACACACAGAAATATTCATAAGGAATGTTCTTATTTCAGGCCTCCGGCTTCTCTATAAAACCTTAATAATGAAGACTAGGTTTGAGCATGAGATGGAGAATTACACAGGCCTCAGGCTAGACTGTGCATCTCTAAACTATTCATTCAAGCAGAGTGAATGAGGCTGTGCTGATCTTGTGTGGGGAATGTTTTAGAATTATATATTATGCTAATGTAGAGCATAAAGAGTTTCCTATTCTTGTTTTATAGAATAAGATAAATACATTACATGTTAGTAAGGGGTAAAGGTCAATGCTTTTAGTGCAGTGCTAATTAGCAGCATGTAAATACCACCAAAACAGCCATTGTTGACTTGTGTTTATTAAAGAGAGTAGTTACATAAAGCAACAAAACATAATTGTAAACTTGATGACATTCTTTAGCCACACAAGCCTTAATTGAATTAATGAGGAAACTGTGAATTCAGATGCAAAGATTATGCTACATCCCTTCTCCAACCAGACAAAACATTGCATAATAGTGACCGTACTGTGTGGAAACCTTTAACACTCTGCTTCTGCTAAAAAGCGATTCATATGCAAAGTGAACTCAGCAGGATATAACCAGTCCAGACATTAATAAAGAGTTTAATGCATTTACATTTTAAGTGCCCTGAATAAAAGTATACCCCATGCAAGGAACTAATTTCAGTCAAACTCTTTGTTAAAATATTAGTCACTGGACTTCAGATTGCAAGAAAATTAATACCTTTGTCCTGTAATTTTGTCAAATTTAATTCTGTTCTCTTGGAGGTAGGAAGACAAAGGCACTTAAGTCAATTATAGGGATTTTAGTTTCACTTTCATGTTGCAATAACTAAGCCCTGTTGCCTTAACTGTGTTTTGATGCATTAACTTTCAGGCCAGCAGGATAGGAAACCTATGCAAATACAAAAGAAAAAACTTTAAGTGTTTTTGTGGGTTCTACAAGCCATTTAGTGTGTTGTAGATGTCCCTCTCACAAACTGAAAGACTTCTATACATCAGACCATGAAGTCCAAGGCAGTGGTACTTCTCCCTCACCTTCTACCTTCTGTCATTGCTTTCTTCCTTGTTCCGCCCTGTTCCCTCATCCTCCTATAAAGACCTACCATTCTGACACATCCTACCACCTTTGCATGAGTAGTTCAAGCCCAATGGAGAGCTGTTGAAAACCGTGCTGAACTGAATAATCTCCAGTGGTTAATCAGTCAGAACAGACTGGACCCACATGGGGGAGGGGGCTTTAGGGTGACAGGAGCTCCAACAGCACATCTCAGGTTTTTTGAACACTATAGCAATTGTGAACATGCTTCTTCAGTCATCACATATGGAAGTGTCATTGGTCAAAACATAACCTCTGTAACTTACACTTAATAATAAACATCAGCAAGTGTGTTTACATGAACTTGAGTACCCTCATTATGAGTCTTCTTCCAGTCTTTCATTTAGGGGAAATGGATATATGTTATGGATATAGTTACCTGGTCATTCCTTTGCTTGTTTACATTTCAATTGCTAGCCTACCTGCACTCGTGATGTTATTTTTACAATACAGATAACAGCAAACTTTAAATCTGAGTACCGTAATTTCTCGATTATAACACTTACTTTTTTGCTTTTACATAAATTCTAATTCTTCGCGTGCGTATTATACACAAGTACAAGCAAAATACTTACAATATTTTGTCTCGTCAACATCGCGATTGCAACACATCTGATTCAAAAAGCCGAAACATTCTCTTTCTGTGCGAAAACACAGGCAAACATCAAGCGCTGCCATCTTGTGAGCAAGGGGACACAAAATAGCTGCGCTGTGATTGGTCGAAGACATCAGCATCTTTATAGCTGCTGTCTTATTGGTCGGTACACTACGACTGTGCATGCTTGGGCAGAAATCAAGCAACTGCGCATGTGTGAAGCAAAAGGTGTTTCCGCATCTGTTTGAGAGAGAGAGAATTGTGTATTTGTTGTTAAAATACTGAAATTTCACTGATTAAAACTTGGAATAAAGGTAGTTTTTGAGTTGTCTGAGAGAGTAAGGTTTGGGCAAAATTTGGGGGGGTGTGTTATATTCGAGTACAGTGTTTTTCCAGGCAAAAATCGTCGAAATATGGGGTGCGTGTTATAATCAAGTGTGTGTTATATGTTAAGTATCTAATCCAGATTCACCTCACATGTCCACATAAAAAAAACACATATCCAGATATAAAAAAAAAACATGGAATGAGTGTAAATATATGCAAATAATTTACTTGTTGGGTGACTTGAACTGAGGCATATCTAAACAAGTAAAATTAAGCCTAGATCATGAGATCAGTTTCTGGATATGTCAGGTAAATGTGGGTAAAAAAATAATGGTTAAGAGATTATTGTGAAAAGCATTAGCAGTTGAACCTGCCTGATTCAATGTCTGTCATCAGGCAGATCCATCTCACAAATCTTCAGCCTGGAACGATTATTCCTGATCAGAATATGGGCTTCTCAGGCTTCTCGGTGTCCTTTAAAGGACAAAGAAGCAGGAGTAATGAGTATAGCTCTGTTGTGCTAAAGACGAGAAGAGACTGCAGCCCCCTGATTAGCCTTTATAGAATGTGACAGACAACACATTTGCTAAATCCCCTTCCAGATTTTCTTGAAAGGTTTTGCCAAACCCACTCACAAAACAGTCCATCTGGTGTGTCAGGTTAATAATTAGGTACATTGCTAAAATTTGAGTTTTGCTGTGTGACAAGTTAATACTTCAGTAATGGCTGATAACTGGTTAGCCAATTATTAATAAATAAAGCACACAGCTTTATATAAATGTCACAAAAGTTAAATGACCACTTATGGATTCTCTGAAGAACAACACAGAAAAACAGCCACAGAAAAGCCTCCAGGCCATCAAAAAACTAACGGTGGCTGTTGCCAGAGTGTCTTTTTCAGAACCTGAGACAGCTCCCTTGGCTTGAAGGAGAAGAGGAGAGGATGAAGGAAGAGGGTTTCTAATACAACACTCCAACTTCCTGAGCGTTGATAATGATAAATAGTTTAAAAAATCATGGCAGACAGCGGTCAGAAATGGTCAGAATTGGGACTTAATTTTCTACAAAAAGACGCTTCTGTGCAACTTTCAGTAAGTGGAAACACCAGCGACTTGCAGAAGGATCCATCAATGCAGCAAAAATTTTAATATCTGAAGTGTCATGTGTTTGAAGTTGCTGTCATGAAACCTATGTTGACATTTTCTGACAGAAAAATCAACAGGAATCAATAAGGGAATCATTAAAGAATCGGCTCAGTTGGCAGAATCGTTGATGACGTGGTACAAAGTCTTACCAATTCCCACCCCTACACTGGTAAGATTATCTTTATTAAGTAGTCTCATGGAAACCAAGCTGAAAAAAACAACTTAAAGGGACAACTTCTTCACATTGTTCACAGTTCACACTAAGAACTGGCTTTTGTAACACACAAAATAACCCTGCATGTGCTTATTCTGTATTTGTATTTTTTTCAGTTGCTTATCACATCTGAAGAACCTCCAATTCACCAGCCCGATATGGAAGAATATATCTGACTTTGGGCCAGGACACACCTGAGGCCCATCATCTTATCAGCGAAGTCCAAAATCGCCCAGTGTGTGGAAAGAATGGTTGGTCAGTTGGAAGGAAAAAGCCAAGCAGACAACAGCTCAGCAGAGCAGATCGAGCGTATGAGTCCTGCTCAAACCCTGCTGCAACACCGAAAAGACTGGTGGACCTCCTGGTGGATTTTTACTCTGGCAATCAAGTACATTTTTTTCTTCCCTCTATCTATTTATAAATTCCTACAAAACCAGGGCACAAGGTTGAAGAGGGAAAAAAAACACATCAGAGTAACACAGCTGTTCTCTCTGCTGTCCTCTGCTGCAGTCCCACGGTGACAATGAACGAAAGAGAAGGATTCAGCTGAGATGGTAGGATGGCTAATAGCGATAAAACACTTTGAAGACAACACAAAAAGACAGGGGAAGTTAAGACAACCAAGACATATTCACCCAGTGGAATGAGGAGTAAGATAAATGCAGAGTGGGAGATGAAGGAAGCGAAGTGGGGGGAATTGTGGTGATGTAGGGCCGGCCGAGGGATCAGGACACTCTGTCACACTGTCACACCCAACAGGCAGCGCTGTCAATCACACACACACATACACACACACACGGGCGGCTGACACCACAAGGAACTGAGCACCCCAACAAAACAGCACCCAAACAAACACAAAACAACCACCCCAGCAATGTAAACAAGATGGAACAATGTCAAACTGGAGAACTTCTTCAGATTTCTTCTGATTCTTGTTGGGCCAATAAATGCAGATAAACACTGCAGGGGGGGGAGACTTTGATCAAAAAGAAAAAAAAAATCCTGCTGAAAACAACCTCACCAGCTTTGTGGTAAGAATTTTATTTTGAAAAAGTGTTTAGCTTGAGATATTTTCAAAAACTTATTTCCAATGCTGAGCTTTTCCCTCCTTAAATACAGAATACTGGGAGAAGTTATTGAATACCCTATAACAAGGTTGAGGCTTTTATTTTAAAAGTCAAATCCCTTAAAATAGGTTCTGGGGAGATTACACTGAAAAGACTGAGGTTTTTATTTCGAAAAATGAAATGAATTTAGAAAATGAAAATGGGCCATGTTATGGAAATCCACCATATTAAAAAAAGACGCAAAACTATTTATTTGAAAATATATAAGACTATTATTTAGACACTTTTACTTGCCTAGACAGATCCAAATGGACCGACTTTAAAACATAAGAGCCTTAGATTAGAAAATATTTTTTTATCGTTAGATCTGAATGAGTTAATTTACTTTGCTATGTCTTTTTGTTTCTTTTAAGACTTTTCCGATTTCTCTGAAGTACAAGAAAACTAAATTTTGAAACTCAAGTCAAATAATGAGATTTTTTTAACATTACTTTGAAACTATCAAGGAGTGATTAAGGAATTTTTAGTTTTCAAAGAAATCAGTTTGAAATAGTTGAGACATTGATTGGGACAATCCAGTCTACTTAAAAAAAATTGTGAATAAATAACTTTGAAATAAGACACACTTTTTTTTGTTGAGTCGTTACATTTAAAAGATTAAATGACTAAGCTCAAAATATTTAAAACTTCTTTTCTGGTATCTCCACCTTTATAAACACAATCCAAGGAGATGACTTAAAAAATAGTGATGTATTTCTTTAAGAAAATTCCAGTCAGTTGAGAAACAAAAGTGAAAACCACTTTTCTCTTAGTGATTAATAAGGCTTTTATGTTGAAAAATGTATCATAAACAAATGTTTGAAATCATTAAGGCTTCCATTTTAGAGAAATGGCAAATCTTTTTTAACTGAATAAGTTCACTTTCAAATAAATCTGTCTTTTTATTATCTTTTACAACGGAGAGATACAAGGGAACTGTCTTTAAAACTAAAGAGACTTTTATTTAGAAAAAAATTCAAATAAAGAAATCATCAAAACGCTACTTTCAAAATATTGATACTTTTATTTTGAAAAATAGTAGACTGATGAGATGTTAATAAAATCACAGCTTAATTTTGGAGGTTTTAACTTTTAAAACCCAAACCACCTGAAATATTAAAAGGAGCTTATTTTAGAATTGTTGAGGCATTTATTTTGAAAATCAGGTTTACTTAAAATAGATTGTATTGTGATAACTGAAATGATTCAGGCTTTAATTTTGAAGGTCCACTCAACTCAATACATTTAAAGGATTTCTCTTTTGAGGATTTAAGCTTTTAGACTTCAAGATTTAGCTACTTCAGAAGTCTAATGAACACATTTTGAAATAATTAGGCTTTGGTTTTCAACACTCATGTTTTCTTGAGTTTTTGAAGTATTACTTAAAATGACGAAGGCTTTTAATTTAAAAGCCAGGCAGCTTAATGCAGGGCTTCAGCAACATAAAAAAGAATCCATTCAGCTTCAAGGTTTTCAGAACCCTTTCTTTCGAACAACAAAAAGGTATTGAATCTTTTCTATGTCTCTACAGCTACTTGGTAAAAGGTGATATTTAGGACATATAACATCAGTAAGAGTTTTTTTTTTCTTTTTCATCAATTACTGAAGGAGACAGAGAATAAAGAATGGCGTAGGAGAAAGGTGAGAACATGAACTGCATCTTCTAGAAAAATCTCTGCCTGTCTTGTCAGTATTCATTACTTCAGTTTGCTCCCTGCTGCTTTTCATGCTTTACTGAACAGAACTGAAGGCAAACTTTTCATGATACAAGAAGTTTTGAGTCCGGAGCTGTATGGACGTGTGAGGCCATGCATACAAACAAGAACTAAAAGAGAGATAGAAACCAAGAACTGGAACTAATAAGAGTCTGAAAAAGGTATGAAAGAGTGTGATACAAGTAAGGTAAGCTTAGGTGGACCCAGAGACAAATAAAAATGTATTGTTTTTTGCGTTTCCCTCAGAGTGATGGTAAACTTGTGGTTTATGGTAAAGGTCAAGGTTAATACTTAAAATCAGTGTGGACTGAATGATTTCTGTGCATTACTTTCATTGCTGTCTTTCACCAACAGACTGGACCAGGACTTCCCTGACTTGAAACTTGAATGATAGCAGAGGGAGGCTTGTTGATGCAAGTCACAGAAAATGATGTGTGCTCCAGAACACTGGCTTGAAGAAGAGTTTTAATTTTCCAAGTTATTATCACTACAACAGTAGCAAAGCACAATTAAAGTTGCAGTTTTCTTCTATAAATTTAAATGAAAACAACATCCTGTATATAAAATGCCACCAAAAAGAGAGAATTTTAAAGCTTTGAAATCATAACATGGAAATATCCACCAAAACAAATGGAAAACATATCTTTGTAACTCACACCGATCAGGCATCATGTCATGATCACTGATAGATGAAGTCAATAGCACTTATCTCTTCATCATGGTACCTGTTACTGGGTGGGATATATTAGGCAGCAAGTGAACATTTTGTCCTGAAAGTTGATGTTAGAAGCAGGAAAAATAGGCAACTGTAAGTTTTTGAGGGAGTTTAACAAGGGCCAAATTGTGATGGCTAGACTACTGGATCTCAAAAACTCCAGCACTTGTTGGGTGTTCCCAGTCTGCAGTGGTCAGTATCCATCTAAAGTGGTCCAACAAGGGAACAGTGGTGAACCAGATACAGGGTCTTGGGCAACCAAGGCTCACTGGTGCAAAAAGGGAGCAAAGGCTGGTCCGTGTGGACCAATCTAACACAAGCTACTGTTGCTCAGATTGCTGGAGAAGTTAATGCTGGTCCTGATAGAATACACAGTGCGTCACAGGTTATTGGTGGTCATAATTTAATGGCTGACTGATGTATTTTCTTCTATAAATTGCTAGAAACAATCCTTTCAACTTCACCAGGATGTCTTTTATGTAAAATATTATCTGTTTGACCTTTCCCACACCTCTGGCAAGGAGCCTGCCGTAACATATGCAATCACACGGGGTTTAAAACTTGATGGGAGTGCACTGGACTGTGGCACCACCTCCGTCACTCACTTGGGTGAAAAGCCAGCAGGTGAGCCTAAGACATAATCTACACACATCCCAGTCTTTGTTGTTAATTTTGCCAACCCAAAATACTTCTGCACAGCTTTAGTCAGATGTTAGGACATTGTTGTCGTCCACTCAAGGCAGTTTTGCTGCTTGTCCTCCATTTTCTTTTCATTCACTTCACTCTTAATTTCCTGAGAAGAGAGCCTCATGATTGGATGCACTGTAAAGATCAGTGAGAGTGCCATCTGTTTGATCCTCAGTGGACACCCCCCCTCCTCCCCAAGTTCAAATCAATCTCTGAATATTGAACATAAGGTGATGGCACTAATACAAACGCTGTTACAGTTCTTGGGAAAATGAGTCTTGCAAGGAGTACAGCAGACTGGTTAATAAATCAGAGAAAGCCAATGTAGATGACTTAGTGAAGATTAATACAAATTCTCTGTTCATTTATTCATTTGACATTTATTTTAATATGTCAAGATGAACATAAACTGCTAAGAAAAATTAAAATACAAACACAGTCACCATTACAGTACCTCCTGCAAAATCAAGTCCACCACAGAAAACAAAAAAATATATATTTTGCAGGTTTTGGCTGGGTTAAATCAATCACAACATTTCTTTCAAAAGAAGAACATTCAACATTGAAATTAGCCTGTTTTAATGGACCTCGGGTGCTTTTAGCATCTCATCCCTCTAAGTACAATTTCTATTGACAAACATCAGCGACACCTGCACTCTTCATTAAATTATATGCACTGCTTTGACGCCAGCACACACTTGACAAATCTGCCCCATGGACTCTTGTGGAAACTCGTTTAACTCCCTGCATTGAACCTGTTATCACATGCACACATTAAACCAAGCCAGCCCGTTTACCAGCACAGAGGCAGAGCTTTTAAGCAAATGGCGGTTGTGTAAACTAAAATGGTAATGTTGGAAAAGTCAATTCAATAATAGCTGAAAGCCATTATAACGTTGTCATTAACAAGGTTGCTGGAAATGCAATTAGCCCCCTCACACTGCTCGTGGCAACAAGCAGATAGATGTTTCAATAAAACAAAAGACCGCGGAGGGGGAAAAAAAGACGACAGAGTGGTCAAAAAGGATGATGCTGTCAATGTAAATGAGAACCAAAATAGAGACAACTGAGACTCTGGTCGAGGGAAAACTAAAACTAACTCCTCAACAGAGATGCACAAGAAAGGAGAGCCACCTGCTCCCAGCATCACATAAAGCTTGAAATTGATGTGTTTGATTTTCTTATGTACGGCTGAAGCTATATCCTTTCTACTCACACATACATGTGCCTTAAATTTTCACCAAAATATCAAAACTAATTTTAATAATTGCACATAATTTTGCCAATGTTACCTTAAATGTTTTTCTGAGTCACGACCTAAGAATCGTTATAAAAGTGTTAATGCCAAAATTTAAGCCTTCAATATTTAAACGCAAATTCATTCAACTCAAGTAAATTGCAAGGATTTTCAAAAATAAAAGCCTGATTTGTCTTTTTAAGTCATTGTCTTTTTTCTGTGGGGGACAGGGTAATGTTTTCAATCATTCCAACAAAGTTCCTTTCATATTTAATTCAAGCTAACTGAGCAAGTTTTAAACTTAAGGATTGAATGTTTCAAAGTAATTTGCTCCAGCTCTTGTGGACTGGAAACGTCTTGTATTTCAAAAAGGGTCTGAAGTCACTTCAACACCTAACATGATTGGTCCACATCAAACAAACTGGTTTGCTTATTGTGAAGGTTCATCCAGTTTGGGGTTTAAAGAAAATCTCCCCAAGTGTTTTTGAGATCAAGTATTTATAAGGACAACAGGTGAACAGATGTAAAAGATGGTAACTTCAAAACATTTGGAGCCTGGCCTAGGCTGTTGCTGGAGCAGAGGTTTAAAAACATAAACAGGTAAAGGCTTTGTTATGCTATAATGGTATGAGGATAAATACTGGAAAACATACCCAAAAACACAGGTTAGTTATGTTCTGACTTAAGCAGGGTATGCACATAAAGATTATCGGGCTGTTTTTGTCCCGACTTTCCCCCTTCCCGACCAAGGAGAGCAAAAGCCCGATTATCTTCTGTTTTATAAGATTATCCTATAAGATTATCCTGTAGTCTGAGGTGTGTTAAGAGTGAATTTGTCCCGATAATCTGCTCTGAAACTTGTCGGGCCAACAATCGTAAATATTAAACTTGTTCAATAATTACGACCAAAAGTCTTTATGTATGTGGGGAAAGCACACACACGACTCCGTGAATTGTGACGTGGAACAGAATGTAGCCAATCAAGAAGTGAGCTGACTGAGGGACAAGGAAGCAGAAGTAAATAAAAACAAGCACGGCCGACCTGAAACATTAAGTTGGGTGGAGCTCAGAAACGGAGGACCAGCTCACGTGTTCATGCTGTCTCCAGGATTTCTTCCACAGTCTTTTCTTTTATTTAGTTCCCAATTTTCCATCAAAAATAGTCCAAAGACCACCATCAATTCCCTCTTCTTGTATGTTCTCTCCCATGTTGCGTGTTGTGTTTTCCGGTTGTTGCCATAGACAATGCTTATGGCTGTTGCTATGCTTCTTCTTCGTTTTTGTTGGATCACGTTTGATCACGCGAGATTTCTGTCTTTGAGGACTAGATTCTAGATCGGTGGTAGGACAGAATCGTTATGTGTGTGGTGTGCTGTGTCGAGATTATCGGAGCACACCACACAGTACGATCAAAACTGTTCAATGCCTGAATTTTTATCTTCACGTATGGGGTCTCTAACAGATAAAAAATCTCCCCAGATTTAGAAAATCCTTATGCGTGTACCCCACTTTACACAGCACAACACCTTCTTCGGTTTGGTAACCATTTGTTGTTGTTGAATGCCTTCTTTCAGTTACAGATGCTGTGAGACTTGCATTTGTTCTGCTGCGAGTGAAGGAGGATAAGGTCATGGCTAAATGAATGATAGGCATCACTGTCACACAGCAGACTCTCCAGCAGGTCTCCTTGGAGATAAGGACCAGCTGTCTATCCCCAGTACACGATTGTCAAGGTCACCACTCAGCTCATTATGGAGAAGACACAAAACTCCTCCAAGCTTAGTCTGCATCACAAAAGTCGACTTTCTTTTCAGGTGCTTGTGACCTACGAAACTGCATGTTTAAACGTTTTAGCCATGTATTATAGAACTATCTTTTCATAAATCACAAAATGGGGATCCTATGGGTGCAGTTAAGCTTAATTTTTGCATAATTCAGCATCATTTACACTTCCTCTTTACAATCAGGGCAAGCCATTGGACTTAGCTTCTGTCAGTGAACCATTCCCTGCAGCATCTGTAATTTCAGTCAGCCTCTTGAATGGCAGCAGTTCATAAGGAGCGTTTAGAGTGTATAGTATTTTGTGGTTTGTTGTCCAAAGATGGAGGCCACTTGCTGCCATTGATATCACAGCACTAAGGCAGCAGACGGGAGGGTAATGAGGAGGCAAATATGATTAAAACCGTCTCCTCAGGCTGCCTTGGACCTGCCATTAAACCAGCGGACGCTCCTTATGCTTTATCCATCACACTGCTTAGCTCCCACTGAGAGTGAGGGGAGAGACGGCTGTTTGTTACAACACCCCTCAAACCTCTAGTCCCTCTGCTCTGAAACATAACTAACACTCCAGGAGGCTCGCTCTTTATTAAAGATCCGTCACTGGAGCCCACGGGCAGGGGTCTGGAGGGAGAATGCTGATGACATCAAGATAAAAGCTTTGATAGGCTTTGTATAAATCTACATTGAGAGTAAAATCCTATTTGCAGTGGCATTTAGGGTTGTCAAGTAACCAGCATTTTGATTTTTGATATATTGGTTAAAATAGATCATATTGATATCTATTTTGAACACCACAGCAGTATGAAGCAAAATCCTAGTTTCCCAATATTAGGAAGTTACTTTTGTTTAAAGGTGCAGTGTGTAGAAATTGGCATTTTAGAGACATCTAGGGTTCAGATTTTGGAATGAGCCCATCCGTTACTAAAACATCAAATCACTAAGCGACGGGAGCTGATGAAGACCAAAAAGGATCGTGAACAGGGCATCATTTACAACAGTTACAAACACTTCTCTTCTTTCTTCTCTTGTAAAACCTGCTCGCTCTCTTCTTCATCTTCGCATTCCATCCAGGTAGATTTCAGGACCATTAGCCAGACTCGTATTCAAAGATCGCGTTTCGCTCTTTTTGTCCGCAAAACCCATCAGTAGACAACATGGCAGATCGTTATGTCAGCATCCACAAAGGGGAGACCCGCAGTACATAAATATAAAAAGCTTTGTGACACTGCCTGCAAACATACCACATCACAACAAAAGAAGTAAAAACTGTAGTTTCGAAAAAAGATAATAGTTGCATGAAACAATGTATGCTTTATCAATAGTTGTCTGTTTGAAAGATTGCTCGTAGATACATTCAACAAGTTGGTTGTACTTTTTGGTTGTACTTTATTTTTTCTTTTCTTTTTTTTATTATTTAATTCATTTCATTTTTAATTTTTTTTTATCAATACAGGACAAATCACCACCAAACAGACTGTCTTCACTGTCAAACAACCACTTACCAATAGCAACTACTTTAGCTCCACAAAATGGCTGCTGTCTAGCCGTTGATAAGCCTTAAATCTGTGTCTGGGACTTAAACAAAGGACACTGAATAAAAACTATCTTACAAATAAAAAGTATAGATAGCTCTTTGTAGGAACAGTCTGGTTTGGGAGTATTTTGATATTAAAAATGAAGAAAAAGTTGTATGTAGGTTGTATAACATCATACCTGCATATAACAAACAAAGCAATATTGACAACTAACAGTTGTAGTAGTCAAAGGCTGATGGTGCTAGCACTGCTAACAGTAGCATTAGTCACAATTCACTTTGTAAACCAGCTTCATATTATTTACCTGTGACCCAGTGATAAATAAATGGTGGTCTGTTGTGGCGATATTCTGAGTATTTAGTTGACTTATGACTATCTGGTTAAGCAGAGTGTTAAGTTGTGTGTAGCTATATATGAGTATATCCACCTGGTAACATCCCTAGTTTGAATATATAAAAAAAATCGCCCATCCCTACCTCCTGTTAACTTCAACTGTTTACTGTTGCAATACATCATTTCTAGACAGACACTGTATAGACACAAGATATTTGTTAAATAGTGTGGGGGCTGCATAACCTTCAGAAACTGGTGTCTCACCTCATCTGCCTTCAAAGAAATGAAAAACACAAGCTCATTTACTGTTTGGGAAATAAAGCATGAAACCATTTTAGAGTGATGGAGACTCTGCCAAGATACCTGAGTGTGCAAAACAGTGCGTGCCAGAAACAATAGATTACACAGAAAATTACCACAACAAAACCGTATTTCATTTACTGCAGCTACTGCAACATAAAAACAAAGGACAGCGACATAATGTGCACTGCAGCTTCATCACCTCTTTCTTTGTAGGTGAAGCTGATTTAGTGAAAGAGACATTTTCTTATAAAACTGATGATCCACGTCTTTCGAGGGAAACACACTACATATTTTTTGCTATTAAAGAAAATGTTGAATCAGTTGCAGCTGATCTTACACAACCACAGTCACTTTTAAGACGTCCTCTAGTGTTGGAAACTTCTGCAGGCTATACTGAAGCACCCCATCATAATCCCCTTAAGACACAAGCATCATGCAGAATCCACAGGCGACTCACTGTTGAGCCCAACATGTTGGATTGTTGTGCAAAAGCTGCAGGATAATTATCAGCAGGAGGCACAGCCTGTGGAGAAGGGAGGCATCATGTGCCCTGGGCCTTTTAAATGAGCCCCACAGACCAGCTGAAAGATGCTGATGCCTCTCTTTATTGAGGAAGTGAGAGGCGATTCCATTAAATGGATGAGGACTCATGGTTTCAGAGGAACACAGGGTGCTAGAGTGCAGCACAACTGTCGCTGCAGATGGACGAGGGTCGGCTTGTGTGATGGTATCAGAGATCATCAGGTGCTTGAACAATCCCAGTGGATTGGTGAGAATTAATACAATATAAGCTTAGAGTAAGATAGTTAATAATTGATAACTAAAACATATGCAGAGCGTTTCAAAATGCCTTTCTGTTAAATCTGCTGCTTTCAGGGTCAACATACTAACTCGAGCATGTTGGAATACTGTGTTACGCTTACGGCTAAAACTGGAGCCATATGTCTAATCTGGTCCTGATTACTCCTACATGTAGCGGGGTAAAACTCATATTTTACACACTAATGTTGACAAGCCAAGTCTGCCACCTTTGTCTGCAAGGATCTGATGCCAACAACAGGCCAATTTTCCCACTCAAAATATTAAGCGTGCTGAGCATGTGTGTTGCGTTAGGTCTCTCCCTGGGGCGAGTCACTTTAGCCGACACGGAGAGCGATGAGAGCCAGATAAGTACGAGACCTTAATGTTTTATGACACCCAAGGATGCTTTCATCTCCACAGCCCTGACTCACAGAAAATATAAACACACACACATAGAACATGGAAGCATATGTGTTTGTGCAAACACAGAGACAAACACGTGTCCCAGACACATGCACTTCAGCCGCCAGTTACAATTTAATCATTTCAGTCGAGCAGTGCCTGTCCAACCAAGCATATCTCTCCATCTCTTTTTCTATTTCTTCTCTTCACTTGGAAGAAAATTCTATTTTGTGTGTGTCCTCACCGAAGCTCTGTCTACTTTGGGGCCGCGCTGTCTGTACTTCCTGATTCTGTTTCCATAGTGACTGCGACAGAACATTTCCTCAGCCGTGATGGATTCTAAACCAACGTAGCAGCCGTGATGACACGCAGATCTACTCTGTTGACAGCAGTGATAACTTCCTCCTCACACTCAAACTTTTACTCCCTGCACCTCTTTTCCCCTCAATCTGCTCTTTGGTTCATTTACATGTAAACATTTGTTGCTCTGATGGATGTGCATCTTTCAGAGCGCTACTGCAGAGCATGTCAGCGAGAGGTAAAATATCGAGTTGAAGGCAGGAGTATAATCATGAGGCTTTCTGGTGTGCCATCAAACTGCAGGTGACAGGAAAATAGAGTCTACTCATGAGTCAAAAAATGGAACGTGCACAGCAATAAATAGTTCTAATCCGCTGCTTTTGTAAGAGAGGCAATAAATCTGGAAAGGATTTTTCCTCACATACCTGTTCTGTCAGAATAGATTTACAGCTCAATACAGTGTGCACTGTAAGGCATATTGACATTTACATGCAGCACCTTGCTACATCTGCACTTCGCGGACCCCTGGATGACCTATATCCTATTTGTTGCCAGCCTAATGAATTTGCCATTATTAATTATTTCTGGAGAGAGGGAACAGGTACAGCAGTGCTGCGTGCTGCAGGGCACTAATGGGAAGACTTCGCTCCTCTTCCACATGCCTGTTCCTTTTGAAGTGGTAATGGGCTTAAGGTGCGTGTAATTTCCTGCCGATAGCGGATGTGGAAGAGGGCCACACCTGGGTGCATAGGATAAGGAAGTAGGACTCAGGTTCTCCCAGGGGATCCTGAGCTCATCGTCTCTGTTATCGCAAGGCTGATAAAGTTGCGGGTGGGGTAGTGGAGTAGGATACAGATAGTAGGTGCAGAAAGGAAGTCCTCTAAACCATGAAGAGATGAACCACCCCAGTACTGAAGCTGGGGTCTGTTGAGTTAACAGTCATTGGTTGAATAGATTGTCCAAAGACTGAGGTTGAATGAAGCTCTTGTGAGGTTGTTTGAGGCTGCAGGGTGTTCTGGGAAAGCAGGGTTTGGAAATAAGGCTGGATCACATGAACTAAAAGCAATGTTGTAATATTTGTTGGTTAATTTATGATACTTGATACAGCTAAAGGATACTTGAAAAAATATATTGTGTAATATATTTGTCTTTACTTTTCAAAACTATTTAAAGCATTATTTAATTGTAAAAAGGAAAGAACTTGAGATAAATGTTAAAAACAAAGGCACACAGACACACACATACGGAATAAGAGGTGGAAAAGTGGAGAAAAATGGTGAATACCAGGTTTTCTTCAAAGGCTAAACTTTAAAAAATAAACTTGTCTCATTTAATTGTGCTTCTTTTATTCAGATTACAGAGTAACATTAGGTTGGCATGATTAGCCCATGATTTTTTAAAGATATTTTTGGGGTTTATTGACCGGGAAGTGACAGTGGATGGACGAGGAAAGATGGAGTAAGAGAAGACACACAGCCAATGGGCCTCAGGTGAGAATCAAACCTGGGCCAACTGCAGAGGCAAGAGTCTTCATACATGGTATGTGCATGTCGGGTTGCAGAGGTGCAGGGAATTCCAGAATCATTCCAGAAACTTTACATGGGGAGTTTAGCTGGGAATTTTGGAAACATTCCAAATTGGAAACTTCCCATTGAGACGATGGGAATAATGTGAACTTATGGGAATTTAAATGAACTGTATCATATCCAAACATAATTATAAAAATTGTTTTTGTCATAGGCAAACATCCATACAAAATAAAACAATATATATATATATATTACATTTCAACAGATTTATTTGTAAGTAGAACTTTATCAAGTTTTAATTTTTTTATTGAACAATTGATTTCAACTTCACATCATGGAGTCCATGGGCTCAGATGTGCGGCTTAAATAGCTCAGGCTTCCAAAATCTGTGTATCTGAAGGAGGAAAGCACATGCATGCAGAGGGCGTGGCCTCAGTACCCCTGCAGTAAGCAGTGTGCGATGAGCATGTGATAAAGGAATAGCATTGATATTCTCAAGCACACTTGCATGCAAATCCAGCTGTTAAGTCAAGATTACCGAAAATACATTTTATTTAAAATCCTTGTTAAGGACCAACCTTCAATTGGGACTCTCACAGCAGTTCACACCAAAAGCTGAAAAATACACAATCAGCAACACATAAGTGTCATCACTGGACCATATTTTATATCCCAGCATTAGAAAATTAGCACAAGGTGCTTCTGACAGCAGGGAGTTCCCAAACAAGATTCACCTCTCGAGCATCTGCCTCACATGTCATATTTGTGTCTGTGTAGCAGGAGCAGACATGACACCAAAAGAGGAAGGTAAGAAAAAAATCATAGGCCTCAGTATAGGCTAAAATGATCATTTTAAACATCTGTATTAGTATTAGCCCTAATTAGTGCATCACTAATCTCAAACTCTCTCTCTGTAATGATGTAAAGCACCCTCATCTCACTCTACACATCATTTGTAAATGTATGAATACATCTTAAAATCCCAGCATGTTGTAAAGCCCTGTTTGAAAGCATTTGGTCACAGCAAGCTCTTCACTTCTTTAACTGCATAGAACATGGCAGTGATACCTTTAATTCAGTTCATTGCAAGGTAAAACTGTGTTTACAATGTTTCTTGCCAGCACATAAAGAAAAGCGCACTGATACAACACCTTGACAATCTGACACATCAAATTATAGACTTTTTGATTAAATGCCAGGATGCTTTGCATTATGGAGTAGACATTTCTGAGTGCTACAGAGTGTGCAGATAAAGTTCAGGTGCATGTAGGTGGCTGGGAGGATGGATGGTAGCCTCTGTGTCCTCTAAAGTCTCCTGGTGTAGGCCAGAGCTGAGTTCACCTTCATCTATCAGCAGCATCGCTGTGACCACCATAACTCATCCTCACCTACACAGCAAAATATGGAGGGTGAATGTGGAGGTGTAGCGAGGGGATGGAGAGTGGAGAAAAGGAAAGTCGGAGAAGCTGGATTTGAGGATCATCAGTCTGCTTGATTCCACAACATCAATGTTTGTTGCATGAATCAGACATTTAATTCAATGTTTCTAATAGAGACATAAGAACAGCTGGGACAGGGCCACACAAACACACACGCAGGTACATTCAAAGACAGCGTATGTCAGAGGCTGCTTCTATTGGATTACCTGAGGACACACTGTCTGTCTTTATTGCAGAGGTCCTTGTCGATTAAAGTTGCTGATAAATTGATTACGCCTCAAGGCCACCTGCTGGGCGCCGTCTGGCAACAATCAGGCGCAATAGCAAATCAATGTTACATGAAGCGGTTATCATAGCGCATATTGACCTTATCAGAATGTATGGAGATAGAGATCAGAGCCTGAAGTATGGTCAAGAAAAAACAGACGGGGTTAATCACCTGTCTGACCTGTCTCTGGGTACGGAATAAACAAATACATGAATGTAAAGGCTTTTAACCATTTCAGAGAGGAAACAGTTGCTTTGATAGGGATCAGACAGGGAGAAATTGTGTTGATCCGGGTGTGTGTTTTTCATGGCATGTGTGTCGTTCTTTAGGAACAGGTGTTTCCCATCTCTTGAGGAGTGTCCTACATACAGTCACCTTGGGCTGTTCATGTCCTGGTACAGAGCAGTGGGACAACCTGACATGTCAACTTAGGGAATCCTGATTGTTCCCTGCAACAAGGGTGTAGAAAAGATAGTAGGGAAGGTAATGCATAGAGAGAAGGGTGGAACAATAAATGTATATGTACATATTGATATGTTTGACTCCTGCGATTGACATTGTCAGAGACACATAGGGACACAGTCTATGGATGCCACTAGTTGTCTTCAGCATGTGATACTGTAGTCTTCAATGCTGGCTTGATCTCCCTTTTTTATTTCCTTTCATGCTTGAAACCTGTCTCACAACCCATTTCTTATGATCCAAGTTTTACTCCTACAATAGACATTGTGAGATCTTTCAAGAAGTCATACCAGATAAACATGTTGCATCTTTTATGTACACCAATTTATACTTGAACTGAACAACTATATTTTTATTTGGATCTTTGAAGCATCCAAAATTCAACTCTAACCCTCCTTCTACTTTCATCACCCACTGCAGCCCTTTACACACTGCTAACTTAACAATTAAACGTGCTGCTTGTGATTCTGTAATGTGTCCCCGATGCTATCAGTCAAATTTAAACAATGTAAAAAGCAGGGATTGTCCAAGACAGATCATTTTAAACACAGCTAAAGGCAAGGTAATCAAGTTTTTATGACTGAAACAAAATTGTAAAACAATATTGATCATTCTTCATTCATCACAGCATCAGCAGGCAAACAATCTGACATTGTGTTGATAAGTGGGGTCTGGTAAATGCTAATTTTAGCAGTGCTAGCAGCACAAGATTTCGGTCCTCTTTCCAGTATGACATCTACATGTGTATGCTGAATGTGGTTGCCTGGCATTTGATTTCAGTGTTAATGTGAGCATAGCCTGACACAGCTAACATACAACTGAATCACCATTTTTGAGACAAAAATGTATTCGAAAAGAAATGTTTCTACAAGATGCTACCAATGCTATTGTTCACTCAGCAGAATTTATTTTATGTCTTTTGTTTTCATCCAGGTCAGAGGGCATGAGGGTTGCAAGCAGCAGCTTATACATGGAGCTACCATGGTTACTAGCAATGGGTGTCTACATTTTACGCTAGGCAAAGCACTTGACCAAGATTTTGGGCTGTATCAATCAAGAGTTAATGGAAAGAGTTCAACCAGCTTTAAAATCTAGCGCTGTGTAATAATGAAAACGTAAAATTTCTGGCATTACATTTTTCTGTAAATAAAACCTTTTTTTGGTCATGTTATGAACTTAATCCAAGCATATGTCAACTATCTTTATTATGTTTTTTTATCTAAAGTTGGTATAATGTCTAAACTGAAGTTTGCATCAAACAATTGGTTAAAGGTCCGGTGTGATCAGGCCAAGTTCATAGCACAGGGTTTGTGTAAAGAGAAGAGTGTCTGGAGTGCAAGATAGCTGCAGGGGTAGGCAACTGGACACAATACGTATGCTTAAGCCAACCAGGGTTCAACACCTGCATGAGATTGTCTTTATTTTAAGTAGTTTTCTCAAAATTCAAATAAATGAGTTGGACCCAAAACTCAAATCTATTTCAGACAGTTATGTTTCTTTTTCTTCTTCTTGTTCTCCTTCTTCTTCTTCGTCTTATAAATAATAATAATAATAATAATAATAATAATAATAATAATAATAATAATAATTATTATTATTATTATTATTACAGTGAGCTAGATGTTATATTTTACAGATTAAGCCATTTGGCTGTCTATCTGAGCACACCAATTGTAAAAAAAAAAAAAAAAAAAGTCAGTTAGTCTACATGACCAACTTTTTTACTTTTAATATCCATATTGAGTTTTGAGCTGCCTGTGACTCACACCACTCTTTATGATGTTTGATGCTCATGTAACTGTTAAAAGTAAACAATCATAGAGCAAGACTGAGGAAAAAGCTGAACATGAGGACAGCAAGGGCTTTCTTGACAGCTGTAACTGCCACAGAACCCCCAGAAGAGGCAATAGCTGTGTGACAGAAGTTATGACTGGTGGGGCACTATTTTTGTTGGCACATTCATACATGAACTTTGGCTGACTGGGAGATGTCTGGAAGGATGTGCTGGGTGACTGCCTCAGAATAGATCAGTGGTGATGGTGATGTATAATGTGTCAATCGAATTAATGAGGATGAAAGCGTTCCAGACCACCACCTTATGTAATCTGAAGCATCAGATATCAAATCTCTTTTCAGTGTGCATTGTAACATGTACATTAGGCATTAAGGATGACCAGTTGGTAACATAACTCCCAAAATAGCTGTTAATGCAATAAACTAGTGTAAATTTTGTTGACTTATTTTTGTCATAGTTTTCGTTAACAACCGTTTTTCCCCTGACGAAAACAAGACTATAACGAAATCAAAACAAGTGTACATGGACAAAAACTAAAACTAAATTAACTGACATTTTCGTCAACAGATAAAAACTAGACTAAAATGTTTGACAGAGACTAAATCCAATCAGACATAATTTTGTCATGTAGATAGTAGGGACAAGTTAGGAATATATCCAATCACAGCTACTTTGGTTATGTGGAAAAGGTTGGAGGAGTTAAGAGGGACATCCGATCACAAATGCCTTCGTGGTGGCGGGATCCTAGTGTAAAAACATGACTTCAGAAATTTAAGGAAATATCAAAAAATGCCTTACACTTCACACTTCATATTTTAGTTGACTAAATTTACAGTAGATTTTGTCGACTAAAACTGTTGTGAAATTTCATCAACTAAAACTAGACTAAAACTAAAAGATATTTTAGACAGAAGACTAAAACTAAAACTAAATTAAAATGTGCTGTCAAAATTAACACTGGTATAAACACCGCTAGGAGTCTGTGATAAGAGGTTGTTAGGTTGTTTTTGAAGTCTTAAGACATCCAAACTGATACACCTTTGCTTTTATTTTACCTGGAGATTTATCTCATGAGTAATTTTCAAATTGTTATTAAAAATATGACCACATTTGATCAGAGGTACCTGATTAAATTGGCTGCTCTAAAAGTCATAACATAAGTGTGTCTGTGACAGTAGTGGCATTGTTTTGGCTTGCCTGTTATGTGATTTTTGCATTTGTACATCATTATTATTGAGATGATATTAAAAAAAAAGAAAGTACTGTTCAGCCCCTGACAGGAGGAAAAGATTCTGCAAGTAGAAAGACGGTGGCGAGGAGACTGACAGTGTTAGGATTTCAAGGAGACAGAGGAGTGATACACTGCAGTGAGGGGGCAAACACACCAAACACATTACCTCCAGGATGCCGGACTGGAATAGGGGATGTTTTATCCCAAACAATGCCTTTAAACTGACAGTATTTTGAAGTTGCATGACATGTTTGTGCCGGTGTGTAACGGGCAGCGTGGTGGCGGTGCTGTGTTACAACTGTGGAGCTCAAAATGAGCGGAACAAAAACAGGAATAAGGAGGTCAGAGCAGACAGACAGAAGGATTGAAGGGTCTCTGTCCCCGATCTCAAACTTTCACCCTGCTCAGCAGAATCTGTCAGATGAGAGCGGCGAGCGGGGATGTGAGTGAGAGCGGTAAGTGAAGCAGAAAGATAGACCGAAGAGGCAAGAGACAGATAGGGAGAATAAATATGCTGCTAAAAAAAAGTCCACCGTAACGACTCATTAGCCACACATACATCTTTAAATCTGTTGTAAATCCTTTTTAATTAAAAGTAGTCAACTATCTCTGCCAAATGGGCTGTGATGAATCCACCTGTTTCATTTTAGTTAGTATCCCTTGACTGGGATTTTTCAACAAACCAAGAGAAAATACCCTAAGGTGAAAACACAGACAGACATAACTATGACACCTAATTAAAATACAAATCCTTTGTATTTACACTCACAAAATATCCTTGTTGAACTCAAATCTGTTTTAAAGGAAAGTTGAACATCATTTTTACATTTTGGAATGAGTGCATTGGACACTGAAATTAGATTGAAGTTGGTTAAGAAAGAGAGGGAGAGTGATGGATTGGGACACGCAGGTTTAAAGGAAATAGAGGGAGCGAGCAAAGCTTAGCAGAGCAGAGGGGGAATTGGTGGGGAGGATAAGGGGTCCTATTTTCATGCAGTGTGGGGATTAGGGGCATGACACCAATCCAAACAAAGCTAAAGACTAGAGAGGGGAGTTAATGGAGCACGGACAGAGAGGGGAGTCGGCATTGCACGGTTAAAAACGCACTCACATACACATTTACTTGGGGTGATGCCATATTCGATTTGGCTTGGGTCAGGAAAAGAGGGAAGGGGTTGTGAGACCGGGTTAAGTATGAAAGGAAATACTAAAATGGGAGATCAAGCCAGAATTTAAGACCACAGCATCACAGAAAGAAGCATGCTGAACACAAACTGGTGGCATCCATGGACTGTATCCCCCGTGTCTTGCACTCGTGATTGGGTCTTTGAAGCCCACGATGATGAGTGATGAAATGATAAGGTCGGCCCCCTGAGATACCACTCTCAAAGAGAGATGTGTTACTGAAGATGCAGAGATAATGCAGTGGTCCAAAGAGAGAGTGCAGATATGAGTGGGGCGATAACAGGCGTACAGAGAAATTCAGGCTCTTATCATGTTTCAGAAGGGGTGAGGAGATGAGAGCCTGCACCGCCAAGATGACACCGAGGAGCTATAAAGACTGACACACCTGTCCACTGATATCCACTGTACTCTTGATCTTTTACTTTCCAAGGGTCTCTGCAGTGTTCTTTTCTGGGTTTGCAGGAAAAGATTTGGCACTGTGGCAGAAATCATTGCAGATATGAGGAGAGATTAGTGTAATTATTTGATTGGCGTGCTTCAATATGTTCACAAGTGCTTGTTTTTTAATGGCCATTATTAATGAGATAAGACAACAAATACTTCCTGATCTTTGTCAAACTGTTTCAGCATTTCATGACATTCTTACCCCCGTTTTATTGACAGCCTGACTATAAATCGAGCTGTCTGCGTTATAAAATAATGAGAGATGCACTGTCATGACCTCAGAGCAGCTGCCACCATCACTCACTGTGCAAAAATTTTGTGATAGAGCATCTGCCCCTCTGTAATTATGCATTCAAGGCGCCTGCATCGCTGCTCAGAGAATGCTGGGAGACAGTGACATGGATCTGACAGACAGCAACACTTTTTAACAGTTTTCCTTTCTCATGAGATCATGAATTTGCATTTAAAAATTGATCAATAAATCCGCTGTAGGGAGTGTTGTTACTAAGTGTGATATTCAGGCCACTGTGGTATTTCAGCATCACCTTTGCATGGCTGCAGGGTTGTAAAGAATGTTCCCCCCCTCTGTGCCAGCTCTGGAGGAAGTAAGAAAGAGGTTAAAGAGTATTTTGTGTGTGCATGTTTACTGTGTGGGAGCTTTCCCTCAGCTACACTCTAAAGGTGCGGTCACACTGAATGCGACTTACCGATGGAGATCGCGTCACCTGCCCAAGTCGCATCACCCAGTCCATATATAGCTCATTTTGTCACTGTTGCAGTGACGTCATGCTTGCTTGAGTTTCACCGTGATCATATCATATCATATATTTGTATGTATAGGTTTAGCTGACATTATTCCAACTGTTATCCTTTTCACTGATCTACCAGCAGCTGATGGACCTACCGTCTCTGCTGCTGGCCCTGCTGCAGTATCGTCTGTTAGCTGCACCTCGAGTAGGGGAGTTCTCTGTGGTCCTGTCTAGGCAGAACTAATGTACTCACTAACTAATGTTCCCACACGGACATGGATTGTTACTCTAATGTGAGCTGGAATACAAACAATTCTGTCACGGGTGTTGACACACACCCACACAATGCTGATTGGCTGTCGCGGCACAGCAACAAGCGATGTCGCCTTCAACTTTGGCAACCGAGCGTGGTCGTCCAAGTCGCGTTCAGTGTGAACACACCTTTATGGTGTTTCCAGAATGCCATAATGCACCGTGGCTACAGAAAAGCAAAAGTGAGACAAAATTAAGGGAAGGTGCAGACCGGAACCTTTCCAAATTTTACTATATTTGCCGTTTCATGTATAAATCATTGGCGTTTATAAACAAGAAAAAAAGGGAAAAAACACTCACCAGCCACTTTATAAGGGACACTCAATCAAGTGCTCGTCAATGCAACTAGCTGATCAGCCAATCACATTGCAGCAACTCTGTGCATTTAGGCATGTACACACAACTAGGTCAACTTGCTGGCATTCAAACTGAGGATCAGAATGGAGAAGAACGGTAATATAAGTGACTTTGAAGGTGGCATGGATGCTGGTATCTGGAGGGCTGTGTAGATGTTTTGAAAAAATGCTGATCTGCTGGGATTTTCACACCCACCAACCATATCTTGGATTCATAGAGAAAGGTCACGAAAAAGAGTAAATTATCCAGTGAATGACAGTCGTCAAGGAGAACCCAGCTGAGCTGGACAGCAATGTGAACAACTGGGCGGAAAGAGAGCATTGAGGTTTTTTGTCAATGAAGAAATCCTTCCCCTTGGAGATTTGTATGTATAAGTATGCAAAACTCTTTTGAATGCACAACATATTGAACCTTGAAGTGGATTTAACTATGGCAGTCAGAGGACTGTACCATGTGCCACGCCTATCAGCTCAGAACAGAAAAACGAGTGCAACGATTTATTAAGGCTCACCAGTTATAATTTGGACATGTACTGGAGAAAATGTTAGCCTTGTTCTGATTAGTCCGAGAGTTACCCCTGGAAGAAATGTGCTATGGTAAAGTACAGGTTTGGTCTAGAATTTATGAAAGCATGGTTCGTAGCCTGCCTTGTATCAACAGCTCAGGCTGGTTTTGGTGTTACAATGCTTTCAGGGATATTTTCTTGGTACACTTTGGGATGTTAAACTGAGCATTGTTTAAAAGCCACAGTCGGCCTGAGTACTGTTGTTGACCATGTCCAGCCCTTAATTATCACAGTGTAACTATCTTCTGGTGGCTACTTCTAGCAGGAAGCACCTTTGTGATATGATGGAAGGGAGAATTCTTTTCATGGCTGTGTGGCCAACAAATCTGCAGGAGTGAGACATTTTTATGCGAGTATGAAGTAAAATTTGTGAATGTTCAAGCTCCATGTCGAGTCTATGCTACAAAGAGAAAGGCAGTTCTGAAGGGAAAGAAGTCCAACTTTGGTACCAGCAAGATGTACCTAATAAAGTGGCCAGTGTGTGTCATTACTCAGGATTTTAAAGATATACAGGCTTGTGGCTGCAGGAGGGAGTTGCATCAACATGTAGCTCATAAGCACCTGATCTGATGACATCATCAACCAGGGGTTACATGATCAGCAGCCAACATGCATCCGAAGCGTTTTTTTTACCATTTCTTATTGATCAGTGTAAATTATAACAGGTGTTATGAGTAAATAAAATAATTATTAAAACACAAATGAATTAAGGGACCAAGCACAAAAATTAAAACAGAGAATAAATTGTGTTAACTGATTCAAGTAAAATGTTATGAGGTCTGTATTTTATTTCATGTGAGAATAAATCATGTTTAGATCTTTTACAAATGGGATGTGAGGTTCAGCTGGCTGTCCACTCTAACAAGTGTCTTCAGAGGGACACTTTCTCCCTACTTCAGTTTTACTGCAGAATAAGTTTAGAAAGTCTGTCTACTTTCATCAAAGTCCATTGTACTTTAAGTGAAGATCTTGTGTCCCTTTCCCACCTCTGATGGAAAGCTAGCTTATGGTCACCCTATGCAATATGCAGTGGTTTTAAATGCTAAAGGGTTAGCAGGCTGGCTTTTACAAGTGGCATGGTCTGCCAACGCAAACCCTTTAGTGTATATGTGTTCTCTCACATCTGACACTTTAACCTCCCCCCATTTCTACATAATTTAGTGCACCTCGCAGGAGCAGTCTAACTCCGCTCTCCTCTGAAATGACACATTTAAAAGCAATGTCCTTTGCCTTGAGCGCAGTCTAATGCCACACAGCATATGAGCCACTGGTAAATGCCCGAGTTGTGCCATCTAGCAGAAAACACCTTCTCCTTCTTTGTTGGAACTCAACACAAGAAAACATGCTTTTTGTTATCCATTCCCATTTCCATTAAAAGTGACATTTCATCTAAACTGAAGCCTCCAGGTGGAAGTGAGAGCTCAGGAGGAGATGAAGCAATAAGTCTTTGAGTGCGTCTGTGTGATTCCATGAAGGTATGTGTGTCTCTGTTTCTGCCACATGCCAGTGCATGAAAAGTCTGTATGCTTGCTGATGGGAGAGCATGATGACCTGAATGTGTTGTAGGCAAATGTTTCCCTGTGAGCTGCCTTTTTTGATATAATGTTTTTAAAAGGCATCATGAGCTGGAGCTTGAGCGCGAGTAAGAGCCTGCGTGCGTGCCCCAGGGCCTCGCTACCCATCCTGCTCTTCCCCTGGATCAAGGGAAATGTCATTATTTTGTAGCCATCAGTGAGAAATCAATGCTATTATGTTTGGAGTCTTGGCTCTGGTCCTTGCCTTTAATGCATAATGTGCAAAGTCATAAACGACATTATAGCATGCTCCCTCCACGGCTCGCCTCTCTTAACCCTTGCTAGTTTGATCTCCTTTGATAGATTATTAATTATTCTGTTTTGCAGAGGAGCCACAGAGTTCAGCACTAAAGATCTGATACTTTCATACCGCTGAGTTGGGATGGAAGCTTTTGTGCTTTTATTCGACTGCAGGAGAATGAGTGACAGGGATGGAAATGCAACAAATATACAGTCAGACTCACACTCAGACATGCACATACATTCAGAAACACAGACTTCTAAAAGTGAGGAGTACTAGGAGAGGGTGAGCTCCGTGGTATACTAATATAATGAGACATACTTCTGCTAGCTTCAAGCAAGCAAGGCTACATCCCTAGTTAGTTCAAAAAACACCCTGGAGTAAGCTGGGGGGGCAGTGTGTACAAAATAGATAGAAAAAATGCCTATTTTATGAATCCAAGGAGGGATCAGAAGATTATTCTTAAACAAGATAAGAGGTTACATAAAGGAGGCCAAAGTCCAATCATTACTGTTAGAGCAAATAGGAACATAAGGAATAGAGAGATGTGGACATGCTGGCAGACTTAAGCAGCACTTTGCCTTTTGTTAATCATAAAGATGATAATAATAATGAAAGTAAAAAAAACAACAACAATAATAATAATAATAATAATAATAATAATAATAATAATAATAATAATAATAATAATAATAACAATAATAATAACAATAATAATAATAATAATAATAGTAAAAGAGCAAGTTGTGGCTAAATGGTACCTTCAAATGGAGTCAAGCTGTATTCATGATACTGTATGTGCAATTTTTCTGAAAACTTTGGGCTCATGACTTAACGACATTACAGGGTTCCCACTCTTTTCTGAAATCATTTTCCAGTACTTTTCCAGGACGGTTTCTGGTTTTGCGTGTTGTCTTACTATTATAAAATTTATAATTTAATACTATTTTTTTAATCTTTATATACTCTGAGTTCTTGTAAATGCATTTATTTGATTTACTGTTTAAGTAGCAAAATTGGAACTCAAATTCAATTTGTCATTCTTTATTATTTCTTTTTGTCACCATTGTTCTGAGTTTTTACATTTTATTCCTTAACTTGCATTATTTTATCTACTCATATTTATGGCTAAGTGTGCATTAGTTACCAAGGACATTTGTACTTCATTTCCTGTGTTTGATTTTTGTTCACTAACTAGGTAGAAAGAAGCTAAATAACTTTCCAGGACAATTCAAGCTTTTCCAGGATATTTTACTTTTTTTCCTCATTTTCCATATGTTTTCCATGACTGGAAAACTGGTCAAAATCATTTCCAGGTTTTCCAGGATGCGTGGAAAACACAAGTTCATAAAATCAAAGTCCACAGATTTCCATTTGAACATAAGATATTAAATGTTTTTAGCTGAGGCTGGACTAATTTTGTGTGTGTTTGTGTCTTGTCTATTCATCAACGCCGACGATTGCGATTAATACCATACATGTGAAAAACGATGTCTCACAGAAACTTAAAGACATATTCTACAAAAGTTTGCACATATCAGTATGTAAGATCTGAATTCAGGAATAAAGTAAAATTTTGTGATCATTATCAAAGTAAAAAGACTATTCTGCCTCATTTTTCAGCTACTAGGTTGCAAAAGTAATATCTCTGAAAATCTTCAAAGGATCTTCTTAGAACTTAAATGTTTAATACTGACTCAGTCTCAAGTCAAAATCAAATTTATTTATAGAGCACTTTCAAGAAGACAGCAGTCGATCAAAGTGCTGTGCA